>CP139508.1:49492549-49643850 GCA_021014915.2 Artemisia tridentata subsp. tridentata
AGATGAACAAAAATAAACAAACTAATTGAACATAGGGTAATATCTATGCTTGTAATAAAACCGAACCATCTTTTCACGATACGCTAACGCAACGTCAACGGGGTCATCAACATCCAACGATAGACCATGTGACAAACGATATAGAAATATACACACCCACACACCACAATCACCAAAGATACCCCCTTGCTTTGGAACTTTCTCCTCAAGCCTAAACGTGATGTTATATTCGCTCGGACGCATTCCATTCTTATCGAAAACTTTGGCACGTTCTAGAACCCATGGAAGTCGAGCCTGTATAATAGGATAAAATGTAAGTATACATAGACGGGAGATCTTAAGGTACACTTTGTAAGTAATGCTATTAAATGTGATCCATTTACCAGCAAGGTTTGTCCATAAACAGTTTAATTGTTTATTTTTTTGGTGATAGTTAGTTCAGATTATTTGTTAAGCTATTTAAGGTTTAGTGTTCCTTACTTCATATGCAGTGTTGTACCATTTGATTAGTTAACAAACTGATTGTTACATAAACTTGTTTAATTTCATTACAAGATGAAAAACTAGTACACCCAACACTGGAGGTACACGGATGATAAACACAAAACACAAAACACAAAGCACAAGAGACTATAGCGTGACAGGAATAAAGAGCAAGCACATAGCAGGCCAGGGATGGAGGTTCAACAGTTATTGCGCATCTTTGCCAGAAATGAGATTGTATTGAGAACTTTGATTTGAGTTTCACTGATGAGTATCATCAGTGTCCTACTCTTCTCAAGGTCCTCATCTTGAATTTGAAGTAGCAAATCTAAACACTTAGTTGCGAGACTGGACCCAACAACAGTTTGGACCTGTTTGATCTGGTCACCCCTTTCCTTGCAACGGCGTGTGAGCTCTACCACCTCCAGCTGAAGTGAGTTTATGAGCTTAAAGTCACGCTCAATATTAGTTTTAACCAAACTGGTCAGCAGATCCTTCAAAAGGTTTTGTTGATCCATAGATATTCGAAGTGAAAGCTTGTGTGTGTGTAAAGGTGAGTAGGGTTCTAAATATGGTATGAAATTGACACTATTATATGGATCTTTAATATTTAAAAGTGGGTGACCCTTAATTTGAATTTAGTCAACGGTAATAAATTAGGTTTGTTAATTGGTGAATAGTTGGGTCATGTCAATATATTGTTTAATATATAAGCCCGATATTGTTAAACCGGAATTCTGCTGCTATTAAATGACTTGGACAGTGTCATACAGTGGTCACTTCCTGTCCACTAATTTTCAACGCAACGATAATTCAAATTGGGCACCTTTTATCAAAGATGGCCAATAATAAGCCAAATTGTAAATTAATTGTGGAATTAGACAAATGAAAATTAAGCCAAATATAATTAGGGCGGATAAGACAAATGTCATGATTGTGGCCAGAGAGCGTCATAAACTGCCCCCTTACTGTACACTA
Organism: Artemisia tridentata subsp. tridentata; assembly: GCA_021014915.2. Lineage (NCBI taxonomy): Eukaryota > Viridiplantae > Streptophyta > Magnoliopsida > Asterales > Asteraceae > Artemisia > Artemisia tridentata. Next base: position 49,494,011 of record CP139508.1, read on the forward strand.
ATTTTCAACGTAACCAAATTTCAAATTGGGCAACTTTTCATCAAAGCTGGGCAGAATAAGCCAAATGTTATTAATGCGGATTAGAAAAATGAAAAGTAAGCCAAATATTATTAGGGCGGATTAGAGAAATGTAATGATTGTGGCAAGAGACTGTCATAAACTGATGCCTTCATGTCCACTAATTTACAACGCAACCCAATTCAACTTGGGCAACTTGTTGTCAAATTTAGCGAAAATAAGCCAAATGTTATAAACGGATATTAGATAAAAGTAAATTAAACCAAATATTAATAATGCGGATAAGATAAATGAAATGATTGTGGACAATGAAGTCCATATACGGCTCCCTTCCACTACAAGTACTACTTTGGAACTTTTTTTAAAAATTGGGCAATTGGGTTGAAACATAGCCCAACTAGACACATGGAATTTTACTTTGAGGTAGTTGTATGTGACCTACGTATGGTATTCAAAAAAATTATACTAGTCGCTAATTGTATTTTAAAATTCGTCAACAAGGTTGAAACATTTCCCCAATAGACATATGTTGTTTTTACTTTTAGATACTTGTATGTGACCTTCATATGGTATTCAAAACACAATGTCGTATGTTTCTCTTCCTAAAATAACAAACATACAAAAAATACGCCATGACCAGCAGTAACAAACACTGCCAGCAGAAACTAAACAATGCTACCAGCAGGAACCATGATCGGCAGAAACCAACACTACCAGCAGGAATGAAACTACACTAACAGCAGCAATGAAAATAAACATTATTCTAATAATTCCTAACAAACTGTTGAGATACTTGTATTTTAAAATTGGTCAACAAGGTTGAAACATTTCCCCAATAGACATGTTTTTTTTTACTTTGAGATACTTGTATGTGACCTAGATATGGTATTCAAAAATATTAATATTCGCTAATTGAATATAGAAACAACGTACAGTTAAATGATTTAAGTTAATGGGTAAAGAATTTGGAGGGTCAGCAAAAATTGAATAATGTTTGGGTCAGGATGGTTTAATGTGGAGAGTGCTGACGTTGACTTGTATATGGATAGTGGAGGCAACGCATATGAGTTGGATATGGAGAGGTAATGAGGTTGTGCCTGAAAAGGTGAACAAGGGAGCAGCTAGTAGAAATACTTAAAACTTTACGTGCTGCGCATGCTCAAGATGGTTCTGCTGTTGAAGATGTTGCAAAAGTTGCTAAGACTGATTCTACTGCTGAGAATCATGTTGATTCTGCTGCTGAGAATCAACTTGATTCTACCGCTGACATATTGGATGATGCTAACAGTCTGGCACATGCAATACTACAACTGAAGTATACCAACTCATCAACCCCCAAACATTGGATGATGCTGATGTTAGAGGGGGACAAGAATCACAACCACAAGCACAAAAATAAGGTATTAATAAAAATTTTAGCAACACGGACCTGTAAGCACTTCCTAACGCGGATATACCAGTCACGGGTGTCATAGTCATATGTGTCGCCGCTATCATAGAATGTCACCACTCCTGATCGTATATGAAACTGGGCAAGACACCAGTGTTTGTCCGTTTGGTTGATCGGAATAAAAACCTACAATATACAGGGTTTCTGATGAATCCTTATAGTAGGCGACATATCAATAATTACGTATACTATCTTTAAACGGCCAAAAGACCAGACTTTTAGTAAAAAATGGTCATATACAACAACTTGACTCATCATGTAACTTTAACCGCCCACACATAAACGTAGTACCTGATCCACATCGCTCCATGGACAGGGATACCTCTGGCCATCTGCGTAAAAAGATGGTGTGCCGTTTTGAAGAAGAAGCTGAAAAAAGTAACAGCTAACCATCGCCCAGTTTGCATTATTAGGTCTTACATGCCACATGTAGTCAACCCACAAGTCTATGTGCTGCAAATAAGTGTTTTAAGAAAGGGTGAGAGGTAACCTTATTTATGAATTAGAGTATGCATGTACGCTCACCTGCTCAGTTAGCCAACCTTTTCTACCAGGGTCTAAGCAAACTAAGCGTAGCCAGAAATTTCGATCAACGGTGTGGTCTTCGGACCATGGAAATTTACACTGGTGAGTGTACCCCGGTTGACCAAGAAATACTTCAATATCATTGGTGAGCCAGACATTTTCCACGGTATGGAACCATCGAGATAGATCCTACAAACGTGGGTAAATTTATAACATATAATGTAAAAGAGGTAACAAAAGGAAATGTAAACCAACTTTAGATCATGGCAATACCTCAACCCAAGGTTGAACTCTTGTCAGCAATTCAGCGGTACGTGGGTTATTAACGTCAGGGCCGTGTTTCTTAATGCTAACTATAACCTTTTCCGCATTTTCTGATTCCGAATCAGGTTCCAAATAATTTCGCCTCTTGCTCGGTGGTAACCGAGCCAAATATCTTTGATAGTGTTTCGAATTCAGAAACGATATTCTGCGTTTTCTTCTTCTCCTCCTCCATCTTCAACATGTTTTCTTCTTCCAAGCGCAACCTCTTAGCCGCTTCCTGTCTTTTCATATTATCTTCTGCCATCATCTTCTCTTCTTCTAACTGCAACCTCTCTTCCTCTGCCAACGCCCATCTCAATTCCTCTTAAATAAGATACTCCTGCAACAGGATATTGTGGATTACATATGCCGCACAAATAATATTACGCTATAAATCGGGTATATGGATAATTTGGAATAACGTATTCTACCTGAGCTAGTTCTTCGTCAGAATCAGGCAAGGCAATCAATTTCAGGTAAAATTTGTTAAGTGAATGGCAAAATTCAGAACTCGTGTTAGGAAAATGTGACTCAATATCCAGTTTCTCCTGTCAAATCATTATATTTTTTGTAAAAAAGTACAGGGTGGATGTCAAAGTAGGTACTCATATTTTTTTTGAAATGTACCTGCAGTCCGCCAGGTCTCTCACGAGCAAGAACCTGTAATATTATAACATGTATTATAAACCCGTATATACAGAGTGCATACTATTGACATAGTAAGCTGAATAAAACGCAACCTCAATAATAATCTCAAGTTTCAATACTTGGCCATTAAGCTCAGCAAGGACACGGTCCTTAAGCCTCTTGGTTGGTGAACTATTACCAGCCCTACGTTGAGTGGAATTTACTTTCAACGACTCACTGACCCGTTTGCGTGCCTTTGACAACCTGTTAAGATAAGCATCGAAGAGGGTGTAATTGGATGTGGCTGCAGCCCTGGGAACGTAGTTTTGGAAGAATTCTTGGCTCTGTATCCACCATGAAGACTCGTACTCAGGTGTATTCGGCTTGAGATCTAAACGTGTATTCGACTCCTACAAATAAACGGGGACAAATAAAATATGTAACCTTACAACTGTTTGAACGACAATTATATCTCACAAGTAACTTTGTGCGCCTAATGTTGACTTTTGAAGATAGTGCAGCTTCAAGTTCATTAGATACTAAATACAACTATTGATTGTGATTATTGTCAGATACTCTTGGTTGTGTTAACCCCATTGTCAAATCTACTTCATTTGCAAGCAACTCTTTGTGATTGATTTTTCAAGGGATTATATAGCCTTAAGGGGAGGTTAATGGAATTAAATGTTGGGTTGGTTTAGAGTTAATTGGGGATTTGACGTTAGTCACACATCATTCATTGCTGCCGATTGACCATCTCATTGCTGCCGGTTGACTTAACGTTGCTGCTGGTAGTGTTTTTTAGTCAAAGGTACTCTGGTTGACTTCATTGCTGCGGACGTTTAAGAATTTGGGGGATTAATTTTGGGAATAAATTAAATTCAAATTAGTCAAAGTTTACGCGAGAAATTTAGAATTTAGAGCTGCTAAATTTGGAAACCGTATTCACGAACTAAATATTAAATTCCTCTCCCAAAATAACCGCAGTCTCTCAAATCAATTGCACATCTCATTCCTTCTTATTTGCACATCTCAATCCCTGATTCAACACTATGGCAACCCTTGAATACAAACAAGATCACAACAAAGTTGGATTTCCTAAGAATTGGCTAGCCCACATGCATATGGCTTGTGGTAAAGGCAGTTTGAAAACCATATTTGGTACTCAATTCACCAAGGTTCTGCTGTAACCAAGAATTGGCTAGTCCTGAGCAAACGGCTACAGGTAAAGACAAGTCAAATCCGTTTATAGTTGATGATTTAATAAAAATCATATGGTTATCAATGTACCATGGTCTTACACACAAAAACATTGGCTACTCCAGTAGTGATGGCTATTGGTAAAGAGACATCAAATCCATTAATTTCCAATGATTCACCTCTCACAGGAGATAACACACCTGGAAGTGATGAGAATAGTATGAAACTTAAGTGATTTGATGTACACATTGTCATAGTAGCAGTCAAGATCAAGAGAATTACATGGTAACCAGCTTAATTGGAGATGATTATATTATGTTGCTGCTTTTATATAGAGGTTGCTGCTGGAAATGTTTGCTTTAAAGATGTTGCTTCTGGTTACTTAATCTTGCTGCTGCGCAAGTGCAATCCTGCTGGTAGCTTTGGTGTGTTCCTGCTGGCAGTGTTTATTGCTGCTGGTCGTTGCTTATTTTTTAGTCGTATTACAGTTATTCTAGTTACACTTATTCTAGGATCATAGTTCATTAGTCATTGTCTTCTTCACAATCTTATATTTAGTTTCCGCATAAATATAAGTTTGTCATACAGAGATTTTTATTGGCTCAAAGATCAATCAAGGCGTCGATCCTACAAGTTGGAAAGAAAAAGACAATGCAAACTCGGGAGGAGGAAAGAGAAATGTATACTCCGGAAGAGAGACAGGATGCCATACATGATTTGGTTCTGCAACTTAGAAAGAAGCATAAGGGATAGTACAAAAAAAACAGGCTCCTACCTATGTGTGTTCATTGCTCTCCTTAAGATTATTCATTATATTCGGCGTAGTGATTAATTTTGTTTCAATTCAAGAAAAAGAAAAAAAGATCATTGCTCAACAGGGATTCAACAATTTATTTTACGTAAATACAAATAGAAAAAAATAGTGACCTCTGAAAAAAGGTAGGAACGGTCGCTTCTTTTGAATGTGACTTCATAGACCATGCAATAGCTCTTGGAATCACATTAGGGTCTTCACTCCACCAACGTTCAGATCTTTCAAAAGACTCGAGTATCCAAATCTAGACAAATTGTAAAACACAAACATATCAATCAGTCCATCAAAATGTTCGGCTGAAAAATATATTATTAATAAAAATAAATACAAACCTGGAAAGCAAATACAAATCCAGACAAAGTATAGGTCGGAACAGATTTTGGGTTTTTCTTCAATACTAAAAGGTGGTTATCCGTGTGCTTATCCATTACATTATGAAGTTGGTCATATAAATGGGTCCAAATAGTTCACCCCACGGAAATGCATTCCAAGCTTCTAGGTATTCAACCAACCTCATCAATGTGTCATCAACTTGGGATGTCAATAAACGACCCATAAAGATCACCTCTAAGACTAACAAAAGAGATATCCGTATTGCGTTGATTGCGTGGTTTTGTAACCTTACAACAGGTTTTACCTCTCGAGGGATCTCAAGAGGCTTACAACCCCACCAGGCAGTGTACCTGACCGATGTAGTATAGTGTAGTGGTAAGTACGGGGGATTGATCGTTCTCCACAGGGAATAGTGTTCGTTAGGTATGAAAGGCTACTCTAATTAGGTCTAAGGGTTGAGAAGATTCTTTTTATGTTTTTATAATTTTATGAAAGCAAGTAAAATCTCGGGTTTGAAGGAGTGGGCGGAATTAGTTGCTAGTCAACTAACCCAAATTACTACGAATGCAAATAAAATAAATAACTGAAAATAAAATGTGGTGGGAAACTTATGTGTAGAGAAATGTGTTTACTTAGATTTCCTTACTCCCTAGCTATCTTTTACCGGTTAATTAGTGTGTATTAGTCGCGTGGATGACGGGTGTATTCCTTAATACCATTCGTGGGGTGGCGTACTTACTTCCCCAACTCTACAAGCTCCTACTTCACTCCTATGTCGAGCCGGCTAGGAAGCTCCTAACATGGGATCACTAGAATTCGCTTGTGCATTAAATACAACCATAAAAACCTTTAGTACGCATTTGGTTCATGTTTCTTAAGACGTTCAAGCAAGTTACCGAATAGGAAGTTAGCCAGTTTTCTTAAGCCTAACATAGATAAACAATCATCCAATACAACTAATAACACACTAACAACCAATAATCAATAGCTAGGTTTCATTAGATCTAAGCAAACACAAGATAAAATTAGCCTAACATGTTAAACAAAAGACAAGAATAAGATAGAATCAAACAACACATAGACATATTGAATGATTAATTGATAACTTATCTTTCAATGAAACATGGAAGATCTCAAGGCAAAAAGCCCTGAAAAAGTAGCTAAAATCGTCTTAGGGTTTTCTCCCAAAATTCCACACACTAAGCTCTCTCTAATGACAAAAAATTAGAAAACTATATATAGATTTTGGATCTGACGGCGTCACCTTATGGAGTGTGACGCCGTCACCTCGCCGCTTTTAGGGTTCCCGGATGACCTTCTTGACGTCGTCCCTCTTTAGCTCTTCCAAAATCCATTCTGGCTTATCAAGGCTTGACGCCGTCTAACCATGAACGTGACGCCGTCCCCTTATGATTTAAGCCGTGACGCCCTTGATCAAGTTAAAGCGTGACGCCGTCAGAATTCACATGCTATTTTCACTGGCCCGTCATGAGTAAATTTCACGTCCAACTTTCTTGCCAAGGCATGACGCCGTCTGGGGTTAAATGTGACGCCGTCAAAGGTGACTTTCAGCCGATTCTTGAGACTTTGCCGTTTTCTTCACTTTTATGCTCCAAAAACGTCCAAAATGCCTCCTTTTTCCAGATTTCTCCTCAAAAGTACCTAAAATGACAAAAGGAACGATTTAGGGCAATATTTGATCAAATAAATACGATTTAAGGCTTAAATGACCCCTTAAAAGCGGTACACTTTTCACTTCATCAAATACCCTTACACTTGAGATTTGCTTGTCCTCAAGCAAATGCGCTTTTATTCTAATCAAAATACAAGTTAGGGGTCATTTAACGCAAACATAAAAGTAATTACAACGAATAATCGTTCCACTTCAATCATAATAAGCACGGAGATTACATACTAGCACCTCACAAGTAGTGTTTAGATACTCACATCTCTCAAGTGTCATCAAAATAAATCTCATAAATGAAAACGGATAATATCTCTCACTACCTGTCATAGCAAATAGATTACCATAGGCTTGGGAAAGGATCGAAAACCTCCTCCACTAGGCGTAAGCACCTAAGATAAACTATCAAAGAGGGCTTTTACATGGTTATAACGTCAGGTGTAGGGAAAAGGAAAACACGGTTTTGTTGGATAAAGGATATTTTACTGGTGGCGAGTTAAAGATCTTGATCAATTACATGTACTATACAATGTTGCTAAGCCAAGACTAGACTCGATCTTAAGCTAGAAACGAAATAACAAAATAACAAAAATATAAAACAAACATAAAATGAAACGGGATGGTAGTCCGTATGTTTTTTCTATTTTTCATTTTCTCATTTTTTTGTGTTTTTCTTGATTTTTTTTTTTTTTTTTTTTTTTTTTTTTTTTTTTTTTTTTTTTTTTTTTTTGCATACACTTTTGCCCTACCATCCAAATAATACATCATAGGGGCATTGCATCCCCCTTACACTTGAACTTTTACATAACTTTACAAATACTAATCTAATGACTCGAATTAAGATAATTGAAAAACTTGGAGTACTTTTTAAAATATTTAGCACATATGGGGGTAATAATGATGTTCTTCCCCATTACTCCATTACACTAGTACTTTACCCATGAGTCCCAATCGTCTCAACACAATATGTACAAGGATATGACTCGACTTAGCAACCATGTAATCAACTAGATAATTAACTTGGGTTTAAACAAATGTTGTCACAATAATGCACTAAAAATGAGTGCATACAAGGTAGGCTAAGGCGATTTGGGTGTACATTTTAGTGGGGTGTAACAAATTCTTCCTTTAAGTAAAATGCTTAAAGGTCGAAACGAAAAGATAGGCTCTGAGGGGTGTACTAGGGGTATCGTGTACTAAAAATGAGTACAACGCAAAGGGTGTGGGAGAATTACTTGACCAATGTAGCCAATGTAATTATAACAAAAACACAGGTGTAAAACAATGGGTTTATCCTAATGCCTCTTATCATGTAGTAAATCTAACTACACGAATGTAGTCTCACTTGTGGCCTCGGAATGGTCCTAACGCAAGTTCTAGAATCTAAGTGCTACCGGTACACACATCATAACATAAATGCTTTTCCTACCAATTCTAGGGGCGAACCTCACATATTTGGGGGTGGAAAATTTTTTTTAGTGGTACGGTTTTTGTGCTAGTCATATAACTCCTATCCGTGAGACGCTCATTAAGATCAAAGTTTCACTCCTATATGTTGTAAAAAATTTTAAATTTGGCACTAAAATTACCCTAACAAGTATTTCTCTCAGTTTTATTACACATCTACCATCAAACAAACAAAAATCAAGCGCAATTGTATTCTCTAAAATCGTACTTTTACCCCCCCCCCCCTTACACTTAAGATGAACATTGTCCCCAATGTTCAAATAACAAGATGTAAAAGCAAAAAGTAAAAGAATGAAATCAAATACTCCCCTGATTCGCTCGGTGGATAATGAAATTACACGGTTAAATCTTCCTCCAAAGAGAATGTTGAAACTCCATGACTAATGCATCGCCATAAGCTTGATTCCATAAACATCTCCTTGTCCAAAATAACCTGTTAAACCTGAGAAAACAAACACGAAAACCTGCATAACATCGGCGGGAAAAATCTATATATAAGGATATAATGCTTGTGGAATGATAATTTTGCAGATTCCTGGAGATTATAAGTTGGAGATTTTATAAAAACTTTTTATGAAAACAAAACTTTCAAAAATTTCTGGAAATTAAATCTGACGCCGTCAGGTTATAACCCCTGACGCCGTCAGAAATGACCTGACAAAAAAATTTCATTTTAAGTTTCCGGAAAATTTCTGGAAAAACCTTTACCTTACTTCCTGGAAATCCTGCAAAACATCATTATGACTCGATACAAGCATTTGACTCAAACAAATACGGATATGTATGTTAATTTATTATTATTACGATTCATGTTCATATGTGTTCTAATAAACCAATTTAGATTTCCCTTACACTTATCTTTTGCAAAATACCTTTATATGTAGTTAAGACGAAGTTAAAAACAAAATAAAGCATTTTCACAAATTAGTTTTGAACATGAATCAATAATGATAAAAATTAAACCCACATACGGAAAATAAAATCAAACAAGCAAATAAATAAACACACAAAGCAAATAAAACAAATAAAGCTTGGGTTGCCTCCCAAGAAGCGCTTTTCTTTATTAACGAGTCTTGTAGCTAGACTCAAAGTCACGTACATTACGTGACTCCATCATCAGTCACGGTTCCTAGGCCATTCTCCTTCGATCCTCTATCAGAATCACTTTCATAGAAAAGGTATTTCGGGTCCACGTGATCAAAAGGATTGTTTCGGTATTTAGAACTAAGTTCCTTATCGTGCTTAAAGAATCCGCTTGACAGGTCAAAAGTGTCCTTACATCCCCTTCTCACATCATCATCACATAACACGAGTTGGGAACTCAACCCATCGAGCCCTTTATAATTATTCTCCTTGAATTCTCTCATCTTGTAAGGCGTTTGGTATGATATTTCCCTAATCCCATCGGTGAAAGTCATGATCCCATTGAGCTCGTCCACAACCAAGCTTGTGGCCTGGCAAAAAGGTGCCCCAAAAACAACTTGTGATAACCTGGGATCGATGTACTCTTCGATATTATCGACGATTGCGAAGCTCATAGTGAATGTCATATTTCCTACAAACACCTGTATATCATCATCTATGCCGATGTCGTCCTTCCCTTTATGAATCATCCCCCATCTGCAAATGTTGTTATAATGAAACAAGGACATCACATTTTTGGGTAAACATGTGTCAATGTAAACATTATAAAAATGCTTGTGACCAATCATGCAAGGTATTTTGAGATTATTTGGATCATGTTGCTTAATTCGGCCAGGCCTTCTACCGTGAAACCCCCATGTGTTGCCACTTGCTGATGGTTGATACTCATACACTTCTTCACAGCCATCCCGAAAAATCACTTTCCTGACACCATCGGTAAATAATGCACTCCTATCATCCTCATCGAGTATCACTCCCGTTGCTTTTATGAATGGTTTGCCTAGAACAAGGCCAGTTAAGGATGGGCTGATGATAGAGTTCATGCTATTAATTACAGTTAACTCGATATGAAAGAGGAACTTTTCTATCACAATTGGTACCCTCGTTATTACCCCGATGATATTAGACCCTTCATATTTGACTTGTTCAGTGAAGGCTTCATTATATAGAGAAAGGGATATTGCGCTTATAGAAGAGTTAGGGTTTATGTAGGCATCTTTTATAAACTTTTTCCTAGTGGTGCAAGAAATCTTAAAGACCCTAGGAGCGCCATCCTCTATTCTCTCTCCGAATCCCATAGGCGACCTTGCTGTGCCCCTCTCAAGTTCCTCTACCAGGGGCGGTCTAGCAGTCCTGCGAGCCCATGAGGCATTTCGGATTTCTCTTCCGAGCCCTCCTCATCACTCACCTCTATTGTACTCGAGTTCTTTGGTGAGTCTAGATAGTCGTCGGGCGCCTCGGGTTTCTTTTCGGGAACTTCACCCTCCATTTCATTGTCCACATTCTTGGCTGTTTGTTGGTCCAAATTTGGTTTAGGAACAGGTATTGTTGTAATGGTGTTCACGAAGTGGAGAGGTTTCGAAGGGGTATGAGTATCTCCTGTTTTTTTTTCGTTTTGTGATATGTATTTGAAGAGTTTACTAGGGTGCTTGATTTTTACAGGAGGGGGTGTTTGGTGGGTTACCGTAACAGATTTGATCTCATTAACTCGTGCCAACTCACAAGTTGACCTGCCAGCAAGGCGATCATTGATAACCTTTAACAGGTTATCAACCTTGTTGTTCATATCAACTTGCTGTTGTCTGAATTGATTCTCAAGTTTGGAAAGCTGTGTTTCTTGAGAGAGAATGAATTTTTGCAGTGATTCCTCGCGATTTTGTTGTTTATGCGTGTGTCGCTGAGGATAATGTTCAGACCAGGTGAGCGGGGTAGAGTCATTGAATGATACGCTACGAGTTTGGTTCCAACTAAAATTTGGCTTATTCTTCCATGCCTCATACCCATCTTCGGAATTTTTGGGCCCATAATTAGTGGCGAGCCACTTATCTCCCGCCTTATCGATTCGCGAGGATGCGAATTATTTGAAAGCCTGTTTGGGAAGTTCCATGCAGTCATGAGTGTCGTGGGGACCACTACATAATTTACACGAAGAAGTGATTTTGTTCACTTGGCTTGAAGGTTTAGGAGCCTCGTAGGATTTCATGAGAAACTTGACTCGGTCTTCAAGTTCTATGATCCTACGGTCGGAAGTGCTTGAATTATTCGAAGGCAAAGATATTGCCTTGACCGTTTTATTCAAATCACGGGGATCACTCCAACTTTCGTTGTCATAAAGAGCAAGATCCTCTAGGAGAGCCCATGATTGTTCCGCACTTAGATCACGTAGCTTACCACCGGCCGATTGGTCAATGGTTTGCCTCGTGGAGAGATTGATATGGTCATAGAAGATTTGGACTTGGAGCCAAAGTTCTATGCCATGGTGAGGGACTTTTTGGAGTAAGTCCTTGAATCGAGTCCATGCCTCGTAGAGAGTTTCGCCTTGACGTTGTTGGAACATCAAGATATCATTCCTTAGCTTGGTAGTTCTTCCCGGTGGGAAAAACTGAGCAAGGAAACGAGTGGTGAGATCATCCCAAGAGGTGATGGATCCTGCGGGTTGACGTTCTAACCACTGACTAGCTTGGTCCCGCAGAGAGAATTGGAAGAGACGCAATCGGGTCGTCTCTCGAGTGGCAACATCAAGGTCTATAGAATCAACGATTTTAAGAAAGTCCTTGAGATGTTGATTAGGATCTTCAGAACGAAGTCCATGGAATGCGCATCCGCTTTGCACCAACCGGATGGTGTCGGATCGCAAGGGTGTGATATTGGCTCCTTGAGTGAGCTCAATGGTGTTTCGATAGCCATGGTGGCTAGGACGGGAATAGTCTCCTAAAGTACGGGCTCTAGGAGGTGGTGGTGGTTGTTGTGGTGGTGGGTTGTTGTGGTTAAGGATATTACCATCTTCCATGATGTCGGATGGTATGGTTACGAACAAAGACACGAAGAAAATAGATAGACTAAAGAAATCCTAGAAAAATAAAATAAAAATCTCACTAGAAAGGAATCTAGTGAGTAGACCTAATAGAAATAAAAATTCAACCTAAACAATAACTATTCCCCGGCAGCGGCGCCAAAAACATGATTGCGTGGTTTTGTAACCTTACAACAGGTTTTACCTCTCGAGGGATCTCAAGAGGCTTACAACCCCACCAGGCAGTGTACCTGACCGATGTAGTATAGTGTAGTGGTAAGTACGGGGGATTGATCGTTCTCCACAGGGAATAGTGTTCGTTAGGTATGAAAGGCTACTCTAATTAGGTCTAAGGGTTGAGGAAGATTCTTTTTTATGTTTTTATAATTTTATGAAAGCAAGTAAAATCTCGGGTTTGAAGGAGTGGGCGGAATTAGTTGCTAGTCAACTAACCCAAATTACTACGAATGCAAATAAAATAAATAACTGAAAATAAAATGTGGTGGGAAACTTATGTGTAGAGAAATGTGTTTACTTAGATTTCCTTACTCCCTAGCTATCTTTTACCGGTTAATTAGTGTGTATCAGTTGCGTGGATGAAGGGTGTATTCCTTAATACCATTCGTGGGGTGGCGTACTTACTTCCCCAACTCTACAAGCTCCTACTTCACTCCTATGTCGAGCCGGCTAGGAAGCTCCTAACATGGGATCACTAGAATTCGCTTGTGCATTAAATACAACCATAAAAACCTTTAGTACGCATTTGGTTCATGTTTCTTAAGACGTTCAAGCAAGTTACCGAATAGGAAGTTAGCCAGTTTTCTTAAGCCTAACATAGATAAACAATCATCCAATACAACTAATAACACACTAACAACCAATAATCAATAGCTAGGTTTCATTAGATCTAAGCAAACACAAGATAAAATTAGCCTAACATGTTAAACAAAAGACAAGAATAAGATAGAATCAAACAACACATAGACATATTGAATGATTAATTGATAACTTATCTTTCAATGAAACATGGAAGATCTCAAGCAAAAAGCCCTGAAAAAGTAGCTAAAATCGTCTTAGGGTTTTCTCCCAAAATTCCACACACTAAGCTCTCTCTAATGACAAAAAATTAGAAAACTATATATAGATTTTTGGATCTGACGGCGTCACCTTATGGAGTGTGACGCCGTCACCTCGCCGCTTTTAGGGTTCCCGGATGACCTTCTTGACGCCGTCCCTCTTTAGCTCTTCCAAAATCCATTCTGGCTTATCAAGGCTTGACGCCGTCTAACCATGAACGTGACGCCGTCCCCTTATGATTTAAGCCGTGACGCCCTTGATCAAGTTAAAGCGTGACGCCGTCAGAATTCACATGCTATTTTCACTGGCCCGTCATGAGTAAATTTCACGTCCAACTTTCTTGCCAAGGCATGACGCCGTCTGGGGTTAAATGTGACGCCGTCAAAGGTGACTTTCAGCCGATTCTTGAGACTTTGCCGTTTTCTTCACTTTTATGCTCCAAAAACGTCCAAAATGCCTCCTTTTCCAGATTTCTCCTCAAAAGTACCTAAAATGACAAAAGGAACGATTTAGGGCAATATTTGATCAAATAAATACGATTTAAGGCTTAAATGACCCCTTAAAAGCGGTACACTTTTCGCTTCATCATGCGTCTTCATCACATAGCTTGCGAAACTGCTCTTCATCCTCGATGACACCAATAAGGTATAAGTTGGTTACAATCAAACCTCGCTTGTCAGGAAACACCCTATCACGAAATTTGAGAGCACCAGAAGTGTATAACTCAAAGCTCACACTTCCAAACCGCAACCCCGTCATTAGACAAAACTCAGGACGACCAAAATGCAGAGTATGTCCATCTAGGTAATAGATAAAGGGCATATCATAATGAGACTCGTCCACTCTTCTTTGTTTCCGTACCATATAGTCAATGAGGTGTGTTTCATGTTCAAAGTATAACAAATCCAACCATTTTCCAAAGCAGGTACTCCTAAACAAGTTCCGTCGTTTTGCGTCTAATTTCTGATTTATCAACCAAAAGTAGTTGAGTTTGCTACTAATGATTAGTTTAGCTTCATAGTCCTAAAAGGAAAAAATATGTTAACTCAGAACATACAATTCATAACAAAATAAGTTTGAACACATGTATACAGCCAGCGTAAACACTATCATACACAGTTCAGATGATTACAACTTAACTACAACCACTTAGTGTTGGACCATAAGAATAGGGTGTTTTGCTTATGACCTTATTTGAATCAGGCATGGCGTATCAGATACAACCCAAAATCGTGGCTTATCAAATACATCCCAAAACAAAAATCAAATCATAATCCACATAAATGCATAAACAAACAAACAACACTATATTATACCAGATAAACAAAAATCAATAACGATACAAAACAAATGTAATAAAGATTCGTAATACGCTGTACATACCATATTATACCACATTTTTTCTAATCAAACAAACAATCGACGGTGTTAAATGATTTTATTGGAACACTGTTCAATGAACAGTTACTCTGTTTTCAGATGACAATCAGGGAAAACAATGGTAGTAGATTGGAGATTGAAATAATAGTGTAACAAGATAAACAAGCGCGAAAATAAACCGAGTTTATTTTTTTTTTTTGACAGTGACTGTGAAACGAGATGGAGGGAAGAAGTGTATAGAGGAGATGCTGTTTGTTTTTAAATTTTTATTTTCGAATACGGTATGAACAGTAATGAAAGCAGTGAACAGTGTAAAATTTTTTAAATGACCAAAAAACCATCTGTAAAGTATACGGTTGCCCAACAAATAAAAGTTGCCCAAAATACACTACCGTACAATACGTGATTATACGAGTTGCCCTGGGCTAAGGGGGGAATTTTTTGAGATCGGGATAGATACTCTTAGCAGTTGGGCAATCGGGTTATTTTAGTAATTATCCCTTTAAAAAAAATACAACTCCCCAAATCACTTGGTTGAACTATTGCAACAACACATATGCCCCACAAATCTATCTTATATATCACATTGTACAGTTTATCAACAAACCCACATGTATAATATGTTTTCATGTAAACCATGATGAAAGCAGATTTTTCAGTTGTTTACTTTTCTAAACGTCATATAACATCATAATTTTTTTATCATCAGCGTCAATGATTAACAATAGTAATTAATGCTTTATTGGGTAACAATTCCTTTAAAAGATTGTCCATAAGTGGAAAACAAAGGCTCCTCATATGAGTTTACATCATATAGATTTTAACTGATTTAATCATTGTGTTACAATAATTTCCTCTTTATGGAATCATTGGTTCTTTTTTTCTGAGTGCTTTTGTGCACATCCATCCTCTATATTTAAACAAGTTAAAGAATCTTTTCATATATGGATTTTGCTAACCAATGCCCACTGGTCAGAGGTTAAGGTGTAGTTAATGAACACAAACTTTCTTAATTAACTAAAAAATGCATTAAATACACATTAAATGAACTTGTAAATTACTATATTTGAACATGATTTTCACTAAAATGAATTAAAATATTCTTTTTATAAACAAATTAACCAATGCCCACTTGGCAGAGGTTAGCAAAACCTTTCATATATTTGCCTTCTAGATTCTTAGGCTGGTTTTTATGGTGACTTTTAACATCACTTTCATATCAGCGCTACATCACCATTATCATCACTTTTTAGCTTTCATGATCATCACCTTTATCACCACAAACCCCATTTTTTTTAACAAATTTAATTAAAAATTAAAGGGCAAATATTTTTAAAAAGTATCATACTTGACACCATTTCTTTTTCTGTGTAGCGAACAAATTTTTTTTGCTTAAAAGGGTACTTTTCTTTCATATTCGTCTTTTTTGAGGTATTTTGCGATATTTTTTGACATTTTTGCCTTTCGAAAATAAAAATTTTCTAGTAGCCGAAAGGGGCAAAAATGTCACAAAATGTTGCAAAATACTTTAAAAATGCTGAAAGAAAAATACCCGTATAAGCAACAAAAAAAAAAAAAAAAAAAAAAAAAAAAAAAAAAAAATTGTTCGTTACACATAAAAAGAAATGGTGTCAAGTATGATACATTTTTGAAACATTTTCCCAAAATTAAATTAAACTTTTATTCATAATTTAAAAACATTACATTGATAATTAAAAACATAAATGTACAAAATTGAAAACGAAAACTAATATCGTAAATTCACTTCTCCTTGATCAACCGCTTCATCTGCAACACCCTAGCGAGGTGGATTCCACTCAAGTGATCAATAAGGCTCATATAGAAGAGTTTGTCTTTTTTCGTTGTTTTTGTTCTTTGATGACCAACATTTGTTGCTTTATTTCGAGCTTCTTTTGTTGCATTTCCATCACCATCCTTTTGATCTCCAAAAATGCAGCGCGGTCTGATTTCTTCATTGACAAAAATGACTCGTTTGACTTGCATATTCGGTGACCATCAACCTAGCCAACGGTTCGTCACTGCCAGCCGCTGATGATGCTGATGGAATGAATGATGCTGACGCTTTCTTCTTTGTTCTGTCCATGCCCATTGGTCGAACTTCCTGCACCTCCACTTCATCCTCGTCTCCAGCCATATGATTGAGATTAAAACTACCCTCTGCTGACTGCGTTGTGTTGAACGAACTAGACCCCGATGACTTATATCTTTTGAACTTTTCCTGCTTCGCTTCTTCAAATCGGGGAAGTTCCACCTCCTTCCATGTTAGATCATCTTTTAAAACTCTCCACGCAGGAAGAAGTGTAAAAGGTACTCCATATTCAGCACGATATTCGTCAAGTGCCTTTTAGGTGTAATCCTCGTCTCCGGCTCCACTCTGCGGCGCCTTCAAAGGACATTATCGTATACTCCACAAAAATGAGCCACTTTAGGACGCATATTCTTCCATTTCTCGTTTAACGAATCGTAGGCTCGAACACCGGTTACCTTCATTGCTTGCTCAACATAACATAAAACCTCTGTCTGAAACCCTCTTTCCTTTTTCGCATTACCAACGACATAACATAATGCAACTTCTTCTTTAGGGGTCCATGGAATGCATCAGATACCTTCATCGTCATTTTCAGAGAGACATTTGTCAGATCTCAGAGACCCTGGTGTTGTTTGTAGCTCCATGTAAATCACTCCCTGACACCGCATCAGTTTATGAAGTGTTTTCTTTAGTTGGTCTTTGACATCCCTGAAGCCAGACAGTTGGTTGAGCTTTATACAACACTTATTGATTTCCTTTATCAGTGAGTAACACCTTTTGAATAATAATCAGGGAGACATGTTCTCTGATAACTATCAAGGAGTATCTCACTTCTGATAACTATCAGGTTCAGTTTGATAGGTATGAAGTGACATTCTCTCTGATCTTTATCATATACTTTTATGCTCACTGACCTTCGGAGGGTGTATTAGGCTATTTTATGTTTAAATACTTATCAGAGACAATTGGGTGGCTTCTCAGACCCAATAGAACCGCCAATATTTTGTTGTGAAGAACCGCCAATATTCGATGAATCGTACATTTGTGGGTTTTGGAATTGTGAGTTTTTGTATTGTTAGTTTTGGTATTGCGGGTACATTTGTGGTTGATACATATTTTGTTGTGGAGCTATGAATGGTGGATTTTTGTATTATAACAAACGATGGGGCTCGAAAGTTTACCCGTGGAATAAGAACGAGACGAAAATTTGAATTGTGTGTTTGGGCATTTTGTTTTCGACGTTTTGGGGTTTTAGTTTTTGGAGTGATTTGCTGAGACATTTTGTGGTAGATGATAATGAGAGTAAATACAGAGATAGAATGAAAAGTTGTGTATAAAAATGATGGGGTTCGGAGGTATTTATAGGTACATAAAATGTTAAAGTTTAATATATACGTATATATATATATATATATATATATATATATATATATATATATATATATATATATATATATATATATATATATATATATATATATTATATATATTACGTATATATATATATACGTATACGTATATATATATACGTATATACGTATATATATATATATATATATACGTATATATATATACGTATATATATATATATAGTGTTGTATTCTATGCAGTACCAATATTAGATACAGTACTTTACAGTACTTTACAGTATTCTTAAAATGAATCTGGGCCATTGGATGAGTTTGATCAAAGGTTAAGATGAAAAGTGCCAAAATTGCAATTAAACAAAAGATAAAGGTTTTATTTTCAATTCAAAAAAAGACTGGAAGGGTATTTTAGGAATTCTAATTTCTAATAAAATTTATCCATTAAAAGAAAACCCGTAAATTATTTTGTGAGATCCATCATTTTAGGAAAAAATTAGATCTCTCTCAAAACCATAACCACCGTCATCTCCCCAACATTAACAGGCTCCATCCACGAATCTTTACATCTGTGATCATTCACGAATCTTTTTCTTCTAACACACAAAGAAAAAAACTACTTTAGATCCATGAATATTTCCTGCGACCGACGAACCTCAAATACCTCTCCACCCACTGTGTAAGAATTCGGTAAGAACCAACACAAACGCACGAACTGAATCAAATTCACAAAAATGAAGAACCACACGAACCTGGTAATCTTGGTTTCGGCTTCAAGATCTTCTATGAAGGTCTCGGGTAGGTTTACTTATTTGTTTGAGTGTTTGTTTCGAAAGATCTGTGATGATTTCTTAATAACTTTGTTGTTAAGAACAAATTTGTGGGTATTAAAAGATAAAACTGAGATCTTTTTTTTTTTTTTTTTTTTTTTTTTTTTTTAATGTTCGAGTAGTGTTTTTGTTTTCTGATGGGATTTATATTTCGGAGATAGAATGGGATTTGTATTCAGGTAATTGATAAGATCTGGGCTTCGATTAATTTGTATAGTTATGTTATTGTTATGATTAGTTAAGATCTGATCTAATTTTTATTTCTTAGTTTTAGTAGTAAAGTTGTATTATATGATATGTGATTAGTTTTTGGTTATGGATTGTTTATTTATTACCACCGCTGATTTGATTTTTGTTATGCTCGTTCATAGATTAGATGGTTTTGCAAAATGATTTTGTGATATACTTGTGTTTATCATTTCGAGGTTGCTAGCCTTTTATTTCTTTTTTGCAAAGTTGTATACACTGATGATGACGTGCATATGTGTTTATCATATTCTTTATTGAAAATGGTTTTGTGATATACAAGTGCATGTATGTTTCTTTTGTTCTTGTGATGTTGGGTTTTGTTTGAAGTTGTTATTAAGGGTTGTGACAGATTTTTGTCATTGTTAGCTAAACTTTCTGATCATAAAATACATTTCAGGATAAAAACCGAATACTTTTTTTTTTTCATTTCAATGACTGATGGTCGTGATGTTTTGGATGGTCCAAGTGTCGGATACTGTGCATATATGTTATGGGTGTGCATATCTATTTTATGTTTTGGGTGTGCATATCTTGTGGATATCTGCAATGGACATATATGTTATGGGTGTGCATATCTGTTTTATGTTTTGGGTCTGCATATCTTGTATATACTGTGCATATATGTTATGGGTGTGCATATCTTATTTATGTTAAACTATGATTATGAACATAAGAATGTGCATGCATGTTATACAAGAGGATAATTTGCATACGAGTTTTGAGATGATTTTGCGTATGTGTTACGCTAGCTTTACTCTGTGTTTTGCAGTCTAATTATATTTGAACATGTATGTATCATGAGGATTTATGAAGATGATGATGACATTCAAGCCCTGAGATGACAAGGATGCTGTTGAACGAGTAGAGACAAATGCAAACTATGACACAAGGATGATATTGAACAAGTAGAAACAAATGCACACATGCATACAAGACGAATGCACATATGTTTTTTTTACTTGTAATCAAAATGAAATGTAACTTAAAGCATATGATTTTTTAATTATTATAAAAGTTTTTTTCTCTAATTTTTGTTTGAAACTTCAAAAAGTATAAATTTAATGTTTCCGTTAAAAGAGATTGGTTGGTTGAATATTATCAATTATATCATAAAGATTAAGTAGATCTACACTAAAAACACACATTATAGAGGAAAAAACACACATTATAGAGGAAAACATATATGCACCGATGTTAATCAAAACATGGCCTGGAAGAAAAAAAAAAAGTTAAATGGAAATTCCTAAAATTAAGGGAAAAAAACGTTTTTTGAATAAAAAGAATCAAAAAGAAAATTAAAATGTCTTTTTACTATTATACCCTTTTGAATTAAATAAAAAATATTTGAAATACTAAATTCTTATTGGTCCATATGAGTACTGTAAAGTACTGCGTCTAATATAGATACTGCATATAACGCGCCCATATATATATATATATATATATATATATATATATATATATATATATATATATATATATATATATATATATATATATATATATATATTAGATGGTTCTGTCAGTTCTCGCAGATAAGATGGTTCTCGCAAGAAAGTCTCCCTTTGTCTATATATATATATATATATATATATATATATATATATATATATATATATATATATTATATTTTATTATTATTTTTTTTTTCATGAGAGGTGATCATATATATATATATATATATATATATATATATATATATATATATATATATATATATATAATATATATATATATATATATTTTTTATTATTATTTTTTTTTATTATTATTTTTTTTCATGAGAGGTGATCACCATCACTCCTCTTCCTCTTTTTTCTCTTGTTCGCGCATGACCATAGGGTGTTTTTATGGTTGTGGCGCGTGATGGCCACCATAAAAGTGAGCCATCACCCACCATAAAAACAAGTTTTATTGACGAGTGGCAACTCCTTTAATTTGCTCATGAATAGCCAAAGAGAAATTAATGGGTGCTAAGTAACTTATATTATGTCAATACTAACATTAACACCATTGAAAAAGTATTGGCTACAACTGTTGTATGATAAAACCAATTGGATTATCTTTGTTTCACATGTTTATATATGCACACAAATGTGAGAAATTAAGATTTGAAATACGAGTTTTTGTTCATCAAAATTCCCATGCCATAATATGATAGTGATAGTAAGTGGTTTGGTTAGAACAAACATTATGTAATACTGTAGATTAATGTTAAGCAACTATGAAAACTTCATCCATATGAAAATAGATTAATTAATAGTAACTTTGACAAATTATCAATTTATCTAACCTTTTTTATTTCATAAACCTATTTTTCACTATATATAAACGTTTTACAATTTTATAAACTATTAACAGTAGCATATGCATTAAATTATAAAAATTTCAGGCTTTTAGACATTTTCAAGCCACACATACTTGATATAGAAATCTGCTATAGCTGAAACAAATAATAAACTTTTTCGTGAGTTTAAAACCTATTTTCGGACTACATATTGTGGGTGCCCATACGAGAAAGATTTATTTTAAATTTCCAATCTAATAATGAGGAACAATATGATTTTGTCTCCTTTATTATTTAATCTTCTTCCATTGTATTGGTCTAATGGAGCTCTAATTGAAGGTTATCATTTCCCGTTCATTTTATTACTAGTACTCTCTCCGTCCTAAAATAAATGTTCAGTTTGAAAGTCAAACTGGTTTAACTTTGACCTTAAATATATTTTTTTTGTGTTATATAATATTTGATGAAAAATTATACCAACAAAAAATACACTTAAAACCCAATCCATTCATATATTTTGCATCGAGTATTATATAACACAAAAAAAAAATAAATAAGATTAAAGTTGAATCAATTTGACTCTGAAAGGTCAAACTGGACATTTATTTTGAGACGGATGTAGTAGTAGTTTCATCACTCATGACAAAATAGTACGTTTGAGACACGGCAAGTTAAACAATATCGAATAAGATAAATGAAATTCTAGTGATAACAATATAAAAGATATTATAGAGTTGGGGTTTCTACGACGATTTGAAACTTTTTTAGTATAATAGATATGATTAAAGATCATTTACATACCATACTTTTCGTACATATCATCAATCTTCACCTTTCATCTTTATTAAATCTAATGGATGAGATTAGTCCAACAATTTAAAAAACCTACTTTCATCTTTTTTTTTTTTTTTTTTCCAAATATTAATATCTTCCAAACCATTAATCATTAAGCTAAAAAAAATATATACCAACAAAAATAACATTTCAATTCTTGTGTGTGATTTTAGAAAATTAACATACAGTTGACATGGGTTTGGTTGCTTAATTTTTTTTTTTTTTTTTTTTTTTTTTTTTCAATTTTGGATTTAGATAGTTCAGAGTTATAGCTTTTCGTATGTAAATTTAAATTTGAGTTTTCATGTATTTTTTAGAATGGCGATTATATTATGACAAACTAGCAAAAAGCTAGAACGAATAAACAAAGGTACAATGTGCGGGAACGGGAGTTACAAGGATTGCTTATCCAACCAAGCCTATCAAGTAATTCACAAATACTTTGCTTTTAACCGTCCTTGTATATAATTACATACCGTGTATGTTGAGGAGTGTTTAGATGTTAATAGAAAATGAGTTATGGGGCTTAATTGATGCATATATGAAAACAGGTTAACATATGGTTGTGATTGATGTCGTGTGTGTTCTGGTATATGTGTTTTTTTTAACGACAATATCAAACTAGCAAGATGCTAGAGATACAAAATTACATACGAGGGGGAAGGTGATGTAATATGTGAACTATAAATAAATCATAAACACATAGTATCATCAAAAGCACGCAGCGGAAAGGATCTACAAGAACATGTAATAATTAAATTAAATAAGACACGTACCTTAATGATTCCTAGCAAGAACAAGGAATCTCTTGAACAAGAACAAGTTATATAAACCCTAATTGGGATTATATGTGGATCGATCTAACTCCAAGATCACAAGCTAAAGTAAGCTTGTCACTCGTTCCTGTACACACGTAATAATAGCGTTTCAATGAGAAAAGCTAGGTTCTTGATCACCAATAACCAAACACTTTGTAAGTCCTAATAGAATCGACCAAGTTCTAGTGAACTTAAAAGAGGGTCGATCGTTTGGACCTAGAGGGAGAGAGGAGAAGAAGTTTGGCTATAGTTAGGGATTCAAGATTAGGGAAAAACTAAAACACAATGAATTGTATTTATAGGCTAACCCTTTCTTTTCCTCCAAGCCATCCAAAACCGGCCCTCCCCCTAAAAGGAAAGTCTTGGCCGACTTTAATCCCAAGAAAGGGATTCTAGATCCTTCTCTTCCCTTTTTCACATTTAGTCCTTTAACGGTCGTTATCTCTAACTCCGTTAAATACTAACTGTCGTTAAGTATTTTATTGGTGAAATGAATAAATAAATACATGAAATATATTTAATCATTCATCATTGAAACTCTCACGTTATTGTGTGCAATCCCGAGCCTCGGGTTCGAAATCGGACATACGTATATTAATATTTATACACAAAACTAACAGCTCCCACTTGGATAAACATTAATATAGTAATGACATGGGTCAGCCTAGCTTTACCTTCCCAATGCCCCCAGCTCGATCCGAGTTTGTGGCTCTCCTGGAAAAAACCACGTGATGAAATTAATCATCATACTTATCCTTTTGTTACTAATACCGCGTTAATTTGGATATGGATCTTTGTCATTCCATAATTAACTTAGTTTCTCGTATATACGTAATTGAACAAGATTACCAAAACATCTGAACGTCTTCCAGATAGACTTTGGGTAAGGCCTTACAAACATCTTGTCAATCCTACGAGTGGCCAAGCAGTATTAAACTTCAACACAAAGTTGAAGGAACAAATCCTTTATTGACTGCGAGCATAACCCTCGAACTTCGCATCATTTCCGAAAATAACCCTTATAACTACCTTTTACGGTTAGCGTTAGACCACCTTACAAAAAATAAGCTACATCCTCGACAATTATCTGTCATCTCAAGTCTGAGGATAAATATTCATGATATACTTGATGACGACGATCCATAAAGTATAATCATGTGGTTGGGATAAGTCCTATATTCAATTTATCCAATATTGAATATCATGTGACATTGGTGTCTCAACCTTACAGTTCATTCTACCAATCCTCACATTTGTCTTAGTTTAATAATATTCCCATATTATTAATTGACAACGGACTATTTAGAATAAATAAATTATTCACGGATTTAAACATGCAAATATATGACACAAATATTAATAATGAGAATAAACGTTATCCGCACTTTATTTCATTTAATGTAATAATTGTTTACACGTCCCTTATCCAAATACTAACTAGATCAATGCATGACAATCTTCATTAATGAATTATGCCACAAGTCATGTTCCACATACTTGTTGACAAGACATAAATCAACTAATGTTGATCTATCGGAATTTTGAGAATACTTATTTCAATAATGAAATACTCGTATGTGTGCATTCATCTATCTAGATATTGCCACATACTTCATAAAATGCGTGACATCCTCATGCACGAATTTATGACAACTAAACTACCAAACCTTGTAGTTAAAGTATTCTAATTCTTTATGTATAATGCAACTATGCTCATAATGAGCATAACTAGTATACATGGTCTCCTAGTAAGGATGAGCTCCCACCATGACTAGTATTGAGTGTCATCTCAATCTTACTAGCATCATTGTATCAAACAACAATATGCTCTTTTAAAAGTTCCGTAAACTTTTACATTCATCGTGTAATGTTTGATATCTTCAAATCCTTCAAGATTTGACCATAATATCAATCAAGCAATAACTTGCCATATGGTTCACATTTAGAATTTTGGAGCAAGTCCAGGCTGAGGATGTAAATTCTAAACCATATCCATTACACTTAACTATCTAATAATTTATAATTAGATATTAATGTTGTCAATCATCTTTCATTCAAGCATGATACAACAAGCAACATGATGTACATGAATAATCCTTTTGTCAATACTTAGATTCATTCATGTCATATCTTTTCAAGGATATGATTCTATCTAGTCCTTCTAATAGAATATCATGTTCTTTTAGAATCAGATATTATTACCGCTTATGTTTATTACAATAAACATATATTCCAAGGTTTTATTTTCTATATGAAGTTTCATTCCAAACTAAAACTTAACATTTAATGTTAACGTCAATGGAATGTTACTTCCCATATGTCATTCAAAATATGTGAAATAAGAAAATAAATACATTACTCCCACTAGCTTTCAGGAATATTAAGAAATATCTTATTTTAACTATAAATCACAACTAGATTTAATAGCTAAAAATAAGTATATCTTTTAGATGCATGCATTAATCCATTTACAAATGATTTGCATTATGTATACTACTACAGATTATTTGAATTCAAACACTCCTTTCAATTACTTTTCGTCCTCGCACAAGTAATTATCTAAGAAGGAGTATTGATATTCCATTGTTAATTTCATACAAATGAAACTAAGAATGATAATCATAATCTTTGAACATTTAATGTGCTTAGAAAGAATCTCAATCACCTTTAATTGCTTAAGTGTGATTGATAATCTTTTCACACATTAAATGTGTATACAAATTTGTCCATTATGATTTCTACACAAGAATTTAAATCTCTAGGATTTTCATTTCCTTTGCAGAAATTCATTTCCATTCTATAGTATTACTATAGAGTTTAAGATCAACTACGTTTCCAAACTAGTTATCCTTTTGGACTGCATTTAATTATTCATAGTATGAGTAATTTGCCAAATAACATTTGCAATTTATTAACAGGCATATCACGATCCTGTAACTCATAATTCTCAACATATTCTACAAATATTTGAGATATCCTTGCGGATCTATGAATAATAATTCCATCATCTTTGAGATTTAACACTAACATGTTAAATCCTTATAATGATCTTGCTAGTGTATTTTAGAAGATCACGTATCTTGTAATTTTATCTTATGAAGATAAAACTCCCACTTGCCTTTTGCAATTTATAGATTACCTATAAATGCTTAGCAAATGGAGCAACACAAACTTGTTCTCTTTTGGGACTTTACAGATACGAATTGACAGTTCCTAACCTTAATTTGTTAATAACCTACCCAACAAGTAGTTTAACAAATTCTGAACTTCAATTTTAAGACTTAATGTGATTGATCACATTCCATATTAAATGGTGTCTTATTAATCTTCTAGGTTGGAGTCTTAATTTGAGTATATCCAATTCATACTCAATTTTCTAACCTTGATATCTTTAGGAAGATTAGTAGATATATTTATCTTTAATCAAACAATTTTTTTAAGAGTTTGATTTTCCTAACTGAACATACCATAAACTTATGTATTTCATCAAGATTGATATTGTAAGTCAATTTTACAATATGTGAGATAAATATATTTGGTTTTGGCTTACCTATTTACCATCTAAGTCAAGTTATTGGTAAATAGAATTTCCAAGCCAATTGCACGCTTTATAACATAAGTGCCTTATTTCCCAAGCCACTTAATTTCTATGTCTTACCAAAAGCCATAAACTGTTATAATCCCAATATACGTTATAAGTCATTAATCAACTCAATGACTTCTTGTATATGTCTTAATTAAAAACATAACAAGATAACATCTTACTTTGTTATAAGTCTTATAGCAATAAGAGACTTCATATTTATATCTACAATATAAACATGTATAACTAAAGTAATTATGAATACCATAATTCGGTTTCAATAATGTTTCAAGTTAATTTATTTACTTCTGATATTTATGTCTTCCAAGAATACATAAACATCTAAATATGAAGTGGTATAAGATTACTTCATTTATTTATGTCATTACAACAATACATAAATATTCACATTAGAAGTAGTCTTATTATCATATTGACACTTGTTCTAATAATTTTCTAATTTAGAAACTTGTAAATTAACATAGTTTTATTACATCAGCCAAGGCTGCTAATAATAAAAGTATGTAATTTACCTTGTCATTAATATCTAGTAATGAAAATAGATATTAACTCCAAGTGTTCTATAAATTAGAATGTGCATAAAACACATTAGAACATTGATCTCTTACCTTATAGTCAAGAGAATCCTATAAATCATATATCCTTATGTTGTTGCTTGCACACAATAAGATTTCTCCCACTTGTGCATGGAACAACATTATGTATCAGATAAACAACACGCCAATCGTTTGCTTATATAACCAATATGATTTGTGTCATCGGTATAAGTAGATATAGAATCACCTCGTCTAGTAAGGAAACGTACACAACTATCCTTAATACCACAAGTGTCTATAATTTGAAAGTAATCATCTCAAGAAATTCTAGAGATAATATAAGTTACTGTCAGGATATTTAGATACCAAAACTTGTAGCTCCCACTGAATTTAAGATCACTACATGAACTCATTATTCAGTAATTACAACACAATGCTCCCACTGGCTTTGACAACATTGTAAGTGTTGCATTACCAGTAAAAGCAAATAGTATGCTGTTTACTTTCCTACACCTTTGAGTAATCCCTTACGTAATAGCTACTAAGGTAACTTCAAAGAATGTATTCTACTTAGTGAATGATGGAATATCCATCAATGCAATTAACTTGAAAGAATTGGGTATGCAATTTCTTCCTTAGTTAGGTCTGTCATCCCCATCATGGAATGTAGCACCTTTAAATGGTTAAAGCATAACAACTAGATCAAACATTCTAGTTTGCCTTTCACCAATTATGCGGTAATTAGTCTAGCTTCTAATTTAATAACTCCTAACTTGCAATTTCTTAAGAAATTCGCCATGAGTTATTCCTTAGAATTTAGACAATTCTAATTTTCCTATTATACCTTTCTCATTCATGAAAAGGAATAGGATTAAGTCTTACTCTTCACACGGAAAGTAGACTGGGTTTATTCGTTTAGTCAAGTTGACTCTATCCAAAGACCCCTACAGGTGCAGATCAACTTTCCACTAAAGTAAAACCCTACGTTAATGGTTTTAGTGTTGCATTAAATACATTAAAAGAATTTTTTCAAAATTCAATTTTAGTATTTTCGATAATAAACATTTCAATAAAATTAAACACCCATTGGTTAAAATAACCATTTAATTTTCACTGAAAAACAGGATCCTAATTGACGCCGTTTCATTACATCAGCTTTAGCTGCTAGCAATGAAAGAGCTCAATAAGGTACGGGATCACCCAATTGCCAATGTCAAATTGCAATTCCTAGAAATCTTGGGACTTACAATATATTGCCAACATCAGTTGCAAAATGTAAGCATGTTTCATCCCCAAATCTTTATGCCTTGGCGCCGTCCCATTACATCAGCTTTGGCTGCTAGTAATGAAAGTGCCCAATTAAGTTAACCAACTCAAGAAACAGTAAATTGACGTTGGTTTATTGCATTCAGCTTTGGCTGCTAGCAATAAAGTACTCAATTTACCCTTAGATGACCATCCTTTGAACATCAACATTCAGCTTTGGCTGCTAGTGATGTAGGATGAAACCTTAGGTGTTTCTTTTTGTAGTTGGGTGGCATTTAACTTAAATTTAAAGGGTAATAAATTTTGATGTGTAAAGACAAAAAAATATGTACAAAGATGTCATGCATTCATCTTTGTATCATATATGTTTTCAAAAACAAAATCGTTTACTCATTCGTAGCTCAAATCATCAAATCTTTTAATTGAGGCGTTGAACAAATTACAACATTGCCTTAAGATGCTTCGTATTTATCGTGGTGTACTTGGTAAGTCTAAAATTGACGCACAGGCGGGCGTAGGGACGACAGCCGCCGAAGCTGGTTAAAATCGTGCCCCTCTAAGGTCACAATTTAATGCGTACCAACTAGAACCCACTTTTTAGTTTGCCAATTTTAGGTCCGCCGCTTCGACCACTTAGTACAGTCGCAATCAATCAACTAAAAAAATATGATTTTCTTGCTAAAACAATTAATGTAGTAAATTTATTATTGCTAGTCTCGCCTGGGAGCAAATTACCGTGCGAAGCGAAACACTGTCGGCACATAAGACTTGGCAATAAATAAAATTACTACAAAGGTTTCATAGTTATTAGTCTTATTTATTTTTATTTTGAAAAATTACCCTCTTTTGTAGTTTACAATCCATCATAATATTAAACACAAAAGATCAAGTAATTACAAAAAAAATAAATAAACACATAATAACAAATATATGATCATCCACGATATCATATAGCCACATGCAAACCTTTTTTTAATAAACCATAATATTAATTCTATGTGTAATTTTAAATGTATGTAACTAACAAAACTCCCATTGGTTTTCGAGCTCATTGTGCCCAATGGTCCACAGACGCCAAATAACTTGGCCGCGTAAGTTTTAGTTAGTTAGATACCACATTGCACATAACTTATTAATTAATATATATTGAGGTCTTCCCCAATTTAAGATTTATTTAAATCATGTAGCAAATAATTCAATACAACATACAAAACATACCATGACAAATATGCAAGATTTGTCATGGATCCCATATTGATCACATAATCATGTAGTCCATATTATTAGGTCAATATACCATGTACGTATCTAATTAATTAGTAACATCACATAAGGTACTTACTAATTAATCCTTAAAAATTTTCATGCAATCCTAGGGTTTCTCAAGTTTTAATCAAAAACCTAAAACCCTTAATGATTAATTAATGGGAATCGACCCATGTTAGGGTTTATAATAAAATTAAACAACCTCTAAAATTATAATTGCATGTAATCTCTACAAGATCCAATTTTTAGTTTTAAGTAATTAATTACAAGTTCTTAAACGAGGCTCATGATGCCACTGATGTAATATGTGAACTATAAATAAATCATAAACACATAGTATCATCAAAAGCACGCAGCGGAAAGGATCTACAAGAACATGTAATTAATTAAATTAAATAAGGCACGTACCTTAATGATTCCTAGCAAGAACAAAGAATCTCTTGAACAAGAACAAGTTATATAAACCCTAATTGGGATTATATGTGGATCGATCTAACTCCAAGATCACAAGATAAAGTAAGCTTGTCACTCGTTCCTGTATACACGTAATAATAGCGTTTCAATGAGAAAAGCTAGGTTCTTGATCACCAATAACCAAACACTTTGTAAGTCCTAATAGAATCGACCAAGTTCTAGTGAACTTAAAAGAGGGTCGATCGTTTGGACCTAGAGGGAGAGAGGAGAAGAAGTTTGGCTATAGTTAGGGATTCAAGATTAGGGAAAAACTAAAACACAATGAATTGTATTTATAGGCTAACCCTTTCTTTTCCTCCAAGCCATCCAAAACCGGCCCTCCCCCTAAAAGGAAAGTCTTGGCCGACTTTAATCCCAAGAAAGGGATTCTAGATCCTTCTCTTCCCTTTTTCACATTTAGTCCTTTAACGGTCGTTATCTCTAACTCCGTTAAATACTAACTGTCGTTAAGTAATTTATTGGTGAAATGAATAAATAAATACATGAAATATATTTAATCATTCATCATTGAAACTCTCACGTTATTGTGTGCAATCCCGAGCCTCGGGTTCGAAACCGGACATACGTATATTAATATTTATACACAAAACTAACAGAAGGGTGTTTAGAGGGTTTGAGAACAAGTCAACCCAATCACAAAATTCCTTCCTATATCAATCTGATATCCAATTAAAAGAATGAAACTTGACGTTGTTTAGAAATAAGTCCTTAATTTGAGGGTCTCTTGGAAGCAAACGCACAATCGTTCATATAACATCATAATTTTTTTATCATCAGAGTCAATGATTAACAATAGTAATGCTTTATTGGGTAACAATTCAAATAATTTCCTCTAAAAAGATTTTCCATAAGTGGAAAACAAAGGCTCCTCATATGAGTTTACATCAATGTTTTAAAAACCGGACCGGACCGGCCGGTTCGACCGGCCTCCGGCTGGTCGGCCGGTTTTTAAATCCCGGTTGTTTATAAGTCCCGTTTACTGTAGCGAACCGGCCGGTTTTTCCGGTTTTGGCCGGTTTTTCCGGTTCGACCGGTCCGGTTCAACCGGTTTTGACTTTTTTTGACTTTTTTTTTTTTTTATTTTTTTTTGTTGGGCGGTTCGGCCGGTTCGACCGGTGACGGAAGCATGGCCGGTTCGTCTAAAAAACCGGTTTTTAAAACATTGGTTTCCATCATATAGATTTTAACTTTTTTCAAAAAATATAGATTTTACCTGATTTAATCATTGTGTTACAATAATTTCCACTTTATGGAATCTTTGGTTCTTTTTTTTCTGAGTGCTTTTGTGCACATCCATCCTCTATATTTAAACAAGTTAAAGAATCTATTTAATAACAAATTTGGGGTCCAGCTATAAATGTAGTTTAAAGAAGAATAAAATTATATAAAAAAAAAAAAAAACAAAAAAAGCCTTCTAGATTCTTAGGCCGGTTTTTGTAGTGACCATTAACATCACTTACACATCAGCGCCACATCACCACTATCATCACCTTTCAGCTTTTATGGTCATCACCTTTATCACCGCCAAAACCATTTTTTAACAAATTTAATTAAAAACCAAAATAAAATTTTATTTATAATTTAAAAATATTACATTGATAATTAAAAATTTAAACGTATGAAATTAAAAACGTAAACTAATATGGTAAATTCCACTTCTCCTTCATCGCCTGGTTCATCTCCAACACCCTATAGAGGTGGATTCTACTCAAGTGATCAATATGGCTCATATAGATGAGTTCGTCTTTTTTCGTTGTTTTTGTTGTTGGATGACCAACATTTGTTGCTTTTTATTTCGAGCTTCTTTTCTTGCATTTCCATCTCTTTTTCGAGCTTCTTTTGCTGCATTTCCATCACTATCCTTTTGATCTCCAAAAAGGCATTACGGTCTCATTTCTTCATTGACAAAAAACGACTCGGTTTGACTTGCATATTCGGTGACCATCAACCTAGCCAACGCTTGGTCACTGCCAGCTACTGACGATGCCGACGAAATGGATGATGCTAACGCTTTCTTCTTCGCTCTGTCCCTGCCTATTAGTTGAACTTCCTGCACCTCCTCTTCCTCCTCGTCCCTAACCATATCATTGAAATTAAAACTACCATCTGCTGACTGCGTTGTGTTTAACGAACTAGACCCCGATGGCTTATATTTCTTGAACTTTTCCTGTTTCGCTTCTTCAAATCGGGGAAGTTCCACCTCTTTCCATTTCAGAGTATCTTTTAAAGCTCTGCACGCATAAAGAAGTGTAAAAGGTACTCCATATTCAGTACGATATTCGTCAAGTGCCTTATGGGTGTAATCCTCATCTCCGGCTCCACTCTGCGGCGCCCTTCGAAGGACATTACTGTACACTCTACAAAATTGAGCCACTTTAGGACGCATATTTCCCGTTTAACGATTTGTAGGTTCGAACACCGGTTACCTTCATTGCTTGCTCAACATAACCTAAAACCTCCATTGAAAACCCTCTTTCCTTTCTCGTATTACCAATGGCGCTATCTTCGGATATACGAACCCAAACTTCGCACAATGCAATTTTTTCTTCAGGGGTCCATGGAATGCGCCAGATACCTTCTTCGTCATTTATAGTCGTCCTTGTTTGACTTTTTTACGTCTTCTTCTTTGGGGCCTGGACTTCTTCGACGAGAGAGTCGTCACCAACGGTATTAGGCATAGACGGAGAAAATTGAGATTCGTACATTGAAATATCATCAAAATTAAATGGATAAATGTGAGAAATAGGTGGAGGTTGTGAGGAAGAACTGCCAATATTCAACGGATCGTACATTTGTGGGTTTTGGTATTGCTGGTTTTGGTATTGCGGGTACATTTGTGGTTGATACATATTTTGTTGTGGAGCTATGAATGGTGGGTTTTGGCATTGTAACAAATGATGGGGCTCGAAAGCTTACAGGTAGAGTAGGACCGAGACAGAAATTTGAATTGGGGCATTTTGTTGTCAATATTTTGGGATTTTAGTTTTTGGAGTGATTTACTGAGACATTTTGCGATAGATGATAATGAGAGTAAATATAAAATGGGAGTAAAAATAGAGATACAATGAAAAGTAGTGTATAAAAATGATGAGGTTTGGAGGTATTTATAAGTACCTAAAATGGTAAAGTTTAAAAATCTTTTTTTATATATTTTACCATTTGGAGTGCCCCCTAAAAATGTAGCTGTTTCTTTTTTTTTTCTCGGTTCATGAGAGGTGATCAACATCACCCCTATTCGTCTTTTTTCTCTTGTGTCGCACGTGACCATAGGGCGTTTTTATGGTATTGGCGCGTGATGGTCATCATAAGGTGAGCCATCACCCACCATAAAAACAAGTTTTATTGATGAGTGGCGACTCCTTTAATTTGCTCATAAATAGCCAAAGAGAAATTAATGGGGGCTAAGTAACTTATATTATGTCAATACTAACATTAACATCATTGAAAAAGTATCGGCTACAACTGTTGTATGATAAAACCAATTGGATTATCTTTGTTTCACATGTTTATATATGCACACAAATGTGAGAAATCAAGATTTGAAATACGAGTTCTTGTTCATCAAAATTTTCATGCCATAATATGATAGTGTTAGTAAGTGGTCTGGTCAACAAACATTATGTAATAATGTAGATTAATGTTAAGCAACTATGAAAACTTCATCCATATGAAAACTTTGACAAATTATCAATTTATCTAACTTTTTTTATTTTATAAACCTATTTTTCACTATATATAAACCTTTTACAATTTTATAAACTATTAACAGTAGCATATGCATTAATTAAAAAAATGTTCAGGCTTCTAGACATTTTCAGGCCACACATACTTGAAATAGAAATCCGCTATAGCTCAAACAAATAATAAACTTTTTCGTGAGTTAAAAACCTATTTTTCGGACTACATATTGTGGATGCCCAAGAGAAAGATTTATTTTAAATTTCCAATTTAATAATGAAGGAACAATATGATTTTTTCTCCATTATTATTCAATCTTCTTGTTGGGATTTTATAATCAAGTTAACCATTAACTGCGAGTACGCAGTGGATAATGGATCTAGTTTACAATTATAGTTAACACGTATAATAAACAAACAAAGAATAAAAGGGAACAAAAAAACTAAATAGAAAACTTACCCTTGTAGTCACCCGTAAATGAAACTAAGTAGTAAATATATACTACCTCTACAGTTGCTCACACAAACACGTCAAACAAATACGTTAGAATGCTAGTCGCTTGCTTCACGTATACAACCAAACAAACTTGTGTTCTTGTTGTAGCTTAAACACAATCGAATACCAAACTGGTATACATTCGAATCAGAAAACAAATAACAAGAATATAAATTCTTGTTGATGGCTTGAGATGTTTGACTATTTCAAACTAAAACAATATATATTCTTTGTCGATTGGCAGAAGAAAGGCAAAACACTTTTACGTAGGATATAATTGTTTTAGATTGTGTCGAGTGTTTTGTTTTTTATGTTTTTAAACAATGAAGGCAAGGAGTGTTTATATAGCACCCCAACTTGTCCAACAAGTCATTGTTATTCACTCCCTTCACTTACACAAAATCGACACTCTCCTCCCCTCCTAGAACCTTCCCATAACTGGCCACTTTGGAAGGAAGTCCGGGAGGTTCGTTTTCCGACATCCAAGTCCCTCTCTTTTATATTTAACATATATTTAAATTAAATTATTTCGTGAAACATATTAAACACTTAATAAATATAACAAGTATATATATTAATTATTTAATAAACGTACTCTTCGTGTATTAACGTGTGTGCCCCCAATAGGCTCACACATTTCTAGTCGTATAACGGCTAATCTAACTACCATAACCCAACAGCTCCCACTTGGGAGTTGGAGTAGCAGACACCATAAATACCAACGACGGAAACGTCTAGCAACGCTCTCACTCGCTATTTAAACTAAAGGTGTCTGAGATGTAGTTTCATAAATCATTCTCAGTAGCATGGTCATTTATTTCTTGCTATAATCATCCCTTGTTATAGATACCGTTAAACCATGGATATGGATCCTAACTCATTCCATATAGTTTAACCATTTAGATTCTCGTTATAGAATTTAATTCAGATATACCAAATGTAATCAAGAATCATCTTGCATTACCCTTTGGGTTTGGCCAAACAATTATCTGATTAATTCTGGAGAGGGCCCATGGTATCTTTCTGCACATATCAAGTGGAGTAACAAATCCTTTGTTGACTACAAGTGTTGTGGATGCTGCTTCACTTCACTCCGAAAAATAGCTTTTATAACTACCTTATTCAGGACAGCGTTTGGCATATAATTACAAAAGTGATATCCACACATAATAGAACTTGCTTGTATATATCTCAAGTCTAAGGATGACTTAACAAACCATTTCAACATTTTACTCATGACAAGGATCCAAAAGTAAATGTTTGAAAGTTGGGGTATCCAATATGCATCCCTTGTGAATACATATGAGTTTGGCGGGAACAATCCACATTCTCATAGAATATAACCAACACTCACATTTGCCTTGCATAACAATTTTCCCAAATTGTTAACCGACAATGGACATATTTTAGAACGATAAAATCATTCAAGGATTAAACATGCAAATATAGGATAACAATTATTATATGAATGAATAATGAATACCAAGTATCTTTATTCATCATAAAGTAAAAATTGTCTTACAATCCCAATTATCCAAATACTAAAAACAGATATGCATGAGACTAATTAGTAAGTTGAAGTCTAATGTTTCCAACATTCTCAACTTTTCTTTGCAAGTAAACTAAATAGTCACCTGAGTAAACTTTCCGAATACTAGTTTCAAATTTCACATATAGTGAGGGATTTGAAATATATGATGAGTGTCTTATCTTATATGCTCATACTACTGCAAGTGTCATAGTGTGGAGATGTCGCCCTACCTTGCATAAGGTATTAGAGGTCAACGACATACTGACAATCATCTTTACAGTTTCTTAAAATGTAATGTATTCTTATTCCTTAATGTCACTACTAGAAAAATAGCCTTTAATGACTCCTAAATTATGACACACACATTTTATTGACAAGCAAAAGTGTGAGTCATAAAAAAACTGTCATAACTTGTACAATTTGAAGGACTTATGACATGCAATTATTAGAGTCATGAAAACTAAAACACGGGATACACTTTTTGTTTCCCGCTATTGACAAAACCCCACAAAAAACCTAAGTCCTTCAAAATCCTCAAAAAAAAAAAAAAACCAATTAAGTTTACTAGGGTTAGCTATTCTTCTCTCCCAATCCAGCCGCCCACCTTCACCACATTTTTCCGGCCATATTTCTCCGGAATTGTTATAACAACCTATCCAAACGCTATTGATAAAGCTGTCTCACAACTCATCTCCCTCACAATTTTTATAACAATCTCAACTCCCATCTCCTCTCTCTCTTTATATTGATACCAGCTCCATCTCCTTCCTCTCTCTAAACGAACCAACACCACCTCTGCCGTAGCCACACCTCCCCACCACTGGCCACCGTGACACACCGCCACCACCAGAATGCTCAGCTTCACCTCCCCCATCACCTATGCTAAGCCACGCGCTCTGGCGACACACCACGGCCATCCTCGTTAACCCACGCGCCGTCAAGAATTCGTCATCACCACTTCTCGACACTCACCGAGTGTTAATCGATAGAATATGAGGTATGACGCGCGAGTTGACTCGTATACGAGTCAACTCGGCTTAATATTGATCTTTTCGGGTTTAATAATGAACGGGTTTAAAGTTTTTATTAAATAAAAATGATTAATAACGGATTTGGTATC
This sequence comes from Artemisia tridentata subsp. tridentata, assembly GCA_021014915.2. Taxonomy (NCBI): domain Eukaryota; kingdom Viridiplantae; phylum Streptophyta; class Magnoliopsida; order Asterales; family Asteraceae; genus Artemisia; species Artemisia tridentata. Next base: position 49,531,228 of record CP139508.1, read on the forward strand.
GATAGTGGGTTTTGTATGTCGAGTTTGAACTCACCGTTTGGTTGATGTTCTTGAGGTTGTTGTTGTTTTATTCTTGTTTTGTTCGGTTTGAATTTTATTGATATCGTTTGAGTTATAGTCGTGGACTAAGATTTGATCGTGGGTTTAGTCTGGATTTTTAGACCGAGAGTTAGGATTTGTTTTGGGTTGGTTTTGAATTGTGGCCGTGCTAGTTATTGTTGTGGTCGTTGTTGTTTATTGGATTTGGATTGGAGCAGTGGGCTAGGATTTTGGGTTTTGGATTTGATTTTAGGCCTAACGGTGTTGTTGATTGATGATGAACGGCTGTGGAGAAAGCCGAGACCAAGTGGTCTCGGCCGTGTAATTATTTGGCTATTGTTGATTTGGGTTGGCAATGTTCTTGCTGCTGTTGATGTTTTTGCTGTTGTTGTTTATATGTTGATGGTGAACTGCTGGGGGAGCAAGCCGAGACCACTAGGGTCTCGGCCGTGTGCTTAATTGATTTATCATTGTTGTTTATCCGGTGGGGTTTTGGATTATGAGCCGAGGGATTAAGGATTAGGATTGAAGGGTGTTTTGGAGTTTGGATTATCTGGTCGAAGTTGTTATTATCGGGGTTGATATTGAATTTGGATTATTCACGGTTAAGGGTGGTCAGGATCATCTACGGCCTAATGGAGCTCACAGATGGCACAATTACATGAAAACTCCAAAGTATGCTGATTCTATAAACTCACTATGTAGATGCGACTAGTTTATATGTGATTGTTTACTTTCTATGTGATTCCCGTAATCCATTTTATTGCAAGCTGCGGCCTGCTGCTCATTCAGTGTTACCTTATCACTTTCAAAATACACATTCACACACTTACTGCAGGCTTACTTTATCCTTTCAACATTTTTTGCAATTTTTTTTTTATCCTTTCAACATTTTTTTATGATGTGGTATCGTTTAGGTTGTAAACAGAATTAGTGAACAAATTGTAGAAGAACTTCATTTTGATCAACCATCAGAGTCGTCATCAAAGGGGATCATTGGACTATCCATTGATGCATCCGCTGGGTTGTTCTACGCATATGATGAAAACTCAATATTTCAGGTTTGTGTCATGGGTTTCCTTTACTTGTTATTATTCAATTATTTACTTGAATTATTTGTTAAATAATTACTGACTATCGATAGTCGAATAGGTTTCTGTAACTGATGAAGGTCGAGATATGTGGAAAGTGTACCTGAACTTGAAACAATACGCTGCTGCTTTGGAAAATTGTTCTGATCCTTTCCAGAGAGATCAAGTATACTTAGAACAGGTGCAGATAGAGATGCTTTCTTAATTATATGGATTTGGTTTTTTTATTCTGTCACTGAAATATAGTATACTGGCTATTTTCACGGGATATATTCCTATCTTTATATATATTATCATTTTGTTGTGCAACATGGTTAGCTAATGGGATTGTGTTGCAGGCCGAAGCTGCTTTCTCAGCCAGGGACTTTTTTAGAGCAGCATCGTTCTTCGCTAAAGTGAGTGATTTTTTCTTTTAAGGATTGTTTATTTAGTTTCTCCTCCTTCCCATCTCCATTGACCGTAATATCATCTGCAGATCAACTACGCCTTGTCATTTGAAGAGATTACATTGAAGTTTATTACCATAGGGGAACAGGTAAATGCAGTTCTGTTCGTGTATTCAGTCTTCACTTGATTGGATATGGCACACTTGTTAGACAATAGAGGCGTTGGCTCTTTAGATAAAAAGTGGTGTAAATATTTTCTGTTTCTTGCAGGATGCCTTAAGGACCTTTTTGTTAAGGAAGCTCGATAATCTTGTGAAAGATGATAAGTTTCAAATAATGATGATTTCTTGCAAGTTTTATATAACCATTTAAAGTTCATACGGATATGCTGTATGCTTCACCATTTAGCTTATAATGATTGTTTGATTTAGAGGTTCAGTTAAACTAGTGGACATGGTCAATCAAGTGTGCCAAGACAAAGTCAAACACAAGCATCTGCAAGTGGTAGTGCAGGTGGTACTGTGGTAGTGAAGCCGCTGCAAGAAAGAGACAAGCTATATATGATGAAATTGTTAAGGAAGTTTCATCTTACTTGAAGAAGGTTGGCTGCTGCTCCTTGATGCCAAATAGCAAACACCTTCTATGTAGCTATATATGTTCTACACATTTACCTGTATATCGCCCATATATGTTTCTACAATTTTAGAATTTGAAAATAACTTGTAGTTGTATGAAACGCATTGTTTTGATATAATATGAAATGCGCTTTTTTGCTATTTGTGTATTTATTTGTATTATGAGATTATCTGTTATTTAATGTGGGGATATTATTAATTTTATAAAAATTATTTTTAAAAAAAAAAATTTGAACCATGACACGCAAAAAAGGGGTCATAAAATAGTGTCATAAAAGTTTGTCGTAAAAGGGTGTCATAAAAGCGTGTCATAAATTTATGACGCGCGAAATGCGTGTCATAAAGCTTTATGACGGGTCGATCAATGACACCAAAAAGCGCGTCATCTGACCCCTTTTATGACACGCAATGCGCGTCATTAAAGGCCTTTTTTCTAGTAGTGTGTGTAATGCAACAATGCTCTTCGTTGAGCATATCTAGTTAGCTGATTTATCATAAATGATAAAATCCTACTTTAACTAGTTTTAGTTATCCTCTAGCATCATTGTACGTATACAACACTATGCTTTATAATTCGTAAACATCTGTTTTAACAATAATCTAAATACGCTCAATTAGATATTATTGTTGTCAGCTCATCTTGCTCTAGTACAAAAGTAACAACCAGTCTTATACACAATATAATATATACATGACAAATCCTTAGTTAAAACATAATGTTTTCATCCATGTAATAAATTATTCCAAGTGAAATATACCATTTAAGACTTGCTTGAATGATATATTGCATTTGTGTTGGACTTAATTTTCCGCATATGTTTATTCCAAATAAACATTTATTCCAAAGTTGTTTGTTCTATTCCCTAAATCCCAAGTGAAGTTTCATTCCGAGCTTAAGGATTAAAATCTAGCTTAAATGAAATGATATCTTCAATATGTTATACAACATATGAATTTTAAGGAAAAACATAGTGCTCCCACTTAATGTTAGATGTACTCAAGGAGTTATCTTAATTCAATCAAAATCATATTGTAATTAAATTCAAGATCTCAGCTCCTAGATGCATGATTCGATCCAAACTTGGATTGCTTAAACTTGTATATTACATAAAGATTATATAGACTCATAACCCTTTTGATTACACACCGTCCTCGCAAAAGGTAATCATTAAAGAAAGAGTTATAAAACTTAATTGCCATATTCTACATTCAAGGAAACATGTATGACAATTAATTATCTTTATTTAATTAATGCATGTATATAAGAAAAATCTAATCACAGTCAATTGCTTGAGTATGATTAAAAACTTCTTACTATAAACCATGCATTAATCATGTATATAATTTTGTCCTTGTAAGCCTTTCTTCAAAAGAAACTTATTCCAACCTCATAGGTTAACTATTAGGCGAAATAACAATCAAGATCAAAACATTGATTTGCATTTTAAGGACTGCATCTTATCATTCATAGTTCTAAGACATTTATCAGATTCAAGATGTGATAATGTACCTTAGTAGTTAGCAGATTTACAATGATCTTCTAACTTATATCCCTCAGCATTGATATTAAAATATCACTCAAGTGATGAGGCATCCATGCGGATTTATGAATGAGGGTAACATTATACTTCGGTCGACATTTACATGTTTAACCTTAGTATGATATTAATAAGTGGATTTTAGAAGGTTATGTATTTGTTCTTGAATATCTTCAAGATTTGTGAATATCTTCAAGATTTGTTGATGCTCCCACTTACTTTTGTAAGTAGAGACAATTCTCTAAATACTAAGTATTTAAGCAACAATAAATTGTTCTTTATTTGGGAACCACAAAATACATTTCAAGTTCTCATCTCTAGTTTATAACAAATTCAGAACTTAAATCAAGATATAATGGAATTTCTTCCAACAACTCTAATTGAGGTTTGTAGCAAAACCCTAATTTTGTATCACCCTTTAACCGAAAACCTTAGCAAGAGTTTTGTGTTTCGTCGAGCTAGGAGGAACACCAATACTACAATCGTCAAGCTAGGAAGTGTAGATAAATCAAAAACCCAAAAGGGTTTTGGATTCGATTGGTTTGAGTGGAAAAACCAAAAATCCCTAAAGGTTTAGGGGTTTCGGTCATGGGTTGTCTTGAATACCTTATAGGTTTGAACCATATTGAGTATGTCCACGACACACGCAATTTTCTAACCTTGATTGATTTTAGAGGCAGAACAATTAAAGCTATCATGAATTAAACAATATGAATATTGTTTGTTTCAACCTATTAGACATACCATAATAATGTGGTATTCTATAAGTATTTTAATTGTGAAACTATATCAGAATTCCATAGATAATTTAATTCTCTTTGGACCAAATACTTGTCAATTGGGTCGAGCCAAATTGTATATTAAGTATTTTCGAACCAAGTGTATGATATAATGTATATTTCTTGAATAATACAAGAACCTTATGCTCATGTGTTCACAAGAAGACAAAACTGTTCAAGAATTATATGTTTATGTGTTTACAAGAAAACAGAACATGTCAATAATACATTATAAGTCTTTGAATAATTCAAAGGCCTCATGTTTATGTGTTAACAAGAAGACATAACAATTTTACTATATACTTTATGTTATAAATCATTGATTAATTCAATGACTTTATAATTATGTCTTAAAATGTAAACATAATTATACTAACAAAAGTAATCATGAACGCAAACTCTTGAGTTCTGTAGTAATTTCAAGTTAATTTTATGCTTCAGAATTATGATTATTATCATTTAACCATAATTATGTTGACTAAAACATGTAGTCGAAATGTTGAAGTATCTTTACACTATATCATGACATTTGAATGTAGTAGGGCAACAAACATCTTGCGTGTTCAAGTCCTAGTAGAATGATTAGCTTTCTTACCTTACAGTCAAGAGAAACCAATAATATGTTGTTCCTTGCACACACTTTGAGATTTCTCCCACTTGTGTAAGGCACAACATCATATTATGAAAACAAACAACATATGATTGATTGTGTAAACAATATGATAATTTCATAGATATAACAAGTAGTTTTAGAACCATAACCTTTAATAAGGAATTGTGGATTATTATTCTATAGATAACGTTCAGAAAGCAACAGCAGAAAGGCAACGAGTTATCTAATAAAATAAAATTCAATTATCCTTTAAGCAATGGTCGTTCATTTTCGGAAAGTAATGAATTATTTCAAAGCAAGTTTGAAATGATATGGGTGACTAACAAGGAAATAAATCTCGTAGCTCCCACTGAAATTGACAACATTACAAGAATGTTATTTCAGTAATAAAATGCAATGCTCCCACTGAATTTGTCAACAGTGTAAGTGTTACATTGCCAGTAGAAAGCATATTGCAATTTAATACACTTTCCTATTCTCTTCGAATGCCTACAAGTAGCAATGTACTTAGGTATTGAACAGAGTATATGAAGTCCTACTTATGTAGATGAGGGACTAGCCATTCATGCTTTCATTTAACTTGAATAGTTAGCATGCAATTCCTCCTTTATCGTCTACATATCCCCAAGGGTATTTAGCACTATAAGGAATAATAAGAGTCCTAAAAAAAAAAAAACCTAGCGAATATGCTAGTAATTTCTTTACTCTTTGCGGTTTAAACTCATACATCGTGACAAGTGCAAGATGTCATTTATTTTGGTAGCTATAGACAAAATGTTTTCTAGTTACACAAAATATTTTATCTTTCAATTATTTCAATACCAGATAAGGGTAATGAAAGATCATAAGTGAGTTTAACAATTGTAATCCTATCTTAGTTTGTCAACTAAGGAGAAATAAATAGGAATAAGTCTCACTCTTCTTACCAGGAAAAGAGACTAAGTGTGTCTTTTTTAAGAAAAAACAAACTTTTGTTTACGAATTATTTTGCAACAACACAATTTTAATCACAACATAGAAAGTTCGATGTTAGTATTTTCGATAATTAAATTCTTAAAAGAATTAACTACCCAATTAATTACTAATTAAGACTAAGATCCATCTTGACCTCCCACTTATTACCGGAGGTCTGACCAGCGTGTAAACAAGTAGGGCAAGAGGTAAGCGACGAGCGTTAATTGCATAAACTGCAACTCTTATACTTATGAGACTGATCAAGACATTATTAGACAAGTAATAATGTCATGAGCATGTTTAGTCTCATCTTATGCCTCGGGTCCAAGGTCTGACCAAGCATACTCGAATAAGTCGACCAAGCAAGAACGTGCAAATATCGCCAAAGGTCTGACCAATGAGCAAAATTCGCCATGGGTTGAAATGGCCCTAAGGTCTGACCAAAGAGGTCAAGTCAAATGCACGTGTTCTTGGTTGGGTGGCATAGACTTAAAATTTACATATAGGGTATAAACATAAATGTGATAAAATCGTGTACAAAGAAGCATGCAAAACAACTTTGTAGCACTTTATTTTAAAAACTTTTAGTAATGACACTGTAGTGATCATCATGGTTCACGGTAGCTCCAATCGAACTCGCAAGGAGGCGGAGGACCAGGTCAGCGCGAAGCTATGACCGGAAATCCTTTAGGTGTGACTGTGCGCACCGCCTGAAACCCCCCTTATAGTTTGTTCTAGTGGGTGAGCCGTACTTCCCAAGTGTCCATAGCGTCCAGTTTTTAATTTTATGAAAACTTGTTTCAATAATTTAGGTCACTTAAGTTTACAAAAACAATTTTCCACGAATCAAATAGCAGGTCACAATGAGCATGGTATTTAGGCGTGTAAATTAAGACCATATTAATGTCATCTTTTTATGGGTATTAGTCCTCTTTTATTTTAGTTTTAGGCGTGTAAACATGTAGGCTAAAAACAAAAATCACTAAAGAACATAATACTAAAAACATGACAATAATATTAACAAGTAAACATTTAGATCCGAGAACTCTAGCAAGTCTTCCCCAAAAAGAGAACCATAAGACCCTCACTAGGTTTTCATCAAGTGCCTAGATCACCACATGCATCACAAAAAAATGATTGCGTAGGTCTTATAGCCGGAATACACACATAAAATAATCATGACAAACTTATTAACTTTTAATTTTTGCTATTTTATGTATCTAATTAACCGTTAATTAATTCGTTTGTGTCTTGTTATTTTTTATTAATTAATGACAAGTATTGCATTATAGTTGTCAAAACAAAATAAAACAAATAACTAAGTTAGATTTCATGCAGCCTTTTCGCGTGTTTATTAAATCGTGTAACCCATAATCGATAAACGAGATGGCTCGTGATGCCACTGTTGGGATTTTATAATCAAGTTAACCATTAACTACGAGTACGCAGCGGATAATGGATCTAGTTTACAATTATAGTTAACACGTATAATAAACAAACAAAGAATAAAAGGGAACAAGAAAACTAAATAGAAAACTAACCCTTGTAGTCACCCGCAAATGAAACTAAGTAGTAAATATATACTACCTCTACGGTTGCTCACACAAACACGTCAAACAAATACGTTAGGATGCTAGTCGCTTGCTTCACGTATACAACCAAACAAACTTGTGTTCTTGTTGTAGCTTAAACACAATCGAATACCAAACTGGTATACATTCGAATCAGAAAACAAATAACAAGAATATAAATTCTTGTTGATGGCTTGAGATGTTTGACTATTTCAAACTAAAACAATATATATTCTTTGTCGATTGGCAGAAGAAAGGCAAAAACACTTTTACGTAGGATATAATTGTTTTAGATTGTGTCGAGTGTTTTGTTTTTTATGTTTTTAAACAATGAAGGCAAGGAGTGTTTATATAGCACCCCAACTTGTCCAACAAGTCATTGTTATTCACTCCCTTCACTTACACAAAATCGACACTCTCCTCCCCTCCTAGAACCTTCCCATAAATGGCCACTTTGGAAGGAAGTCCGGGAGGTTCGTTTTCCGACATCCAAGTCCCTCTCTTTTATATTTAACATATATTTAAATTAAATTATTTCGTGAAACATATTAAACACTTAATAAATATAACAAGTATATATATTAATTATTTAATAAACGTACTCTTCGTGTATTAACGTGTGTGCCCCAATAGGCTCACACATTTCTAGTCGTATAACGGCTAATCTAACTAACATAACCCAACACTTCTTGCAATTGTAATGGTCTAATTAAAGGTTATCATTTCCGGTTCATTTTACTAGTAGTTCCGTCATTCATGACAAAATAGTGCGTTTGAGACATGACAAGTTAAACAATATCAAATAAGATAAATGAAATTCTAGTGGGGTAATAATATAGAAAATAGTACGGATTTGTGGTTTCTCCGTAGATTTAAACCTTTTGGAGTACTAATATTATTTAAAAAAAAAAAAAAAAAAAAACAAAAAAAAAGCGCTTGAATTTTATTCAACTACAATTGTGTTTGAATAGTAAATGTAAATATACAACAAATTTATTCTTATACATAATTTTCTGATTAATTAACGATTCTTGAATCCACGATCACTAAATTGTTATACATGACAACAAACCATTTGATGAATAGTAATCACTTAAATACCAGTATACATTCTGATGTCAATAAACTTATACGGAGTAAATCTAGTAAAAGCTGTGCAAATAATCAACGTGGAAAGGCTATAGAGCATAAAAGTTTTGTTTGAAAAGGCTAATATGGATGGATGCTACTAAACATTAAAAAACCTTTAACAATTACATGTTGATCAGCTAGCATGGTGGACAATTAAGAGAAAATTAATCTAAATGCCTAATAAAGCTTATATGATGATGTTTAAAGAGGATACAATATTCTTTTATTTTGCTTTTCCTATCCATATAATTTAGTGGCAAGATGTTTATAAAGTTTCAGAAAAGACTAAACTTGTCGTCGGGTGTACTCGTTAAACCACATACATTTGGGCTAACAAAAGCTTGACTTCTCTCGAAAACTTGTAAAGAGATACTTATACGTTTACCTGTTTTGTATATCGCATGTAGTACATAAATACATATTTAACCCTAATTATAAACTCGCTAATCACCACACAATGATATTATAATAAAAGAACTAGTAAATTAAAATTTTGTATCCAGTGATTATTACATCTCTTAAAGCTTCAAAATCCAACAAATTAAAAGATGTGGGAACTTTCTGAAATTGATAAGATATAACAAGTAAGCTATAGCGGTTTCATATCATCTGCCCAAATGTAGCAACTAGCAAGTAGATTCTTAAAGCACGAAGATATCACTATTAATAAAACTTTATAATGCATACGTAATTGTTTTATTAATAAAATCCGTTCGAGTACAGTTTTCCAAGCATCCGGACATTACTATAAATGAACATAATATAATGACTAATGAATCATACATAACATGTGTTTAGATGGTACGTACATTCCATCTAACCACAATCTTTCGTTTTAATATTTGAAGGTTTTGTCTCATCAAATGTAGTTTTAGACCATGTATAAAGACATAATTTTTGGACCTCTTTCATTTTATCGTTAATTGTTTTGTCTCATCAAAATGTCAATTATTTTAGACTTTGTATAAAGTTTGGACTTCTACATACATCTCCCTCGTAATAGACTAGCTAGCCACACTAAAAAAACCTAGTTGAATTCTCCACATTTTAAAGGCCAAATAGCTACGTTTAAAAATGTGTAAAAAATTATTGAGTCCACACTTTCTCATGTGTCGTAATAATGGGTGTGACAAATTTTTCTACACATATAAGTGTGGAGATATTATCCAAATTTATATGGTTAAAAGCGTGGAAATATTTTTTGAATGTACAGACCTAAAAGTGTGGCAAAATTGCAAAAAATGTTTATAATAAAAAGTGTGGAAATATTTGCTACACATATAAGTGTAGCTTTATTATAATTGTACACACTTATATATGTGGATTATTTTTTAAAATAATTATGACACTTATAAATATAGCAAAATTACTATCCATATAAAAAGAATTCGATCATACCGTGGCAAAATAAGTGTAGAGAATAGCACTATTTTTTCTAGTGCCAGGACATCAACAAAATCATTTTCGACTTCGTATCTATTTTTATTTTTTTGTGGGCCATGTATTTACCTAAAGAAAACTTTTGAAACTCAAACTCACACATCAATAATCTATTACACTTGCTTCAGTTAATATTATATTTCGAAACCACTTAATTAGAAAGCACTTCACACCTTTAGGCCGAAAACTCGATTTTCATCAGAGTTTGTTGTTTTTTTTGAGTATTTAACAAGAGAGAAACAAATCTATAGGTGGTCCAAAGGTTATAAATTAAGATCGAACTCTTTGGATCATCTTAGGCTACTCACAGTCGATCTGAAAACTTCGGTCGGTCAAACCACTACTACAGATTTGTGAATAGAGCCCCCTTAATAGAGCCCGGTTTTTGTGAAAAACGGGCTCTAAAGACATCTCACGTTTAGGAAAAGGGTATAGAGCCATGTTTTCTTTAAGAAAACCGGGCTTTATGTTGAAAAAGTATAAAGCCATGTTTTCTTCAAAAAAACCGGGCTCTATTACTAACATAGAGCCATGTTCTCTACTATAAAACCGGGCTTTATGTAGTAAACCATTAGAGCCCTCTTTTCTTATACAAACCCGGGCTATATTTTAAGCATTTCCATTAGCCCCGCTCAAAACTTTCATCAAAAATCAAATTCGCATATTCATTATCCTTCACTCCCATTTGTTTTCTACATCAAATTCAACTTTAATTTCATTTCCCCCCTTTTGCTCAAATATTTCAATTCCCCCTAAATTGATTAGGGTTTCTACCATTTCCCCATCTCGCATTTGGACTCATCTTTCCTTCCACTGCCGTCACCATTTTTACCTCTGCTAATCTCATCTCGCTCAAGGTATCTTGTTCTTATCTGTTTATTTACTAATCTATGTTCTGTTAATACCTTTTTGTCACATACCCTTCGCGATTCACCATCTCACATTATTTGTTCAATTTAATTATCAATTTGATGTATGCATGACTCAGTTTCGTGTTTGGTTGATTTTTATTTTTTGGAATCAGGGTTCATATAAACGGATTTGGGGAACTGCTGTGATTTTTATTTCATTAATTTTGTCTAATGGCTGTACTTCTAATTTGATGTTTTAGGTCACTAATGAAGATTTTGTTTGTCTAATGGGGAAGCTTATATAGCGTCAAATGGCGGGGATTTCGAGTGAGGATTCGGGATTGGAAGATCGTTAGATGGAATTTCGAATGGGCGGTCTAGTGAGGCGTTGGCGGAATGGCGGTCATCTGAGTAGGTGGAGAATGGGATTGCTTCAACGTCGTTGCCGTATTGGGATACTGACAATGATGATGATTGTGGTATGCTTTTGTTTTTTTAGTCTTTCATTTAGATAAGGTAAAGCCTGTGTATGTGCAAAGTAGAAATGTTGATGCTAATGTTAGGTTTTTTAACTTTTACGAGTTGTATCAATTGCTTGTTGCAGCAAGCTAAACTTCTGAAATTTAGATATGCACATGTTCACTATAGGTAACCTATTTGATCACTTTGAATGTTACCGATGAAATGAATGTCTGTTTGTGGCGAGTTATGTAACTGACTTAAAGCATGGTACCAATGAAGTGAATGTATTGTTTGTAACGGAAGTGTTCCTAGAGTTTATACATTTATAACTTATAGTAGTGATAAACATATATTTATCATTCTGAAATCGCATATTTAGAAGTCCAATTACTCGCCCGTTCTCTGTCTTAAGATTTTTTATAAAAGTTATAACTATAGCTACAACTATGTTAGCAAACGATTTTATAAAACTATGCTTGCTAATGCTAGTTTTGCCAAACATAGCCTTAGAATAGTTGATATAAGGGTGCGGGGTGGATAAACTAGGTATGAACTTTCGAGCATATTTGGCTCTAGTTGAATGTAGACAATATGTTATATGAAGTAGCGTTCTTTAGTTATAATAAATGAGTCTCGTGAAGGTAAAAAGAACTTGTCTATGTGGTCAGCCAGTAAGAGCTGCAGTTTTGGTTTGTGCTACTTTTAGCTTGTGCAAATAAGAGCGATTAAAGTAACCAGTTGTGTCTCGCTGATGTTTTTACACAGCTATTGCAGCCATGATTCAGTTAAGGGAGTGGAAATTCTCACGCTGCATCAGGAGTGCTATGCACGTAGGGTAGGTGAGTATGTGTGAACGATGGAAGAGATTTTGCAGTTATTAATATCCAATTAACATGTTTCTAAACTGTTTTTTTCAGATGTTCTATTGCGAGTGCTACTTATTGTTCAACAACTTCTGCAAGAGAATAGACATGGGTCAAAGAGAGACATCTATTACATGCATCCTTCGGTGTTTCGAGGTGATTCACTTGTAATCGTTTTGGCACCATTTTCTAATATATGATTAGGAAATTCGGTTACCTGACTCAGTGTAACTATTTCCTGAGTCTAATTATTATTTTATATATGTTGTCTTATGCTAGATCAATCAGTTGTCTTATGCTGGACTAAAATTGACAGTTGACATTTGGTTTGTTGGCAGACACACTCTATTCCGGTACACGTTGAAGAAGTAAAAGGTGGTTAAGCAGGAAGATCTCTAAATAAGATAGTTATGCTTGTTATCAGTACCCTTGAGGGGTTATTCATCTCATCCAATTGTTTCTTTTCACTCGGTTCATATCACTACTAAAGAAATGGTTCAAGGCTATAATTGATACTTTATACTTGTAAGTTACTGTATTGTTATTGTTTCATATACAGATGTCGAATTTTAACTCTGTTTTTGTTATCTCACTTGTTCTAATCCATACTTGTTATATATGCAGCCTCTATATAAATGAAAGCTCAAGAACAAGATGAGTCGTGGTTTGAAGGCTGGACGAAAGATAGAAGTAAAGATAAAGATTTGATGGCTAGGATATCTTATAATAGATGAAAATAAGGAACGAGGATACTGGGTTTTTATTGCTCTTCAAAATTTGATTTAATGGCTGAATTCTAACAAAAAATATATATTTTTTTTTATTTTTTTTTTCACATAGAGCCATGTTCGATAAGAGAAAACCGGGCTCTATAAATGAGAATAGAGCCCGTTCGCCAAACCGGGCTCTATTTGGTTTTCGAATAGAGTCCCCCCCCCTTTGTGCCCTCATGAAAAACCGGGCTCTATTAGCCTTTTCAACCGGGCTCTATGTCAATTTTTGTAGTAGTGAACCCATCTGTTATAGATGGGGTAGTTGTGGTATATCCTGATAGCAATTAGAAGTCACGAATATGAACGCTTTCAGATCGATTAAATTGGAGTGTATACCAATTAACGACCGGATAAAATCTAATTGATTCAAGTTTGTGTATGTTTGTATGTTTGCAGAAAAAACGTGATCAAAATATGGTTGATCAGCCTTTTTCTTTCTCTATTTGAAATAGAGAATATATAAGACAGTTTATATTATGACCAAGAATCGTCTTTTAACACCTTCTGGAGGTCGAGGTTGACCAAAATATAAGAGATTCATGTTTATTTTAGAGAGAGGAATGTTAGAGAGAAGGTGGAGTGAAAACCGGATATTATTTCTTTGTTGAATGTTTCACACAGCCACACCCCTCAAGTGAAGTCTTGTGGGGTATTTAAATGCCTATCTTGACAACTATGACAATATTACACAATAAGTCCTTGCACTATATGCAATCTAGTTGTCTACATCCAATTCACGTAAATATCGCCCAGCTTCATTTCTAACAATCTCCCTCCAGCTGGAGATATACGTGAATTGGTTACAATGATTCCTAACAATTACATAACAATGATAAAAGCAATGCTGAAGTAGAGCAGTTTCCTTTTGAGGATGTCTTCACAGCTCTTGATCTTCTCGTATCTTTCTCAGCTTGCTTGACTTACTTGCAGAATCACTGTAATGACCTAATTGGGTTATTACTCCCTCCCAATTAGTGAGGCATTTTCTTTTACATGCTCCCTCCCAAATTGACAACCCGTTTGATATAGCCTTGAAGCTTGTAGAAGAAGTTTCTCTGAAATCTTGCCAAATTGTCTTCAGTCTCTTGCACAGCGAAAAATGGATTATAGACTGATGACTTGTAACTTCTTCACAGGTTTCTTTGGGGAGCATCATATCGACATCTTCAGCTCACTTAGAATACTTCCAGTTCTTCATACACTAGTACAAAAATGGGATTTAGTCACACATGCTGTTTTTCGAACAGCCACACAGTCGCCTTTTTATGTGACTAAATGTACCAGAATAAAATAAACAGCCACACTTGATCCGACTTGTGTGACCATTTCGGAATTACATCCGAGGCTATAGCCACACATTTGAATATTTTCGTGACTATACGTATCTGGTCAATTTTTTTTTGATTTTTTAGTCACTTATAATTTGGGACGTGTGACGGATACAAATAAGGTTGAAACATTAGTCACACTATATATATACATATGTGACAAATATATGTCACGCAATTGAAAAGTGTGACCAAAATCCATATATGGTCACACGAAGTAATTGTGTATGTGGCTAAATCATATGCTCAAGTTTGTCACACATTATTTAAGCGTGACTGCTAGTTTTTGTTGAAAATTTAGCCACATATGAATTTGAAATGTGTGACAACTGAAAAGTAAGTTTGAAGCATAGTCACGATATGCATTTAAAAGTGACAAATATATGTCACACACTTGAGATGTGTGACCAAATGTCATATATGGTCACACTAAACCATAGGCATACATGATTAAGTGTGACCAAAATTCGATACAAATAGTCACGTAAGTTAATATGTGTGTCTAAAGTTAAGTGTGTGTTTGCCTGCCAATTCCTAATGTGTATGGTCACATTTAATTGTAGCACAATCATGTGACTATAGGCTATACAATAGTAACACCATACCACAAATGTGCATCTAAATTATGTTTATGGCCACATTATAAGGGTATTATATGTGACCAATACATTGAAAATAGTCACACTGAAATATTCATGTGACTAATATGTATAGCAAAATGTGAACTCAGTTATCATTAACCTTGATATTAGTCACATTGAGTGTTTGTGTGACTAAATTCAAGATGTTACATATGGTCACATGAAGTATTTATTTAGGTGTCTAAATCATAGAGTCATATTTTGAGTTCAGACTGTTAGTCATGACTCTTCATTTAATTTGCCCCATTACAATGCTGGGATTTTATAGTCTATCTAGTTTAATGCAGTAGTATGTAAGTATGTTACTTGCCCCTAGCTGGAACCAGATTACTTGACTTTCTAAAGTCAATTTTCAACTTTATAATGAAGTAACATGTTACTAAGTGCCTGCAAGTGCATATACATGATAAATGGAAACTGCAAATACAATAAAGCTTGACTGCAAGTGGACATATACATGATAAATGTCAGACTATACATTCTAGCAGTAATAACTATACATTCTAGCAGTAATAACTATACATACTAGCAGTAATAACTATACATGTTTAAGTCAAACTATACATTGTGGCAGTAATAACTATACATTCTATTTCTTGTCCTTGGGTCCTAGATACTCTTCCATCTTCCTGAGCAGTTCATATGCCATGCCATCATAATTAAGCTGAAGCTTGAGTGTTTTCTTCACACGCAACATCTGATGTAGAATGTCTTTGTGAAACTTTAAAGGGTAATCCTTTTCTACAAGCATGTAGATCACCAACTCATTCACAGTTAAAGCATGTACTCCACATCGTTGAAAAATTTTCCATTCTTTAACAGTATTGTGCGTTAGTCTTCTCCAACATTCATCTTCATGATTTGGTTCAAACATTACCTTTAAATAATTCCAGACTTCTCTATCATAATTAGCTTGTTCTGGTGTCTTATTACCAAATCTTTGTTTGAGTAATTTCCATAGAGCTATCATATCTTGTCTATCAAAATCATGAACCATGTGAAGAAAGCTTACATACCTTCTAGAAGAACCATCATGCCTCTTAATATCGTAATAAACTGTTTCCCCAAAAGATCCAGACTTATAATCAACAATGGGATGTTTGACAGTTAAAGGTTGTGCATCCATGGCTTCTCCTACAGAGGCAACTGCAAGTTCAGTGTGAGCTTGCATTTGTTCTTCAGCAACAGCTTGCTCAGTTTGTTCTTGTTTTCTCTTTTTACTGCTTTCTATTTCCAACTGTTCACCTGCTCTCTTTGAACTGTCATTCAAGAAGAGATCATTGTTTCTCTTGGCAATTGCATATAATTCTTCAATTCTTTTATCATCCAAGAATTTCAAATCCTTTAGTTTCCATCTGTCCACATTCTTCAAATACCTGCACATGAGTAGATGTTTATGATATGATGTACATATTGGGTATTGTTGATATTAATATAAATACCTTTGCAAAAAAAAAAAAAAAAAAAAAAAAAAAAAAAAAAAAAAACTACCTGCACATGAGATCTCTTCTTTGTTTTTGAGTGGGTGGCTTGTTCTTCTTAGCTGCATATCTTTGTTCTGCATACAACTTCTTTTTTTCATCAAAAAATTCTTTCAGCATCCTGGCTTTTTCATCTACTGAGTACTTATCTTGCTCTTGATTATGTAGTTTCTTAGCAAGCTCAGAATCAGCTGCAACCTGAGCCCTTTGCTCATCCCATGAAGCTATTAACTCTGCATCTTTTTCTTCTTGTATTCTCCTTTGTTCCAAAATTGTCTGATGTTCTGCATCATACTTTTCTGAGAATTTCATAGCAAGTTCAGCATCAACTTTTAATTGCTCTTCTTTTGATAATGGTTTCTCCACAGGCTCTTCAGTAAGAATCCCTTTACCTTTGCCTTGTACCTGTGGAGTTGATTGTTTAGCTTTTGGAGAGGATGATGGCTCTTGTATCACAACACCTTTGGTTACTGGTTTTGCTGTCTTCAGCTCAGCAAGTACACTAACAGCATTTGCAAAAACCTCTGGTGTAGCAGTACTAGCTTTTGTAGTACCAACTGTAATTGGCTCAGTAGCACTATCAGCATTTGTAACCTTGCCCAGACGATGATCAATCACCACTTGATTCCCTTGGTTATCCTCCCCTGAAACTTTGCCTTCATTCCCTCCCTGTTTGGGAGCATCCTTAGAAGCTTCAGAAGATTTAACCTTTTGTTTGGGAATTCTTGATCCTTTGACTCCTTCTAAATACCTAACCCTTCTCTTCAAAGCCTTTATCTCCCCACCTTGAGCTTTGATGACTCCATCTTGGGAAGAAGCTATTGCTCGCAGATCACCAATTTGTGCAGACAGCTTGGCACAGGTATCCTTCAATTCATTCAAAAGTTGCATACTATCCTCACCACTTCGGCTTGTGTTACCTAGCCCGAGAGGTGGATCACTGGAAAAGTTAAGTTCAGTCTCACCCCTAGGATGAACATCCGAACCCCCCATTGTTTCCATGTGACTGGGACCTTCACCTGAATCAGTTCCAGAGGAACTTTCTTCATTAGAAGTTGTCTTGGTTCGGGTCTTAATGATGTTACCACTGTCCTGTGCTGCTGCTAAGCTAGACACAGTAGTGGCAGCCCTTGCCAACATGTCACTCTCCCCCCCAGTGACATCCTCATCTGCAACAGTTGGTATAGAACCACTAGCCTGAGGTAGCTCAGTGTTCTTGGTGTTAGTCCTACGTTTATAGGTCTTTTGTTGTTGTTCTGTGGGTGTGTGATGGGTACCAGCTGGGATTGCTGAACCTTCACCCATTTGGGTTTGGGCTAGTGCCAACATTGTTGGAAACAAAGGTGTCACTCTCCCTGAAAAATCTTTTCCAACCCTACTCATATTAGCAAAAACCTTTTTGGTAAGGCAGGGAGTGGGATAAACATTTTTGTGACTTTTCTTTTTTTTAAATTGGTTGTCCAAAAAGAGTTGCAAAAACCTTGGATATAGAAAATATTTAGCCAAAGAACCATCCAAGTTCTTAACCATATTATCAAAAATTAATTTTGAGAAATTAAATCTTTGAGTATTTTCAGCCAAACAAATTATAGCAGAAGCTAAATTACTGCTAAATTCATTCCATGCAGTGGTCTTTGGACTTAGACACACTAAGACAGTATGAATTAAGAATTTCCACTGAGGAGAAAAATTACCTTTTTGGAACTTTAAAGCATCTGTATATCTCTCATAGCCCATCAGTGCAAGTTTTTCAAAGATTGTAGTATTTGGAAGATTCTCAACTCCGTTAGCATCATCTAGGAGAAGATCTCTTCGAATAGACGCCTCTGTAATGATAATCATCTGCCCATCTACAAGGGCATGGATTTGTGCTTCCCCATTAATAGTTTTGACCTTAGCAGACGACCAAAACTGGATAATGTTGGAAGTATATATAGTAGGTTTTACTGTTAATGCAAACTTAATATAGCTTGCATTAAGGAAATCAATGATCTCAGTAAAATCTACAGACTTATTGGATTTTTCTAAAAAGGCAACATTATTATGAGGTTCGGTAAAAGTTAGGTTCGACATTATGATTTGATTTGGGGGTTTTGCAATTTGACAATTAAAATTCGATTAGGGAGTGGAAGAGAGAGAGTAATGTGTGCGTGAATGTGATTGTGTGCAGCAATTGGGGGTTTATACACTTTAAGAAAAAAGTGATACAAACTACCCTGCACTCCCAACCACTGCTAAAAGGATACCCAGCAGTACAACGTTTCGATAGCAGTACAATTGTTTACCTAGCAGTACAATAATAATAGCTGTATTCAAATATCATAAACTTGTACATAATAACTGCATTCATATATTAAACCAAGTCAAAATAAGTTTACATTTACATAGGCAAAATATACATAGGCAAAATATATAAAGAAAAGATACATTAAGACACATATTTACTAGCTTCAATACTTCTGTAAACATCAACTATTTTCTCTCTTTCTTCTTCTATTTTTTTGTTCCTCTCCTCAATTTTCTTCTGATGCTCCTCAATGACCTCTAAATCTTTCTTGTTCCTTTCTTCATACATATTTATACGCTTGTTGTGAATTTCTAACAATGCGTTTTCAACACCATACGTGCCTTTATTACATTTCTCCCAAATATTTTGGGATATGCCCATTTTTTTATAATTTTCAGGCATTGGTGGAGGAGAATCATCCCTTGGGCGTTTGTTTTTGTTGGAAGAAGGAGTTGAAGAGGAGTCGGCCATTGAAATTTGAAATTTATTTTCTAATGAAAATATCAAAGGAGTTGTATATGGTACGGTTGATTAATTATGAACGGTTTTCCATGTCGAGTTGTACAAATAGGCTAGAGAGGTATACGAACGGTTCCCAATACTTTAGGCGGGAAGAGGGACCATCGAGAGGCGCCAAAAGTAAACAGATGGATAATATTGATCGGATTTGGTTTGTGTTTGGTTTGGATTTGACTAGTGTAGTTGATCTAGAAGTGTGTTTGGTGTTGGATTGACTAATTGACTTTTTCATTAGGGTAATTGATATTTTCTATATTATATTAATGATGTTTAATGTAATTTGTGTGCTAACTTTAATGACTAATTGACTTTTTCATTAGGGTAATTGATATTTTCTAGTACATGTTTAATGTAAATACATGCTTTAATATCTATCGCAGTCTGAATGTGTTTGAGAAGTATGGGTATATTTAGGCCACTTCCAACAATAACTCAGCCTTAACAAATTAAAATTAAAATTCAAATTCAAACGTAAGATAAAGTACAACATATTAACGCTGCGTTAACGCAGGTTAGCACCAACAATTAAAATTCAAAGTCACGTTAATAAAACGTGTGCATTTGTACCCTATAAATACCAATGCTTCTGAAGCACAAGTCACACAGAAACACATTCCAAACTTCTCAAATACTCAAGATCCAAGCATCTCAAATTCAAGATGTCTTCCAGAAAAGATTTCGGGCAACAATTTCCAAGCCCACCTCGCCAAAAGGATTTTGGCCAACAATTTCCAAGCCCACCTCGCCAAAAGGATTTTGGCCAACAGTTTCCAAGCCCACCTAGCGAAAATGAAAAATTCCATACTCCACCCGAGCATATCTTTCCGGTTTTCCAACCGGAAAATTTTCCGGTGAATAATCAACCTGAAAATGAACCAGTTCATAACCAAGACCCAAATCCGTTTGGGTTAACTGAGGAACAACTTAGGCAAGAGGAAGCAGATATGCAAGTCCTCCTGGAAATGGAAGCACTTGAAAGAGAAGAGGAAGCTGATCGTTTGGAGCGGCAAGCCAGGGAGGATGAAGAACGTAGGCAAAGGTGGGAGTCTGGTTTTTTCACACCTTCCGAATCCTCTGAAGATGGTTACCCAGATTCAGATGATAGTTTTTATTAATCGTCCGTTGTTTATGTTAATCGTATGTTGTTTATGTTAATCAATCATTGTTTATGTTAACGTAGTTTTTATTTGACATTTAATGTATTTCTATTTCATGTTTAATGTATTTCTATTTCATGTTTAATGTATTTGTATTTGATACTTTATTTTCAATTTATAAATTGAATTGAATTTGAATTGAATTGATAAATTTTAAATATATCCCGCCTTTTTGTTTAATTTGAATTTGAAATTTTAAAATTTAAATATCCCGCTCGTTATTAATATGTTGTACTGTTACTTTACGTTTGAATTTGAATAATACTCGTACGGTTACTTTTACTTTCAATCTGATTTTTAAAATAGCCTCCAACGGCTAGTTTAACGGCTTTCCACTATCAAAGCCACTTTCACAACACTTCGTTTTCTCACACAACTTCTTATAAAACTCTCTCGCAAGTATCACTAATTTTAACACAAACATTGTGGCTAACAAATTAACTAGCAGAGGTGCAAAAGGCTATCCTCACCCGATTACACAATGAACAAGAAAAAGAACTCAAATTGATTAACAATTTGCTAGGTGAGATAACTCGTATTATGCTACAGATGCATAATCGTGCTGATCCAGAGGTCGAAAGGTTGCGTGAGTTGCCTCAAGACCATCCAGCTATCAGGGTTGGTCTAGAAATTAAACTCTTTTAAGAAATGATGAAACAGGGTCGAAAGGTTGCGTGAGTTATTGTTGGGTGTGTTGCTCATGTACAAACATATAATCTCGGCTCATTCGCTAATTAAACATCTCGTATACAACCATATCATCTCGGCTCATTCAATTCGTTAAACATCTCGTGTATAACCATATCATCTCGGCTCATTCGTTAAACATCTCGTATACAACCATATCATCTCGGCTCATTCGTTAAACATCTCGTGTACAACCATATATATCATCTCGGCTCATTCGTTAAACATCTCGTGTATAATCATATCATCTCGGCTCATTCGTTAAACATCTCGTATACAACCATATTATCTCGGCTCATTCGTTAAACATCTCGTATATATACAACCATATCATCTCGGCTCATTCGTTAAACATCTCGTATACAACCATATCATCTCGGCTCATTCGTTAAACATCTTGTGTATAACTAAAGCTCAGTTAATTAAGGGTGAGTGTGTTAAAGCTGACGTGGCATTGTGTTAAAGTTTAAAGCTGAGTTATTGTTGGGAGTGGTTAGAGTAT
This sequence comes from Artemisia tridentata subsp. tridentata, assembly GCA_021014915.2. Taxonomy (NCBI): domain Eukaryota; kingdom Viridiplantae; phylum Streptophyta; class Magnoliopsida; order Asterales; family Asteraceae; genus Artemisia; species Artemisia tridentata. The sequence goes on from CP139508.1 coordinate 49,552,956, forward strand.
TTTCTTTTGTTTTTTCGGTGGATTTTAGCGTGACTTAATCTTAATACCGCCAATTTTGTCCATATAATATTCAACTACGTACGGATAACTAATACCCGCGGGGAAACCCGAAAAACCGATGGATAATATTAATCGGGTATCCGGTGGGATATGGGGCGGGTACGGGTATATTATAAACGGGTTCGGTTATGGGTATACTAAAACCCGCCCCGAACCCGAACCGTTGCCATCCCTATTTACCGGCTATAGCCGGATTTCACCGCCACCTCATCACCATTAGTTTTTTTTTTTTTTTTTTTTTTTAAACAAATCTTGCCACGTCAGCTATAGTTAAACCAAACCACAAATTCAATATTCAACCAGCAATTAATCCCTTTACCCGGTCATTTGTAAACACACACAAAAATCAATAAACCCTAATCAACACACACATTCTTATGGCAAACACAAGCACGCAAACAATGAAACCAAATAACAAAAAGGTAATTAGTAATTTGTGTTTTGTAAATGTAATTGGTAAGGGTACAATATGTAGTAATTACGTTTGTACTGTTGATGTGATGGTTGCACAGTATGATACATTATTTGCGATTATTAAGATAGTAAATAAAAAACAAAAATCAAGTTTATGCTTTAATTAACAGGTTCAAAGGGAAAATTTTCAAATAATTCAATTGTTAATTTCAAATTACAACTTGGAGGCAAATTTTTGGATCGAAATTTTTTGAATCACAAACGATTCATATTCTTGGTGTATAGCCTCTTTTCTCTCCTAAAAAAAAGACTGCAAATAAAAAACAAAAATCAAATCTTCTCTCACCATTACTCTCCAAGCTAAGCCATAATCATTTTCTTTTACCCTTTGTTGCTCAAGAGTCATGGAAACTGAACCCATTGTTGATAACCATACTTTGCTTCCTCTTGATCATATTGTACATGATGATAACGCCTTAGAATATGAATCCGAAAAGTCTTCTGATGAAGAAGATATAGATGAGCCTTTAACCAACCAAACACCTGACATAGTAGCTAAGAGGGGCTCAACCAGGCTAGTAAAGTTTCGCGCGAAGCATGACAAACCTGGTGCAACAAAGCTCAAGGTAACCTTCGATGCACTCGGTAGGGTAACAGGGGAAAACAGAGCAGTGTTTGTGAGTTTTTTAGGAGATGTGGCTCGTGAGCAGATAGGTGTGAAGATTCTACACTGGAAGAAGGTGAATAAAGAAGCAAGAGATAAACTATGGGATGAAATCTTGGTACATATATACTATTTTGTAACCCAATACTACATAAGTTTATGTATGCAGTTACATTATGTGCAACTAATTAACAACATTGTGTTAATCTTTTCAGAAATTTTTTGTTGTTGACGTCCAATACAGAAAATTGATAATGATTAGTCTTGGTAAAATGCTAAGGAATTACAGAAGGAAGCTCAAAGTCAACTACATTTTGCCCAACCTAAATACACCTTCCAAACTGAATGAAGTCCCGGACTTGTATAATACAATAATGAAATCAGAAGACTGGGTCGAGTATGTTAAATACACGACCACCGAAGCATACAAGGTTTTAATTAGTCATCTTTAATTAAGTGTATATGTCATTTTGTTATTTTCAGTTTGCAGCATTACCGCATCTAAACGCCTTATGATTTTGTGTTTTTAGGAGAAATCTGAGAAAGGTAAAATGGCGCGTTCCCAAAATATTTATCAGCATAAAATGGGACGAGGTGGATATGCTTATGTCAAAGAGAAAATGGTAAGATTACACAATGTTTGTTTTACCAATTAAGAGACGATCAGTATGAGAAATGAATCCGTTTACATTGCCCAATTTGCACATTTGCATTAATACCCTCATATTTTCGATTATCTTGGTTTAACTGTACATGTGTAAGCATCCACATATTTTCGTTTATCTTGGTTTAACTTTACATGGGTATGCATTTGATGTTTATTAGATCGAAAATAAAGAGATTGAAGCGGATGAAGAACCCCCCCGTGATGTAATGTGGGTGAAAGGAAGGGTAAACAAAGACGGCGAATACCCAAATGATGATATTAAATCAAAGGGAGATGAACTTGTAAGTTTGACTGCTAATTCTATTGTTATGCTTATATAGCAGCAACATTTAACTGTGTACTAGCAGTAGTAGCTTGTGTACTAGCAGTAGTAACAGCATCAAGAAGACTTTTAATCCCAACATTTCCTATATTTTTTGTGCAGAAAGAAGCTGATGACAAGATCAAGGAAGGAACATCGGGTTTTGATGATGGCACTGATGCCATGACATTTGTATTTGGTAAGGAAAAGGGCGGTTATGCCAGGGGAGTGGGAGGTGCAGTAACATACAAAGAGTATTTTGGCCTTCCTCGAAGAAAACAAGAAGCCAATGAAAAAATTGCCTTACTTCAAACTCAACTGGATAATGAGAGACGCGAGCGTGAAGAAAAAGATAAATTGATCAAAAAATTGTCCGCCGAGATGACCGAAAAAGATGTGCAGGTCAATAAATTATCCGGTGAGGTGGAAAACACAAATGTAATGCTTTCTCAAATTCTGCAACAGTTGAATGATAAAGGGATGAATATAACTCTGCCAACTCAACCATCGCCAATAGCCTCAGTTGTAAGCCATTTTTTATGTTGTTAACAATTTCATTTTCTAATGCTAACACCACTGATGCTAATGATACTAGGCATTGAACATAAACTGATGAGTGACTGTATTTCTTAATTTATATTGCAGGTGACTCCAATGGCCATTGACAATATTGCAGGTGACTCCAATGGCACTCAGACAAGTGGTGTTGTAAGTCCTAAAGATGCGGGAATTGAGGAGAAATCCAATGGCCTTGAAACTTCTAAAAAGGTAACGGAAACAATGGTAAGTATAGTAATAAAAGATCGCCCTTTGATTTTTGAATTTTACATACATGATCGACTAATGTACCGTGTTTTATATATACGTATAGGAACCTGCTGCTAAAACTGTCAGGCCTAAGCATAACCTTAAGTCACGACGAAACGGGTCTCCAGATTCCCAATCGCTACAAAATGTGTCGTCTCCAACACAACCACTGCCAACAGTATGTATTTCAACATGTTTCTTGTTACTCTTTTGTTTAAATAATGTAACGTGTTTTATATATACATATAGGAACTTGCTAAAACTGTCGGACCCAATAAGCCAAAGCAAAAGAAGCGACGAAACGGGTCTCCAGATTCCCAATCGCAACAAGATGTGTCTCTAACACAAGCACTGCCAACAGTATGTATTTCAACATGTTTCTTGTTATTCTTTTGTTTAAATAATTTCTGATATATACATGCAATTTTTTTTTTTTTTGTAGACACTTAAGTGCAAATTCTGGCACACAAAGAAATCAAATATCGTTGCTTTTGGTACCGTATACCAGTCTCATGGAAAGCAAATGCTGCATAACCTACCACTCCCAAATGATTGCTACAGAGTGTCAATTGATTCATCGTTAGTTGATGCAGCATGCATACCGGACGTAGCAAATAATGGGTTCAAAACAGTTAAGGAAGTCGAAGGTAGTTTCGTTGCATGGCCAAAGGATCAAGTTATTTTTGAAGAGGTGGTACGTACATGTGTTTTTTCAACCTACATATATAATTATTCATATGTAATTCAATGTTTGATAGAAGCGTCTTTTGTTTACTACAGGTTACACCAACAAACCATGTGACTAAATGTGTACCACAGGCACCAACGAAGAAACAATATATATCTGCTAACGACTTAAGGCAAACTGCTAAGGGGGTGAAGGTTCAAAAGTCTTTAGATATTTGATTAATTAAGTACGACATTACAATTGTATATTTTGTCCAGTTATATACATTAGAGTTTAATTCAATTTGAAATTTCTTGTGTTTTTTAATATTGTTTTATATATAATATATATACACATTCCAGCAGCACTAGCATAGTACTAGCAGCAGTAACTCTGCTTCAGCAGGACTACCTTGGACTACCTTAGTACTGCTAGCAGTAGCAACTCTGCTCCAACATTATTGGTCACTCTTTGTTTAATTCGATGTGTGACTAAATAGTACCAAAGGCCACACAAAATAAAAATTCATGTGACCATTGGAAGAACAATGGTCACGCAAAATACACATTTCTTCACTTTAAACAGCATATGGTCACACTTATTAACAACTTTGGCCACTTTATGCTTAATTGTATGTGACTAAATACCCAAAACAAACATGCTTTGTGTGACTAAATATTACAAAAGGCCACACAAACTAAGAATTCATGTGACCATTGGATGATCAATAGTCACACAAAATACACATTTCTTCACTTAAAACAACATATGGTCACACTTATTAACACTTTTGGCCACTTTATGCTTAATTGTATGTGACTAAATACCCAAAACAAACATGCTTTGTGTGACTAAATATTACAAAAGGCCACACAAACTAAGAATTCATGTGACCATTGGATGATCAATAGTCACACAAAATACACATTTCTTCACTTAAAACAGCATATGGTCACACTTATTAACACTTTTGGCCACTTTATGCTTAATTGTATGTGACTAAATACCCAAAACAAACATGCTTTGTGTGACTAAATATTACAAAAGGCCACACAAACTAAGAATTCATGTGACCATTGGATGATCAATAGTCACACAAAATACACATTTCTTCACTTAAAACAGCATATGGTCACACTTATTAACACTTTTGGCCACTTTATGCTTAATTGTATGTGACTAAATACCCAAAACAAACATGCTTTGTGTGACTAAATATTACAAAAGGCCACACAAACTAAGAATTCATGTGACCATTGGATGATCAATAGTCACACAAAATACACATTTCTTCACTTAAAACAGCATATGGTCACACTTATTAAGACTTTTGGCCACTTTATGCTTAATTGTATGTGACTAAATACCCAAAACAAACATGCTTTGTGTGACTAAATATTACAAAAGGCCACACAAACTAAGAATTCATGTGACCATTGGATGATCAATAGTACACATTTCTTCACTTTAAACAGCATATGGTCACACTTATTAACACTTTTGGCCACTGTTTTTTAAATTGTATGTGACTAACTCGAAAAAAACAACACACGATGTGTGACTAAATCATCACAAACGTCACATTTATTATATTTTCGTGTGGCCATAGGATGGGAAATAGTCACACATACTGATGAATCCAACAAAACTTGTGCCTAATTAGTCACACATATTCGGGTTATGGTCACTCTTTTTCGATGAAAACGGCCACAAAATAAACAATGTGACCATATGATACCTACGGTGGCGCGACTTTTTGTCACACACACCCAAAAAAAACGTGTGTGACTATATGCATATAGTCACGCATTTCCAGTGTGACGATAGGCAGAATCTGTACCAGTGATAAACAGCCCCGATGTACACATTTCATACATTTCTCCCTCCAGGATGATGACGATTTTTCGGACTCATCCTACATATGTGTACATAGACATATCAACTAGAAGCAACATATAAATCAATACCCCATGAGTGGACGTCGATAACTATTCTCTCTACAATTCTCTTTAGATCAATCTCTTCTCAAACCTCTTGTATCAAAACAACGGCATTTTGTAGTGACTGTTGATGGATAAACCCACTATGACGAACTTGAGACTGAAGTAAAATAACCCAGACTTGTGACTTAAACTTGCACGATCGTGTGACTAAGAACCTATACTGAGCACTACAACGTAACTCCTTAAAGCATATAGGTCGTTTCATATACCCATCCATCCTTCCTTAACTGTATATGAACCTCTCTTGAATTATCCACATCTTTGTGTGACACTGAGTACTACAACGTATCTCCTTTAAATGATAGTTAACTAGGTCTTCGTCCATCCACCCCTTGACCTATGAAAACTAGATAACCCAAGACTTAATCACTATTCTATAAATGCTCAAACAAGGATCTCGAAGAATCATGCATCCAACCAACCCCGATATCTTCAAGATACTAAGTACACGTACCCGTGATATTCCACTTCAACTTCAAATAAGTAATAATGAATCATCCTTGTAGTCACAGTTGATAGTTTAGCCATTGTCATTTGATTGCGATTCTTGTTCAGGATCTTTTCGGCTATACGCGGTGATGTTGAAGGTGTAGGCCAAAAATATTATTTGTGATTTTGGTGTGAAATATGCCATAAAATGACATTCTAATGATGCTGGGAAAATTTGAGTTTTACAATTTTTACGCCAAAAATTCCTCGAAAAATTCGAATTTTGGCTAAAAAATTTGAATTTTAGACCAAAATTTTCACTCTTGTACCAGAATTTGAATCTCGCGTAAAAATTGTCCGTTAAGTCTCCTGTAAAAATTAATTTTTTATTTTATTTTATTTTATTTTTTTTATTTTTTGCCAAAGGTTGTCCGATATCGCAGTTGTAGAGTCGTCCGATATCGCATTTGGTACAAAGATATCGGATGACACTATGACAAGCCCAACTGCGATAAGGCTAAAAATGGCCAATTGCGATAACTATCGCAGTTCGAATTGCGATAGCTCCTGAGATGTCAACTGCGATAATGTCTTAGTTGTGAATTGCGATAAGACCTTTTGGCGTCCAATTGCGATAAGAATTCCCAATTGCGATAATTCGCTAGTTTCAGTGAACTGCGATAGAAAGCAGCCAATTGCGATAAAACGCAATTTTCAGCCAATTGCGATAAGAGACGCTGTTAGGGCCAAATGCGATAATTTCGCCTTTTTCAACCACTTTTTGACTTTTTGCACTTATCTCTTACAAACCCACTAGCTTGCACATGCTTCCTGACAACTTCTACTTACTTTCACTGACATTGATCAACTCAATAATTCACATAAACAACTAAAAACATAAAACTTATAAAAGTTGTATGATTCTAGTCGATCTATGGAACAAAGAACAAACCAAGTTTAAAGTGAAGAACAAGTAAAATTCACAGCTACTTCGCTAGAACACCAAACAAACACAACCTTTGATCTTTATTTTGTGTACGATTTCAAGATAAACAACACAAACATCGAACACAAAGCATCAAAACTGCTACTGATGAACAGTAACAGTCAAGAACACACCACAAAATCACATTTTTACCTTAAAACACACCACGATTCGCCCCCGGTTAGCTCTTGATACCAATTATTATGACCAAGAATCGTCTTTTTAGACCTTCTGGAGGTCAAGGTTGTCCAAAATATAAGAGATTCATGTTTATTTTAGAGAGAGGAATGTTAGAGAGAAGGTGGAGTGAAAACCGGATATTATTTCTTTGTTGAATGTTTCACACAGCCACACCCCACAAGTGAAGTCTTGTGGGGTATTTAAATGCCTATCTTGACAACTATGACAATATTACACAATAAGTCCTTGCACTATATGCAATCTAGTTGTCTACATCCAATTCACGTAAATATCGCCCAGCTTCATTTCTAACAGTTTATGGGGTCGGTTATTATGGCCTAATAACCGCAAAACAGTTATATTAACTGTAAAACAACTAGCAGCAGCATCTGGCAACTAGCAGCAGGAACCAGAACTAGCAGCAGGAACCAGACACTAGCAGCAGGAACCAGCACTAGCAGCAGAAACACATCACTAGCAGCAAAATCCACATCAACTTAATACGTATTATAGGCTGCCGCCCCTTGGAACCTGCTTCTCTCAGGGGCGTTGCCCCCGAATCCCCACCAAGGGGGCTACGCCCCCTTGGAACCCCCGTTAGTCCCGTTAATATCCAAATAAGTGTCGACCCTTATTTGCATATTAAACTCAATCTAACTTACACTAAAATACCAACACCATCGACCGATATTCAAATCGGTCGAGTCGAGTGTGGAGCAAAGGGCAAATATCGGTCGACCAAGTACAAAAAATAGAATCGGTCGTTTCTTCGACCGACCTAGGTTTGTGTTTGTAAACGCGTTTGTGTGTAAAAAAATGTTTGAAAAAAAAAAAAAAAAAAAAAAAAAAAAAAAAAAACAACTCGGTCATCGAATGTGGCACTTTGGTCATGTCTGGTCGCCGGAGAGAGACACCTGGTGACCCAGACCACTTTGGTGATCGACTGTTACTAGCCTTACTTACTTCAAAATGCCTTGTAAATAAATCCAGGCAGCTATTCAATTAGATCATCATTTAATAACGTTTGTAACATTCAATGTGTGCTTTGTTGCATTTCTTGTAAGGACATTCATTATAGTCAGTTTTTCTATGGTTTTATAAATTTATTAAGTCATACGTAGTACCACATTACTAAATTATAAATGATACTTATTATTAAACTTATACGAGTATATCATATCCTTACCAATAATACTATCTCACAAACCATAATAAATTGTGAAAATATCTAATAATTTTTGTAATCATTCTGTTCCATAAATTGTGAAAATATCTAATAATTTTTGGAATCATTCTGTTCCCAAAAATTTCTTGCATTTCATCATCGAAAATATTTAAAGAATCAATACTTCATTATATAGCACGTGTTGTAACCTTTAATTCCTCAAATCTCCATATACACACCATATATAACTTTGTATATATGCAAACACAACTTCACCCGCATCAAAGTATCTCACGCCATTTTACTATAACTTGGTCTTTTATGACCTTCAGCTTTATTATAGTTCAAGAAACAAGATTCTCTGACAAATCCAGTCATTTCACCAATAAACTTGCTCTTTTGCATGAGTTTTGACTCAAGAATTATGTGTGAAAGTTTATTGTTAAGCAAGCCAATGGAAGAACATACAAAGAGATTGCATGATCTGTATGTTAAGCCCCATATAGCAACTAAAACTGTTCAAGAAACCTACATAGCTAATTGTGTTTGGGTGCCAGGGCCTATCATTGTTGGAGCGGGCCCTTCAGGGCTCGCTGCAGCGGCTTGTCTCAAGAACCAAGGTGTTTCTTCCTTGATTCTTGAAAAATCTAATTGCATAGCCTCTTTATGGCAATTTAAGACGTATGATCGCCTATGTCTTCATCTTCCTAAGCAATTTTGTCAACTCCCGCTTATGCCTTTCCCTAAAGATTTCCCAAATTACCCTACTAAGCAACAATTCTTATCTTACCTCAAATCCTATGCAAAACACTTTGATTTGAAGCCAATTTTCAACACGATGGTGGTGAGTGCTGGATATGATGAAGAGTGTGGGTTGTGGAGAGTGAAAACAAAGGTGTCTGAGTATGTTTGCCGGTGGGTGATAGTGGCTAGCGGAGAGAATGCTGAGGAAGTTGTACCAAAGATTGAAGGAATGAATGAGTTCAGTGGGCCAATTATTCACACAAGTCTGTATAAAAGTGGTGGTTGTTTTGAAAACAAGAAAGTTTTGGTGGTTGGGTGTGGTAATTCAGGCATGGAGGTTTGCTTGGATTTATGCAACTTCAATGCTTGCCCATCACTTGTGGTTAGAGGTTCGGTACGTATATATACTAATCTTTGTGGTTTGAAATAATCGAATTGATCACAATCAGTTAACTTTAGCTAACTTAAAATCAAATTTAATTTATTGACCCTAAAATAGTTCTAATCCACCAAAAGGTGTGAATTGGCGGGAACACCCTGACCCCAGGTGCCTTTTGGCACCAGCCATTGTCCACCACACATGGAATAGCTCCGGCAACTCTCCTGGCCTAGTGGGGCAACAACCGGAGTGAGCATGAGCCGAGACTCGAACCCTTGACCTTTTATCCACCAAATCTCTCCAGTAGGCCTATAGGTTTTTCAGTGTTGGGTAACAAATGAGCCAAAGCCCTTCTAATAATTTCAATTACAAAAACAGTTCTAACAATTATGGCCTTAATACTATCACCGATGATATATAAAAAAATAATAATTACATAATCGGTCTGTAAACGGAGTATCAAACATCCCCTATGTATGCATGAAGAAAGTGACACTAATAGTTCTTTTCTTTATCAAACAAAATGATGTCTACGTCATTTGTAACGAGAGAACTACAAAATTAACTAGATTTGTCTTTTCTTTTATCATACTATGGTGAAGATTAACCTGAAATATTTTTAGATATACATTCAACTAGTGATAAAATTAATCAAATAGTATAATACTTTGAATTTCTCTTTAATGAGCCTAACTATTTATAAGTGTGTGTTGGTTCAGTTTTGCTTTCAATTTTCTTTTTGGACTTTGTTTGCATGCTTAAATCAATTTACTTTGATAACATTTTTGATTGTGGAAGTAATTAATAAGTTTGGGTGATCAACTTTTTAGTTGCATGTATTGCCACAAGAGATGCTTGGTAGATCAACGTTTGGACTCTCCATGTGGTTGCTCAAATGGCTCCCTGTTCGAGTAGTCGACCAACTCTTGCTTTTGGCATCCCATTTCATAATCGGAGACACAAATAGACTCGGTCTCAATAGACCAAAGCTCGGCCCCCTTGAGCTAAAGAACATATCCGGGAAAACACCTGTGTTAGATGTAGGCACACTCGCAAAGATTAGAAATGGGAACATCAAGGTTCTTATCCATTATTTTTTTTTCTTAACAGTCGTTAAAAAATATTACGACCATAAGTGTTTGTCGCTAAAATATATTTAGCGACATAAATATCATTACCAAATGAAAAAGACTGAATCGATCTTGATGTAGGTTTATCCAGAAATAAAGAGACTAGCACGCAATAATGTGGAGTTTGTAGACGGGACAACTGAGAAATTTGATGCTATAATTTTAGCTACGGGTTATAGAAGTAACGTGAGTACTTGGCTAAAGGTATGCTATAACTTAAGTGTATTTGATAGATATGTCATAAGAATAATTAGCAAATTATACAGGAAAGCCTTGGTAAGAGGTTTGATTTGTTCATGATTTTTTTTAGGATACAAACTTATTCTCCAAAGAAGATGGGTTCCCCACCAAATCATTCCCTGAAGGTTGGAAAGGTGAATGCGGATTATACGCCATTGGTTTCACAAGACGTGGCTTACTGGGTACATCCATGGATGCTACTAGGATTGCAGAAGATATTGCACGTCAATGGAACATGGACTTGAAGCATTTGAATTCTTTACGACATCCATCACCGTAACTTAAGGTGCATATAGACTCAACAGATGTTATATTATGTAGGGTGTGCTTAAAGAGACTCATTAGGATATATTGTCAATTAGGGTTGTTCGTACATGTTATATTATGTAGGATGTGCTTAAAGAGACTCATTAGGATATATTGTCAATTAGGGTTTGTTCGTACATGTTATATTATGTAGGGTGTGCTTAAAGAGACTCATTAGGATATATTGTCAATTAGGGTTTGTTCGTACAGTTATAAGTTTAATTACATTGATTGTCAATTGTGATTGTTGTGAATATACATACATAAGGGTAACTGTCCATACGTATTAGAGATCGTCATTTATGAAATAGAAAGCGACAGTTAACGAATAATGAGCTAAATGAATTGACGGGTGAGAAATCATTAAAATTGCAAGCATGGTACTACTTCTATAAGTACAATGTGGAAATTTTAAAAGCATGATGGTTGGATCTTTCGAATCTTAATCATGCTTGCTTGTCATGTATCTATCGAACCTATGACTTATGGTACCTAAATTATAGTTCAAATGACTTCTCTTCTTTGCTTGAGTTATCAGTATCACATAATAATCCAAAGAGATAATGTGAGTACATATCCTTTTACTTGGGACCATCTTCTTACATCTCATTCGTCCCAACGAAAACGTGATTATAGTGTACTAAGACTCCAAGATTTGTAACATTTTGGTCGTAAAGGGGTGAACTTACATATTGTCATGCCTGAAAGAAAGAAAGCTCAATTAGATAGGAAATATAAGTATTACAGAAAGTGGTTCTTGACCTAAGTTGCCAATAATTAGGGCAAAAGACTAGATATTTACATGTGTTAGGAATTTTTTTAATATTTGATGAATAAGTTTCAGGCAGAAAGAAAAGAGGTCTCAAAACTCCCAACATTGTAGCAATGTACTTGTAGTGTTTCTTTATGAGCAACAACTCACTTTTGGCCATTTGTGACACCAAACAGTGTCGATAATTCCCTATCAATTAATGTCGATCAATTTGTCATTATCTTGTGTAGAAGATATACCCTGTTGCAAAGCCCTCTTTTCTTGCTGCACCAATTATTAAAGTCGTTTAGTCCTTTGTCGTAGATAGGATGTAACTCGTATAGTTAAGGAAAACAACGTATAAAACCAAAATATTTATTCTAGATATCTTCTAAAGATAAAGACTATACTCCTTGAGAGGAAAAGGTATTGCGAAAGTTTAGATTTTTTACAGAACTAAAGTGTCTTCTATGTCTGAGTGGCATATTAGTTTATGATCATATAGTCCTTTTCTTGTTTCCATTTAGTGGATCCTACTTTTCATATAAGAATCAAGACTTATGGTAATTTTTCTATCGAAAATAAGATTCAGTCTCTTATGTATAAACTCCAAATTGCAATTTAGGTGATGAGATTTAAGGAAAGTTGATGTTTCATAAATCCTTATAAAATAGGGGTGCTATAGTGTAGTAGATTGATAAGAAGAGGACCACACCAATAATCCCAAAGGGAGGGTGGATTTGGTAGAGGTCTAACCGTCTAACCATTGTGCACCACAACTCTCTATCATTTGAATAAGATGTGAGTATATCAATGATTGAATTAGGGCCTACTCCAATTTTAGACAAAAACTACTATACTACTATGGATGAATGATCTCAATTAGCATGCAAGCCAAAAATGTGAGTACAACGCTATGATTAAAGTCTACAAGTTGGAGATAGATGGTAATCATAATCTTTCTAAGAACGAATCGATAAATGACAGAGGTGATGTTGGTATTATGGTGTGATAATCAAATGATTGGTTGGATAATTCTTGAATCGTGTATAATCCACTTTCCGAATACAATATTTCGGCCCTATTTGGTGCCTCGGGTTACACGAAATTCGTATATAGGATAAGACAAGAACACACTCAAATTCTAAGCATGCACAAGAATTAGAGCAAAAACATGAAGAATATTGTATGTGATGTTATGATTGTTCATCTTTTGATGAAAGACCAAAATCGTATCTATATATAATACACAAAGTAACTTTTCATGAATAGTCACAATCCTTCATGAGTGGTTGAACCTTTTTGGGGAAAGTAATCACTTTCCATATAGAATATAGTGACACTTCATTAGCGACAATTTCTTCTGTTACTATTTACAACGGTCACATTTATTGAATGGTTGCAACGTTTTATTGACAAATTTTCTATCAAAAACTTTGCCATTCATCGTATCCGAAATCAAGTTAATTGGTTTATACAAGCTTGCACTGCACACCTCCTAACTTGTATTAGAACTAACTTAACTTGAAATCACTTTAGTTTCGGGTAATCTTAAATACGCAAAATGATTGATGACACTAAAATCACCAACACCAACAGGTGAAGCGTATTATCTCATGATTTAATTGGATACTAGTAGTAAACAGGGAGTTTGAAGTTACTTAAGAACTAGATCTATTAATCTACTTGATGTTCATACCTACAAAATGTAATCTGGTCCTCTACAATTAGACCTTTGTTTAAGATGTTCAACAAAAAGTATCATATCTAAATCAAACTGTTCATATCAAGCTAAGTTTAAGTCATCTACTAAGAATCTGAGCTTTTTTTTATAGAACTAATTTCAGTCACAGATTTGAGCCATGTGTTTCCGTTTTGGACTTTTGGTTCAATTCAAAAGCTTTCCTGGTTTTCTTCTTTTAAAAGGAAATCAAAATGAGTTTTTTGTTAACAAAAATCTGTTACCGTCAGGTTAAATTGCTTGGCTGAGATGCTTATCTGCCCTACAACTTATACAATTTCCAATCAAAAGATGCCTCAGTTTTTGTAGAAAATGCTGTATTTGTATCCAGTCTATGTCTCAATTACTTGTGTGTTTTGTACAAGCACAATGAAATGGTCCATAGGCACGTGATGTTCACAAGGGAAGTCATTAATTGCCATGCCCATTTAATGATATCTTAATCTAGAGCAAAGAGTTTTCAGACATAATAAGAATCAATGTGTTACAGTGACCGCATTTGTATCACTTAGCTCATCATGTGTCTAAATGTTTGAAATATGTTTTTATAACTATAAGCTAGGACAAAGAAAAATACAGATGGTGGATGCATGGTCCATTGATGGGTGCACCAGCGAACTGGTTAAGGGTACGTGGGTCAGATGTCAAGACCCTTGTCATGTGTCGCGCCTTTGTGGGTGCACATGGTGTAGCCTTGGACTTTTGGTCCCTTTTTTTCTTCCCTCGATGGCCGGCTATTATTCTGTTGTGGTCCATAAACATATGTTATTGCAAGTAATACATGCTCGTCTCCAACTTGTACTGTAATTGAGCTGAATGTGATCGACACCCTTGATATCTTAATGGTGCCACCTATATTTTGTTTTACTTGATTAATAAGTCAACATTCCATGCGTGATTTCTATAAGTAAACTATATAATGTTTCAGACACACTACAACATTCGACCCTTTCGGAGGGGACAATTTGACCCTTTCAGCGGGGACATGTCCCCGCCAATAACTTTCAGCCGGGACCTGTCCCCGCCGAAAGGTCCCCGCCACAAGCCCGCCGCTGATACTTTTGGCGGGGACAAATTTTAACTTTTGGTGGGGACATGTGGGTCCCACAGCCTTTGAGCTGGTAAAACTTGGTCCAGCGTGACATCACTTTTGGCGCATCACTTTTGGCGGTCCCCGCCAAAAAGTCCGTTAATTAGCCAGAAAGTCACTTAATTAAGGGATTATGATAATTAATTAAGTCTTTTGGCGGGGACGTGTCCCCGCTAAAAGAACCATCAACTCTTGCAGTAAATTCTTTTGGCGGGGACATGTCCCCGCCAAAAAGATTAACTAGGTTATATTTTGATTTGGATATTTTGGTTTCAGGTTATATTATGATTTGGATTGATATCGGGTTCTCAGGTTATATGGTTTGAGTGGGAATCCTGGATTCTGGTTATTTCAAGGTTTCATGTCTGCTGATGCTTAATGATTTTCTGTATAGTTTGATGGTTCACTGGTCTCAAGAGTATATATGGTTAAAGATAAAGATAAAAGGGAAAAGCATCATGGTTTTTGACATGTTCTGGTTAGTGATCAAAGTTGCAGTTTCTCAAGTGGAAAGTAAAGCTGATTGGTCTATAAATGTTTTTTTGTGATCCTGCTTATTGGGCATATGATTTCAAATACAGATTTTAAAGGAAAGAGTTATGTTTTGTTTTGGTTATATAGTTTTTTTTGTTATTAGTGGTTGTATTAAGCTGGGAAATGCCCATGCTTTATCTTTTCTTCCAAGTCAAGTAGAATCCTTTGTAGGGGTTTGTCCTACTTAGTTTTTTACTTGGGCTTTTTTGTTGTAAATAACTTTTCATTTTATCTATTTATTTTACCTTTGTAAAAAAAATAAATAAATAAATAAAAAAAATAAAAAGGATTAACCAGATAAAACTAGTTCAACCTTTTAGCGGGGACATGTCTCTGACCCATTTTGCAGCATATTGCTGCAAAATTGGTAATTTCCATATTTTTTTCGGAATTTTTCCGGAAAAAATCTGCAACATCACAACCTGTATATTACTACAACACCACAAGACTCACATCACAAATTCGCTAAACATAATATCATACATATTCAAATTCGCTAAGTTAACATAATAATGCATATGTATCCAAATTCGCCAAAAACGGTTCAAAAACCGTGATCACATGATCATCTACAAAACTATACATAAGCTAGCTATCCGCAAAATGGTCCAAAAACTATACATAAGTTAGCTATCCGCAAAATGGTCCAAAACTATACACGCGGAACAATTTAGCGGGAATCCTAACACATAAACTACATAAACACATAATAATCCATCTAAATCTACACAACTTTGTCCATAACCCCAAAACAAATATAAACCGACCCATCGGACCCAAACAAGCCATACGCTACTCCCCAGTCTCCCCACTCCCCCACTACCCCCACTCCCCTCCCCGGTACCTCGAGACTCACCTTGTGAAGCATTTTGTGATCCCGATGTCCCCAGCAAGCCACTCGCTAGCTGCTTGGTCCAACCCGGCTGAGTCCTGGCCCAATCCAGCAAAATATCAATCTGTGTCCTTTACGTGGATAGCTCCTGGGATTGCTTCTGCACGGTTTTCTTCAGCGAGGACGAGGAGGCTTGCTCGCGAGCTCGTGAGGCGCCGAGGGTCATCTTCTGACCACCGCCGGGTAACACTGGACCTACGCCAGGAATATGAACGCGCTGCTTACCACCGATCACGTGGCGCATAATATCCAGGTCAGTCATATTCGTCCCGGAGGAGGTGCTCTCTGTCCGCATCCGTATCATCTCATTCTGTTTAGTTACAAAAAAACAAGAAAAGTAATATATAAGTCGTGATTTATTATATTGCATTAATGTGGGTGAGTTTTTGGAAATAAATTATACTTACGTATCTAGCCTCGGACACTAGAGACTCAAAGACGTCGCCTCTCGTATGGTTGTGTCTATAAAGCTCGATCAAATCTCTACCATCCGTGGAGTCGGTGGGGCGGCTCAACTGTTTATAAATAAAATCAATCAAGACTCACCCAACATTATATATATAAATAAAATGATTAAAAAGTGTCTTACGAAGTTATCGCGTATAACAGCTAACGAATGGGATCCATGAAGGCTAGAACTCGTGCTCGCGAGCCGGTTTTGCCTGTTGATCGCCCCGATCCTCAACTTCTTTGGGTCTGACCAGTGCTTCACCTGCTTATTATAAATAATAAAAACTATTATATAAATGAAATATTATTATTATTATTATTATTATTATTATTATTATTATTATTATTATTATTATTATTATTATTATTATTATTCTAATAACGTGTCAATCTAGTAATTTACTTGTTTTTCCCAATCCTCAGGCGTCTGGTTCGCCGGACGCTTATTCTTGATCTCTTCAACTTTCTCAACCCCACCTTGCCGTGTAAAATTTTGCCTTTTGAATTTGTATTTGTTGTCATCGTATCGCTTTCTGAGGTAAGCTTCGATACTTCTGACAATATCGTCTCCATCCGGACCGGCAAGGTATTCGCCGAGATCAAAGAAATGCTGCAATAAAATATAATTAAAATAAATATACAAATTTAAATAAACAGACAAATTTAAATAAATAAACACATTTAAAATAAATAAACACAATAATTAAAAAAATAAAAGATAAAAAAAACTTACGTGGAGCTGGTTATCGATGTGGGCCTTGGTGGTCTCGGGAACCTTATCCCACGAATCGTAATGCATGGGAATTGATTCCCGTAACAACGTCCCGACCATGTTGGAGAACCACGAAGAGTGATCACCAACATGCTCCCACATCCCTTTCGCGTTCTTCCAGAATCTGATCGATACCAGACGACCAGTCTCATTCCTCATTTGGTGGAGTTTCGCGTTCTTTGTGGGACCACGCACCACCTTCCCTCCTTTGCCAATTTTGGCATTGGGCTTGGGAGGTCTGGAATTAGACCCTGCAAGTAATCAAATTCAAGTGATGATGACATAAAATAACAAGTTATCAATTTCAAATAATGATCAAGTTTAATTAAAATAATCGAGAAATTCTTACGCTGACAGTTAGTGCCTATCCTCCTCGAGGGACCACGGGGTGGCTCATTACCTCCATCGCCACCGTGGCTCCTAGCCACAACATCTGCCATCTATAAACATACTAGTACAAGAACATATAAATTAGTGAAGAAACACATATACGCATATATATATATATACACACATTCAAATAAATAACAATATATACCAAAAAAGATAATAATAAATAAATTAATAAATACATTTAACCACTCGATAACAATTTCATTCAAAATAAGTGTCGTTTAACAAATTACAATTTGAGATCAATCTCCCACATCACTAAGATAAAAATCATCATTATTAGTGTCAGATTCATCTTCACGATCGACGTGGTCTTCACCAAAAGCAGACAGAATTTTACCTATGCCTTAAATTAAGATTTATGTCTTAATGAATACGATGTGGCATAGCTAATTTTTCTGATAAATGTGCTTTTCATATGTGCGTTCTTGTTAATTTTGTATGATTATATAGTCAAACGCATTGTTGTGTTTTATCTATAGTTTGCTATATGCTACATGTTGACCTCTGTGCTAAAGTGTAAGTCAACTCCTAATTTAGATATTCATTGGTAAAATGTGAATTTAAGTTATTGCTTTAAAGGTTTCAATTTAGACCAATAAGCAAACACACAGACAAGCACCTCGTGTATCCTTATTCATTTGTATTGTGGAGTATTCACATGCCGTGCACTCAAGTTTCTGCACCCGCATCCTTGTAACATATGAAGAAACTAAATATTTTTTATGTATGTAACAATCAAATGTCCTTGGTTCTGAATTTCTGATATTCTTAGGTTAATTTTATTTACATTAAAAGGTTTCTTTTTTTGATAGTTGTATATAATAATCTCAATGGTGTATGATCCAGTGAGGTCTGGTTGCATTGGCAAAGTGGGTGACAATATATAGTGTTCATCTTCGTTGAAAGTAGAAAAGTAAATCATTGGTAGAAGTGAACACCTAATGACGCTTCAGATGTTCATCTTTTTTAATTGTTGTTTCGGCTCTATTTTCTACATGCCTTAGATTTTGTTATCAGCAACTCATCGTTGGCTGACATATAGTATAAAGTTACCACCCAGTGGATGACAAAACAAAGGAATCATGCTGGCCACTTTTGGTATCGTCATAATTAGTAATCCTTATTATGCACTAATAGGTAATGCTAACCTTTAAATTTGCTGCACTAACTGTTATAACTTCGTTGTGCATATTCAGAAAGGGAAAGCTCACCAAGTTCAAACAAAGCAGGAACTAATTCCACAGGCAGAGCAAGAAGCCAGCGTGAGAGATAACGGAAAGTTCATTTTGATGTGAGTTAACAGGGTGCACCACATATTGTTGTGTTGGATTCAAGGGACCAACCGCTTAAGTACCGCCTAGCAATTCTAACAATTCACAAACTCACCAACTGTCAACTACAACGCATTCTAACAAACACCCCTACGACTAATAACTCAAAAAATAAGCAAACCCACACAATATATTGATGGCATGGCAGGTTCATAGTTCATACACCATTAAATTAGAATGGATACAAATTGGATAAAAAAACATACTTTTGTCACGACTGTGGTCAAGGCTGTGGTACACGGTTGGAGTCGGCTTGGTCTCGGTGGTCAAGGCTATGTTGTGGTCTCGGTGTGAACAGGCGGTCTCGATCTCAACAAGGAGCTAAAAAGACTATAAACACTAATTAATGACTATAAATTTTTTGCGGCGACATGTCCCCGGTACAAACATAAACACAAATTAATCACTATAAACCTGTGGTCTCGGCTTCGGTTCTCGGCTTCGGGTCTCGGCTTCGGTTCTCAGCAGCAACTGTACCAAAAAAAATTAACAAAAAAATTTTAAAAAATAACAAAAAACATAATACACATATATCAAAATTAACATAATGCAAAAATTAACACATATCAAAAAATTAACAAAAATCAACATATATAAAAAAAATAACAAAAACCAACAAATATAATAAAAATAACAAAAATCAATAAATTAACAAAAATTATCACCTGGGTTTTGTAAATGAGAGGGATAAAGGAAGAAAGAGATGAAAAAAAGAAAGAATTAAATGAGGAGAGGTGTTGAGGTAAGAATTATACGAGGAGAGGGTTTGAGGAGGGGCTGTGGTGGTGCACAGTGGTGCGAGTGTGGGTTTATGTGGTGGAGATGATGGTGCTGTGGTGAGATGGTGGTGCTGTGGTGGTGCTGTGGTGGTGATTAGTGGTGTTGGTGGAGATGGTCCTGCTGTATAGGTCGAGAGGAAGACGATGGGAGAGATGAGTTTTTTTTTACTAAGTGTAAACCAGATCTGTTAATAATTGAGGTTAGGTTTTGGCGATTACATTCGGCGAGGACATGTCCCCGCTAAAAGAAAATTTGTCTTTTAGCCAGCCTTTTGGCGGGGACAAGTCCCCGCTAAAACTTTTTACTAATCGCCAAAAGCTTTGGCGGGATAAATTAAATGCGAAGAGGGAAAAACAAATTTTTTGGTGAAATCTTTTAGCGGGGACATGTCCCTGCCGAAAGCATATTTCATAAAAAAAAAAAAAAAAAAAAAAAAAAAACTCTTTTATATTATTTTAACTAACTCAAATCAATATTAAATCATTTAAATTTAATTTATAAATCATCTTTAATTGATTTAAAACTTTTTAAAATTATTTACATCATTTTTAAACTAAGTTAAGTCATTTATACTTAATTTACATCATTTTTAACTAAGTTAAACAATAGTCGATATGATGGTTGTACACTAATGTTAAACAATGAGTCGAGATGATATAGTTGTACACGAGATGTTAAACGAATGAGCCGAGATGATATGGTTTACATGAGATGTTAAACGAATGAGTCGAGATGATATGGTTTGTACACGAGATGTTAAACGAATGAGCCGAGATGATATGGTTTAACTGAGATGTTAAACGAATGAGCAAAGATGATATGGTTATACATGAGATGTTAAAGAATGATCCGAATGATATGATTGTACATGAGATGTTAAACGAATGAGCCGAGATGATATGGTTATACATGAATATTAAACGAATGAGCCGAGATGATATGGTTGTACATGAGAAAGATGAATGGATAAACGAATGAGTAGAAATGATATGGTTGTACACAAGATGTTAAACGAATGAGCCGAGATGATATTGTTGTACACGAGATGTTTAACGAATGAGCCGATATGATACGGTTATACATGAGATGTTAAATGAATGAGCCGAGATGATATGGTTGTACATGAGATGTTAAACGAACGAGTCGAGATGATATGGTAGTACATGAGATGTTAAACAAATGAGCCGAGATGATATGGTTTTACACGAGATGTTAAACGAATGAGTCGAGATGATATGGTTGTACACGAGTTGTTAAACGAATGAGCCGAGATGATATGGTTATACATGAGATATTAAACGAATGAGCCGAGATGATATGGTTGTAGATGACATATTAAACGAATGAGTCGAGATGATATGGTTGTACACGAGATGTTGAACGAATGAACCGATATGATATTGTTGTACACGAGATGTTAAACGAATGAGTCGAGATGATATGGTTTTACATGAGATGTTAAACGAATAAGCCGAGATGATATGGTTGTACATGAGATGTTAAACGAATGAGTCGAGATGATATGGTTGTACACGAGATGTTAAATGAATGAGCCGAGATGATATGGTTGTACACGAGATGTTAAACGAATGAGTCGAGATGATATGGTTGTACACGAGATGTTAAACGAATGAGCCGAGATGATATGTGTACAACTTCCTTAACTTGGTATTAATTATCTTCGTTCATTCTATATCACACAACTTCTATTGTCTTCTTTCTTCTACTGCACAAACATATTGGCGCCAACACTTCCCACCAAAATATTGGCGCCAACACTTCCCACCAAAATATTGGCGCCAAAACTTCCCACCAAAAGCTAGCAGATCTCCTCTATCCTCACAAACACATTATATACACTCTTATCCTCAAAACCACTCAACCTCACAAACTCTTATCTTCACACCAATTTCAAAACCTGAGATGCAGCGATATAATCCTTTTATGTGTTCTTGTGGAACAGGAAATATAAAACTAAGAAAATCACATAAAAAAGATACATTTGGATGGGAATATTATGCATGTCCTCTTTCGAAGGTGAACAATCATACATTTCTTATTTATGTAAATATACAAACAATCATAACATTTCCTTATTTATGTAACAGCCAAGAGAAAAAGATTATGGATGTGGATATTTTATGTGGAAGAATGAATTTGATGACCGGTCACGAGTAATCTCTTCTGCTTCAACATCTCAAGGTGATGGATCTGCACCAACAAAGTGCTCAAACTGTAATGCCAAAGATCTTAGGATAAACATGCTGGAATCACAAAAACAGGTGCTAGAGACAAGAGTAAGGATGCTGGAGGCATGACTTGAAATGACAACAAATTCCGACGACCACGACCACGCATGTCAGTCGGCTGCAATACTCCGTGAGCTGTTAGGTGACTTAGACAATCTTCATATGTAGTGGTGGTGGTGGTGTTGTTGTTGTTGTTGTTGTTGTTGTTGTTTAATAAAATGTTGTTGTTGTTGTGAAAACTTTAGTATTTCACGAGGCTTCTTTAACAGCTGTCGTGCACCTTAGTTAGCGGCGGTGATCTACCTATGCAACCATAACCCTAAAGAATGGAACTGAAGGAACAATATCACAATTAACAAACATGAAGGCAAACCTTTTATTTAAAACACGCAAGAGTTCTCAACCACATGTATTTCATACAGAATCAAACGAAACAACTCGACAAGCAAACGAAACAACTCAAACGAAATAACTCGACAAGCAAACGAAACACACGACATAGACCATAACAAACATCGCCCATTCATTTTTTTTTATTTTTTTTTGCTGCTACTTCCCACTTTGCTAGAACCTGCACCATCTTTTCCCTTCCTTGCTTTCCTTTGCTTGATGAAATGTTCAAACATAGCTTCAAGATTTGTTATCCTATTTCCCAGATCATCAATTTTGGTTTCCAACGTGCTTTCTCCTCCAACTTCATCAGCTTGAGCGTCCAACATCTCTCTGCAGTACGGCTTTTTTCTCAACCATTCCAGAATCTGGTCTCTCATCCACGGGCTAATGTTCTTATAAGAACCATATTCATCATAAATTTCGTAGCCATATGTATTAAGAACTTCATTAAAGAGACCCTCCGACGATAAAACCTTTGACCACTCCTCTTCCGGCGTGTAACCAGCCATTGTTATGTGTGTTTTGTGGGAATTAACGATTTGGTTATTTGTGTTTTGCCGATTTGAGGATGATCGGTTAGGTTATATATAAGTAAACTTTGGCGGGATATAGTTGCAATTTGGCGGGATAAATTGGCGCCAACACTTTTGGCGGGGACATGTCCCCGCCAAAATATTGGCGGGATAAAGTGTTTTTTAGGTGGGAAAATGGATAACACTTTTGGCGGGGACATGTCCCCGCCAAAAAACTGGCAATATGCATCTACACTTTTAGCGGGGATATGTCCGCGCTAAAAGTGAGGGCGGGAAAAAACCCCGGGAACAATTACGAGTTACTAGTTTGGTCAAATTTTGCCAAATATGGAAAACACTTCCCCGCCAAAAGATTGCGTTGAAAATTTAGTAAAGGGTCAGCGAGATTGTGTGGCAGCTCAGCGTGGTTTTTGTCGTTTAGCCACTTTCGGCGGGAACGTGGGCGTTCCCGCCGAAAACGTCCTCGCCCGTCTTACATTTTGTTGGAGTGACAACTTGTCTTTTACTTTAGTCTTCAATTGTAAGTTTCTATAGAAACATTTGATGTGAAAGTGACAAACCTCTTTGCAAATCACATTTCCAAGTGCTCCACAAAGTGTGGAAAGCTCATGCTCAAAGCTTGATGTCAAAAGTGAAATCACCAAAGGCAGAGATAAGATATTATGGTTGTCCTGAAAAGGAAGAGTCACTACATATGTATATGCTCATAAACACTTTACCTGACACTGTGGAAATTCATAGAAGTAAATAGTGAGTCACTAGATCTGACGATCTGATTTGTTTTGTGAGTATCTTATAGTGCGAAGTAACAAACAAGTTGGGTAAAAAGTTAAAGTGGTTCTATCATAGTTGGTGAAAGGCAAAGGACATATATATGTATGATTCTATCGATGTGATCTTCTTCAGTACACCACCAATAGCTATAGTGGAATCCTCCTCATGTCTTGTTCATACTACATAAGAATATTCTCATCGACAAACATGTGAATATACCTTTTTCATTCTACACTATACTAGCATACTTAATACTATTGTCGTTTTCGCTATTCGAATTAACGATGTTAGAATGACTAGAAGATCGAAACATTTGGACAATGCATGTGCATATATGTACGTTCGCAAAAGAGAGGTTCAACTTAATTAGTCGTGGCCGAATTGAAACATAAAAAAATAGGTGGGAATTGACTTGTCGATCTTTAATTATTTATTAGTTTTTATCTATATGCATTTACGGTTTATGTTCAATCGAATAAGGTTCATTTGATTTAATCTTGTTAGAACCGAAATTAATCATCCTATAAGAAATTTTAGTGGTATTGTGTTAGTTCTGTGATTTCAATATTTATAGTTTTTCCCGTTTTAAAAATTCGACTAACCTATTGTTTCGGTTTGTTTTGACAAAAAACCACCTCGCAAGGACACTCATGGAGATGATGTTAAAGTCTTCTCTCATGCTTGGATCCTTCATAGGATTAGGAATATAAACTCGATTGGATTGTATGGATCAATGATCCCTTTGATCATCTTGAACAAATTGTTTGTAACTTTTCCTAGCTTCTTGCTAGCTCAATACAATATTGTCATTAATATATATATATATATATATATATATATATATATATATATATATATATATATATATATATATATATATATATATATATATATATATATATATGGTTCTAGGAAAAAACCCACTTTGGTGGAAAAGTGGGAAAATAGTGCAAATCATCCCCTCCCTTCCCACCTCTTTTTTTTCCCCAACTACAAGAGTCTAATTGTAACTTTTTATATTTTACAAGGTTTTATTCGTTCTTTTTTAATAATTCGCTGATTCAGTCGTATATAACCCAAATTATAACTTCATTATTTGCAGCAACCTTCCCAAAATTCTCTCGATCTCTCCCTATAAAATCCAAATAGTAATTCGCTTATTTTCCACGCATTCACGCAGTTATTATCTGCATTCAATCGTTCATAATCAGATGTCTCAGCTCGATCCTGAATGTAAGTGTTTTAACTATTTTTATTATAATTTTTTAATTTTTGATAGTTAAAATTGAAATCGAAGCGTATATATTTGATATTTAGCTGTTATATGAATCGTTTGTTTATTTTTTTGATTTTTTATTGGTAAATTTTCATTGTATGCTCAATTCTGTACCGATTTTATGATTTTTTTGTTGTAATGTGATGTTTATGGTTTGTTACTTGATGTTTAGATTTAATTTTTTAAGTTATTTTGTATTTTTTTTTTGTTATTTTTGTAGATTAAAAAAAAATGTATACTGATGCACTAATTTTATAGATTTTTTTTTTAGCTTTGATTATGATGTTTATGTGATTATAGTGGTTACATTATGCATATTTTAGTTTATTATGTTATCTGATTTTTTGTGATATTTTTAATTCAGTATATTATGTATGCTGATGCGCTATTTTCTTCGATTACATGTGTTTTGTTATGATTATGTTTAATGTTTTTTGTGATTTATTAAAAAATGTATACTGATGCACTAATTTTATATCTGATACATTTTACTTTTATTATTATATCTGATGCTATCATATTTTCATCATTCTGTTATATATGTTGATGCACTGATTTGAATGATAATTGTATTTACGTATATTTTTTATATTTTACAGGTTTGATGTCAACTTTTAGTTTTACTTCTAGTTCTAGTTGTAGTTCGTCTTCTAGTGGTGTTGTTCGCGATTCTGTTGGTAGTATAGACGTTTCTAGTATTAGCGATGTGGTTTGTCGTTCTGATGATAGTGTAGACACCTCTAGGAAATGGATTCCTGAAGTAGGTGATGCTCAGAAGCCTAGCACATGAACTGTTTTTGCTTCGTTGACTCAGGCTTATAACTTCTATATGCATTATGCGAAATTAGCTGGGTTTGATATTAAGCTTGGGACGGAGTGTAGGGACGATTCCAGTGATATAAGTATCAAATACTTCAGTTGTAGGAAAAGTGGTAAGAAGAGATATTCAAAATATGATAAGCATAAGTCGGATTATGAGGTTGACAAACGTAGCAAGGGGAAAGGTAAGTGCGTTGACAAAGGGAAAGGTAAGTGCGTTGACAAAGGGAAAGGTATTGATATGATTGTTTGGCTTCTATGAGGGTTAGAAAGATTGAGGGCGATAGGTATGAGGTTTATTGGTTTGTTGAAGAGCATAATCACCCTCTGGTGTCGCAACAGGACATGCAGTTTTTGATGAACTCACGGGATTTAGGTTACTCCAAACAACATTTCCTTATGCAAGTATCAAATTCTAACGTTGGACCAGTTAGGGCTTTTAAGCTAATGAAAGAAATTTATGGAGGGTTTGAGAATATTGGAGCGACTGTGGCTGATTGCAAGAACTTTAGACGTGATATGAATTTGTTTATCGGAGACCGTGACGCGCAGATGGCGGTTGAGAAGTTTCAGAAGCTGGAAAAGCACTGTGAAGGTTTTTCTGTGGATTACTACATGGGTTAAGGTGATGCGTTGAGTGGTTTATTCTGGGCTGACAATGCTGCGAAGTTGAACTATAAGCGTTTTGGAGATATTATGTCTTTTGATGCCACGTTTAGATCGAACAAGTAATGTTTTTTGTACTGACCATTCTTTATATACACACTGATGTACCTTTTTGTTTAATACTGCTGCACTTTTTTAACAACAACAATAATACTGCTGCACTTTTTTTTGCAGGTATAAGATGGTTTTTATACCATTCACTGGTATAGATACCCACAACCATTCTGTGACATTCGGAGTTGGCCTTCTTTCTGATGAGACCATATCTTCCTACAAATGGCTGCTTCAGGCGTTCCAAAAGGCGTTTGTTACTGACCCACAGGTCATTGTTACAGACCAAGACCCGTCGATGAAGCAAGCGATTGCTGATGTTTTTCCAAATGCTCGTCACCATTTGTGTATGTGGCACATTATGCAGAAGCTCATGACTAAGGTATATTTAGATTAATTATGTATATATATTAATTTTATAATACTGATACACTAATATGTAACATTGATGCACTAATATGTAACACTGATGCACTAGTATGTAACACTGATGCACTAATATGTAACACTGATGCACTTTCTTGTTTGCAGGTTGGTTCATCTATTTGTAAAAACTCGGATTTCAAGCGAAGGCTTTGTGAGATAGTTTGGAATGATCAGATCTCACCTAGTATATTTGAAGAGCAGTGGGCCAGTATTATTGCTGATTTTGACCTAAGTGAAAATAAGTGGTTGTCTGATATATCTGAAATGAGGGTTAGATGGATTCCAGCTTTTCTCCGAGATGAAGACATGTCTGGACTAATGCGTACAACTTCACGGTCTGAATCTGAGAACTATTTTTTTGGAAGATTTAACACTCCACACCTTACGTTAGTTGAGTTTCTTAGCCACTTTGATAGTGCTATGGATTCCCAGCGGTATTTAAAGCGGAAGAATGACCATGAAACTCGTTATAAGACACCTGAATACCGTACTGAGTTGAAACTGGAAAGGGATGCTGCTGAGCTGTACACTTTGAGTGTGTTTTTTGATGTTCAAGATGAGCTTTTCTCTTCTATTACCCATTGCTTATCCGTCAACATTGAAAAGATTGGGTTGTTTGAAAAGTACTTTATTCGTGATACTGAGGTTAAAAGGTGGAAGGACAATAATTCGTTTGACGTGTAAGAGGTATGTTTGATTCCATTTATTTTATTTTATTTTTTCTATTTGATTATAAATTGATGCATCTTTATTTTATACTCAGATGCATTAATTTATATTATAATATATATACATTTCTTATTATTTATTTTATTTATTATTTATTTATTTATTTATTTTTTTGCAGGTGTTGTATTCTTCCTCTGATATGAGTGTCACTTGTTCTTGCAAGCATTTTGACCTTTTTGGGCTTCTATGTCGTCACATTTTTTACGTTTTGAGGATGAACAATGTGCAAGATTTTCCAAAAGAGTATGTTCTTGATAGGTGGTCGAAGACTCCGGATAGTATTTGTTTTGATGCTACTGTAAATGCTGCTGATACAAGTTCATGTTCTGATGTTCGTGCAATTCGTCAGATTGTTGAAGATACTGTTGATAGGTTGATGCCATTTAAAGACAAACTTGAGCTGTACCGTTTGCATTTGTTGGATTTACTGTCTTCAGCTGAAGATGAGGTTCCTGTTGCTCTTAACAAGAATAAGGCGGCCATTTTTTGTTCCATGCTTGGTGTCACTGAACCATCTGATGTTGAGATACAAGTTCCCAGGCAATCGAAGAAAAAAGGTACTGGTTCCCACTCAAGATGGAAGAACATGGATGAAATATTACGCAAAGGGGCCGAAGCATCAAAGAAGAGAAGAACTTGCTTTACTTGTGGAAAAGCTGAAGGTCACAACTCTAGAACATGCTCGTACAGGGACATCATCAGTGGTAGCCGCAAAAGATCATCCCATTCTACTCATTTCATAGATGTTGATTACCAGGAGTGATGCACCATTATGTTTCTGAGATGAAGGTTTTATATACTTGTTCAAACAAACATTCTATTCCTTTATTTTTTATTTTTTTAGGACTTGTGTTTGAATAATGAACTTCAGCAACAACAAAAAAAAAATAAAAAAATAAAAAAATGTAAGACTTGTTTTTGTCTGATGAGTAATTTGGATATTGGATTATATGGAATTGTACTTTGAATTTGATTTGGATTTATGAAATTTTTATTTTTTTAGGTTTATATAAGATTGTATTTTTTTGATGCACCATTTTTTTATTATGTTAGCATATATATGTTTTAATGATTTCATTTGTTTATGGGTACTTAACTGTTGATAAACTGAATGTGTTGGTAAAAAAAACTCACAGATGAATCAATCATTATAAATTTGATGCACCTTTTTAGCCTGTATTATATCATAATTCTGCTAGTTTCCAACTGCAACATTACTGCATTGACATCGTAAAACTAGCTAAATCTTACTTATATAACACAGAGACTAATAAGCTTCCAATCTGAAGATATATTCACTGAGAACAACAATCAATCATGCATGCTGAACAAGCAATCAACTAATCAACACCACGTTTTCACATTGCAGTCACCAATTTTAACTTTCCAATTTAATACAATGAGACTCTTAAATACAGACTAATCAAAAGTCAAGTACAGCTTAAAGATGTAGAAGGTCATAGTGATTCTTACACTCTCTCTATCGCATAAGGATATATTGAAAACACAGGTTTATGCATAAGTCAAAGCTTCTTCAATGTTGACCTTTTGTGGCCAAACTTAATTTATCTCCTAATTTACACAGATTCCTTCAGAAATTCATGGCCACATTTTCTATATTAAGTTACTGATGATTAATATAACAATTATGCTACCTTCTAGGCAATAATCCAATATTATAAAATCAGCTACAACTAATTTTCTAAACATAGAGACTATCGAGTTTCCAACCAGACAACATTTGACAATAGTAATCAATTATGCATGATTAATAATAAAATAACTAATCAGCATCAAACTAACACTGCAGTTAAGCGAGATAAACAGGTTGCGTGATATGCATAAGTTGTAGCTTATTACATTTGACAACAGTAATCAATTATGTTTGGAAATTAAGTAAATCTAGTTCAAATGTAAGCTTATTACATCATATTGTTTTCTGGGCTGAATTTTGTCAAAAAGTTCCATTTTACCATAAGCTTCTTTTCATGCTCGTCAAAGTACTTCAACACCCTTTTTTGCAGCTTTTGAAATGCAACTTTTTGGAAATTTAGCTTCTGAGCGCCATTTAATTTTCTGAATTTCTCTGACTCCATTTCTATCTGCTCCAATTTTTCGTTTATGAGTGTCATCAACATCTTCACAACGTACTTTCTACGAAGGCTCGTAAGTTGGTTGTTTTGCCCCAAACTCTCTTTCTTAAATCCAGAGCTGAATTCCCTTTTTCTTCCGTAGAAAGTTTCCATATGTCGCATCACAAATATTGCAGACCCGAAATGGTTTGCCCTTGTTTCACACTCTAGCTTCATTATCTTTAATTTTGATTTGGCTATCTTGGCTGCACTTGGGTGATTTACTGATTCCAGGTAAGTCGCAAGTGCTTTTGTCTGTCATATAATTAATATTTCAATACATTTTAAATACAAACATGTGCTATTAATCAAATCAGATGCACCAATTAAACAAAACAGATGCACCAATTAAACAAAATAGATGCACCAATTAATCAAATTAGATGCACCAATTAAACTGAACAGATGCCCTTATATTCTATAATATAATGCTCCAATCAATGTACCTATTCTACTGATTCAGTTATGCACTAATTATACATATCATATACACCAGTGATACAAACAGATTACCTTAAACATATTAAGATTTACCTAAATATATTTCATTGAGATACCAATCATACAAATCGATTGCCCTTAAATTATAGCATATGATCCACCAACTATACAACAGATTTATCAGATGCGTTATCTAATGATGTATTATCACATACATTTTTTGCCTATACGTACATCGTCATTTTATTTGATTACCTATTCATAATAAGTTACCATACAACAAAATAACGAAACATATTCTGTAATGACATGCAATATCACAATATCCAGTCTTTGATTCCATATTCAATAAATTTTAAAGTAAAACATATGCAATTTTTTTATAAATGTGATGCCCTAATTTTAAAACATTTATAAAACTTACCAACTCAAACGGAGTATCCCCATATCTCCTTTCAATGTCTTGGCTTTCATTATGCACGTTGTCGATGATATCAGCTTCCCATGTTTTTAAGTTGTATACAATCATATAGTAATGATTGTATTGATCTTTTGGCATTGTTATTGGGAAGAATATATGTTTCATATTCATATTGTTATACACCATATATCATTTACTTGTACAATATTTTTAAATTTATATACTATCAACAAAGAATAAAAATATATATTACCAATTCAACGTTGTCCAAGTTGTTTTTTGTTGAATATTTAAGCACATCCTCCATTTTTTTCCTGAAATCTTCTTGCTTTCGTGATAGCTTCAAAACACGAAACACGATTTACCGTATCAAAACATGTTAATACAGATGCACTAAAATGGAAATAAATGTATAATAAATAACCATATAGATGCTATATCATATACTACTGCCTAAATATTTTACTGATGTAATTTATCCCTTAAATCTTTCATGAATTAAAAGATATAAGGTCACAACTCTAGAACCTGGTTCACTAGTATGTAACACTGATGCACTAATATGTAACACTTAATCACTAATATGTAATACTGATGCACTTTTTAGGCAGTATTATATGATTTGGTTTACTTGTGTAATATTATATTCATATGATATAAAAAAAATATATATATTTTTCTTACCATCATTCCAGTTTTGCAGAAAATAAATCGCGATGCCATCTTATTTTTCAATTTCTCGTCATTGTTCTGGATTATGCTCCACACATCCACTGCCGCGCTTGTGACTGGTAAGTTTTGATACATGCTTTCAAATACCACTCTTGGAATCGACATGTCGGACGTTTTGAATACAATATCCCTATATTAATTCAAAATATAGATGCATTAACAACATTATTACGATGCATAAAAAAAATTATATATTATTTTAAATTTAGTAGTTTTAGCTTTACTTACATAAGAGCAAGCATCCCGCTGAATATGAAATCGACGATAAATTTCTCAGAAGCTTGCAAGTTGCTGTTGATGTTGATGTTTCTTTTGACATATGGAGAGAGAAATACTTCAGTAGGTACAATCACTCTTTTCCCTCTGACTTTTGTTTCTTTCTCCATCTTACTTGCTTCTTCTGGTGTAATTATCCTTAATGGGACTGGACTATATATGGTTTCTTCTTTAGATGTTTCTGCTTGTTTCCCTTTAGCTGCATCAGTTTTAACAACTAAAGATAGTTGTTTCCCTTTAGCTGCATCAGATGCTTCCTGATCAGGTGCATAATTATTTATTGCACCAGGTGTTTCCAACACCTCATTTTTCTCTGCTGGTGCATCAGATTTTGTTTCATCATCTTTCTTGTCCAATCCCATCATTTCATTCTTTTCTGATTCCATCTCCCCGCTTTTCTAATTATCTTCATTTTCCTTTGTTCTGGCTGAGTGATTGGCAGAATCATTACCTTTTCTAGATTTTCTTCATTTTCTTTTTCTTCGTTCAACTCGTCACTCTGCGAAAAGAGATTGAAACTTGGTGGCGTGAAATCCATCCTGTGTCTTGATTCCACCGACCCACGTTCTTTACCTTTTGATTTTTTTTCTTTTAAAGACGGAAATTGAACAGGTGGAAACCGTGTCAACTCTCCCTTATTCTTTAGGTTTCCTAGTATTTGGCTTAAAGTTCTGTTGCCACCTGTTACTGATTTTTTGTTATTATTCTTCTTCGCTGATCCTTCATCCCTTGATCTTGCTCCCATCCTAATCTCCTTACCTTCAACATGTGACTCAACATCTTTTAGAACTTCATCTGATGCATCAGATGCATCTTTTTCCTTCACCAACTCCACCTCTACTGCTTTTTCAGTTGTTCCTTCTGATGCACCCTTTTCTTTAACAACCCCTGCATCTCCACCTTCTTTAACTTCATCAACACCCATTTTGTTGTCGTTTACACCTTCATTCACTTCCTCTTTTTCTTTGTCTACCGCATTTCCTTCCAACATATCTTCGGGTGTTTCATTCACCAACACCACCTCTAAAAAGTCGTCTGTGCTCATGTTATTTTCTTCTTTAGAGATATGTGCGCCGCTGAGATGTTCATCATCTTCCGGTATTGTTTTTTCGATTTCAATTGCAGCAGCAACTTTCCCTGGTTTAAACGCTCTCATCAGCTTTTCATTTCTTGCCTCGATAAGTGCTTTGAACTCATTGTCTTCTGGGTAGGAAATCGATGCCATTTCAAGCATCTCGTCAACCACCCCTTGTACACCAATTGTTAGTGACAATGCTTTATGTATCTCCATCTTCATCTCCTGTATACAAAATTCCACATACAATGTATAAATTATTATCGATGTCGTATTTTTCTTATATATAGCAGATGCACTAATTATAGATAACAGATGCACTAACTATATGTCACATATGCACCAAACAAATATAGCAGCTGCACCAAACATATAATTAAAGCTTGCAAGAACATATGCACCAATTTTATATAACAGATGCATCGAACATACAATTAAGATTCCCTTTAAAATTTCATTCGATGGTTTACCAACTGTTTATACATGTGGTTTAACAACTGTTCATACATATGCTTAACAACTATTATATATTTTTCACACTCTAGCTTCATTATCTTTACTTTTGATTTGGCTATCTTGGATGCACTAGGGTGATTTACTGATTCCAGGTAAGTCGCAAATGCTTTTGTCTGTCATATAATTAATACTTCAATACATTTTAAATACAAACAGATGCAATTAATCAAATCAGATGCACCAATTAAACAAAGCAGATGCACCAATTAAACAAAACAGATGCACCAATTAAACTGAACAGATGCCCTTATATTCTATAATAAAATGCTCCAATCAATGTACCTATTCTACTGATTCAGTTACGCACTACTTATACGTATCGTATACACCAGTGATACAAACATATTACCTTAAACATATTAAGATTCTTCTGAATATATATATCATTGAGTTACCAATCATACAAATCGATCACATTTATAATACAAATCATATTATCTAAGCATAATACCATACTATGTAATGCATTTTTTTCCCTAAACATATAGTGTAAATTTTATTTAAATATATATGAAATTACCTCATCTGTTTTCTTTTTAAAGTTTTTGATCTCATCAATTCTGGATGAACTTTCCCCAATTTTAGAAATCAGATCTTCCAAATCCACTCTTGGTGTGTAAACTTGGTGCATTATTTCTTCCTACCCATCCTCGAGTTGCTTTGCTGTAAATTTATTGATGAATTTTATTAAAATAGCAGTAAAATATTTAGAATATATGATAACTCGGATACGTTAATACTTTTTTATGCATTTTTTGTATATATTACCTGGTGAATTCTTCATGTTTTGTATTTCATTCCTTGTAATCTTCCTTTTCTTTTTTGGTTCAACATATTGCAAACCTTCTTTTATGGGAAACTTTCCAAATCCACCCATCTTCATCTCCTGTTTTTCTCCCTTCATTTTTTGTTTGTTCTGCCATCTTTAATGGCTGGATTTCTTCATCATTTTCAACTTCTTCCGACACAGTTGAGTTTAGATACAAAAGCTGCAAAAAATAAAAAATAAATAAATAAACAAACATATTTCAAACAATCTGAATACTACTTTATATAATATTATATGCAGATGCATCATTTTTTTTGTTATTGATGCACTATTATGACTACACATATGTCTACACATATTATATGCAGATGCATCATTTTGTTGTTATTGATGCACTATCATTTTTTTGTACTTACCACCATCAACAGAAGTGGCCCGCCGAATCCTCTTGTGCTCTTGTATTCTCTTGTTGTTTTCCTCATTACTTCTAACAAGTATGTACACCAATCCATGTTTTTTATATCCTCCTCCTTCTCTATGCATTGTAAGAACCTTTGGTTCACCAATCCGTTTTTTGTACATTCCCCGATAATTGAAACAAATGCTACGAGGAAGTTCAGCTTGAATTCTTTTCCAACATGGTGTGCAAACAACAGTTTCTCCACTACCTCTTTCAAATAAAACCTTTCATCTGGTTCATCATATGTGTACCTCCAGTCAACAATCAATAGGTACTCTGTTGTTGCAAAGCGCACTTCTGTTACCTTGATTTCTCCCATTGGAATTCCTAACATTTCATGTATCATCTTTGCGGTTATCAGAATTGCTCGTCCGTCCTCCATCTTAATTGTGCAGGTGTCAGGGTCAAAATGATTGACCACCCAATATCCCAATTTGGTTGGCGTCGAGTTTATCTTGAAGTTCTCGTTGAGCAATGATCCAAACCTCATTTCATCTACATCCTTTTTTTGCGAATCCGTCAACCTCTCTAAAATTTTTACTATGTCTCTTGGAGAAGAACTAGACGTGATTTTTGGGAAAATAACTTTCGTTTCTTTTTCAGTATCTTCTTCGTCAATTTTCTGCTTCTTTCTCTTATTTTCATTCTGCTTCTTTACTTTCCTTTTTTTTGTAGCAATCTTTTTCTTTCTGCTCTGGCTCATATTCGAGTCGGTGCTGACGTTGTAGGTGCCTACATAAGAAAACAGTGAAATTTAGTGATGTTGCAATTATAACCACTGACGCACCAAAAATATTCTAAACAGATGCTGCAACTCTAATCATTGATGCACCAAAAACAAACAAACATATGCTGCAATACAAACACATACAGGTGCACCTAAATATACAATTTCATACGGATGCCATAATATTACCTATAATCACTGATGCACCAAAACCATACAAAACGCATTATGTGACTATAAACATTGATTCACCAAAACCATTCAAAACATATTCTACAATTCAAACACTTACATATGTACCTAACTATACAATGACATACACATGATGTATTCAAAACATATAATGCAATTCAAACACCTACAGATGCACCTAAATATACAATTACATACATATGCTATAATAGGGACTATAAAGATGCACCAAAACCAAACAAGCATATATTGCAATACAAACATGTGCAATACAAACAAACAGATGCTGTAATATTAATTATTAAGATGCATCTAAACCAAAAAAAATACAAAAAATAAAATAAACATATAAAAAAAATGTTTACATTTGATTCAATAAAAAATGTATACACATATGAACCATTCAACAATAATATACATATTATATGTACGCATATGAAAATTAAAGTGTATGCGTATTTAATAATTTTTTACAAATGCAATAATTCATACACACAATATTAAATATTTTTTTACAATAAAGAAATTATACGATAATGTAACACCCTCATCAATTGTCCAATGTCCTCCTTTCACTTACTATTTTGGGACTTCTCTGTTTCAGGTGTTTTGTTTTCCTCGCGTTCGGATTCCATTTCTGTAGCTGTAATTGAAATTGAAGATTAATGTCATGTTAATGTTATTTTTTTTTAATAAAACGGCATAATAAAAATAAAGTTGAATTAAATTTTGTTATAATATCCATACATAGTTTCTGCTACAGATGCATTATTTCTCATAAAACAGATACTATGATTATTTTGTTATCATATCCATAAAACAAATGCACTATTTGTCATAAAACAGATGCTATGATTATTTCTCATAAAACAAATGCACTACTCCCTCCGTCCCTAAATAAGTGTCCACTGTTGACTTTTAAAGTCTTCCCTTTTTAACATTGACCTTAAATTATTTTACTTGTATTATGTAATACTTGATGCAAAATATATAAATGGATTGTGTTTTAAATGTCTTTTCATTGGTATAATTTTTATTAAGTATTATATAACACAAATGAAATAATTTAAGGTAAAAGTTGAAAAGAAAAGACTTTAAAAGTCAATACTTGACATTTATTTAGGGACGGAAGGAGTATTTTGTTATCATATTCATGCAAAGTTTCTGCTACAAATGCTCTATTTCTCATAAAACTGATACTATGATTATTTTTGTTATCATATCCATAAAACAAATGCACTATTTCTCATAAAATAGATGCTATGATTATTTCTCACAAAACATATGAATTATTTTGTTATCATATCCATTTATAGTTTCTGCTATAAGTGCACTATTTCTCATAAAACAGATACTATGATTATTTATGTTATCATATCCATAAAACAAATGCCTTATTTCTCATAAAATAGATGATATGATTATTTCTCATAAAACAAATGCACTATTTTGTTATCATATCCATGCATAGTTTTTGCTACAAATGCACTATTTCTCATAAAACAAATACTATGATTATTTTTGTTATCATATCCATAAAACAAATGCACTATTTCTCATAAAACAAATGATATGACTATTTCTCATAAAACAAATGCACTACAGATTCTCCAACACATAATTTGATGCATTTAAATACAAATACTGTAACCATGCATTTGATGTCCTAATTTTGTATCACATATGCTATAACACAGATGCCCTAATTTTTGTAACACCTATGCAATATTTAATTGAATATATGCTATAACACATTATTAACACATTTTAACACAGATGCACTAAAATTAAACCTCATTCTAATAAATTTTATAATTCCACATATTATCCCAACTTATCAACACTGATGCTTCAACCACTGTTTCATATGCTTTTCAAAAAAATGCAGATGCATTAAATAATATATTTTATAATTCTTACATTCGGCTTGATTTTCTTCGATTATTTTGTTCTTCCCCAGTGTTCGTGGACTAATTCGAGTAGCTCAAATTGAAAAATACAACAAATTAGACTATTAATAATACAGAAACCAAAAAAACGATCAGTGTGATGATCGGAATACATAAAATTAGTGCACTTACGGTTCCTGAATCTTTTTTTTTTTCATTTTTATGTTGATCGGAAACAAACAACGATGCTTGTGATGTGATTTGATCGGATTTTACGGTGTTTTGATCGGAATTGGCGGTTTTTTTTCATCGGAATTGGCGGTTTTAGAGAGAGAGAAAACGGGTGTGGTGTTAATGAGATTGGGTCGGGTGGATTCACGCATTAGGCGTTTTTTTGTTTAATGTTTCAGTTTTACCCCTTATCTTTGGACTGTTATCAAATTATACCCTCTAACTTTTTTTCTCACTTTTCTATCTAATTACACTTTTCCCTAGAACCGGACCCTATATATATATATATATATATATATATATATATATATATATATATATATATATATATATATATATATATATATATATATATATATGTTGGGTTCGTAAAACACCCAATTGTCTTAAACAGGATTTGAACACAAATTAAGCCAAGTGTTTGCTAAACCGAGAACAATTCAAGTCACTGAGAGAACAGCCTCTCACACTACAAAAAACAGGCTTTCAGAGACTGAAAAATTAGTCTCCGATACACCATGATCAGTTACGGATGGTCTATCAAGGACTGCTTTTATTAGTCACTAATCAGTTACAGTAGCCTAGTTACGGAAAGTGACGTTATCAACTGAAATTCAGTCCTTGTTGTATCGAACCAACGAGGACCAGAGATCAGTCACCAAAGTAAAAAAGTCAGTCCTTATTTCTATGGGTTGGTATCATGTTATTTCAGTCCCCAATGCATATTATCGGCGACTGAAAAGTCAGTCGCCAATACTATGTTTGATCAGTTACTAACACATGGATTTGGGGACTGAAAATTAGTCCATAAACATTGTTTATAGTCCCTAATACATTTCGTTGTTTTGTAGATCACCGTACCAAATCAGTCTCTAATAATAGGATTTAAAAACTGATTAGTCTCCGATGAAAGTCTTTAAAGACTGATTGTTAGTCACAGAATACAAACGATCTCAGTCTATGATTTGCTACTTTTGGTGACTGAAAATTAGTTTCAAATCATCACCAAATCATTCGCTGTTAAAAGGCTTTGGTAACCAAACACACTATGTACAAACAAAATTAAAAAATAAACCAATGAACCGAAACAATTTTATTTACACCAAACCCAAACAATGTTTAAAAACCTTAACATTTTATATAGACGCCAACAAGCACAACAATCCGGAAGAAAATTGCGCGTCTATACAAAACAACATAGATAAAAATGTTATACATTACAACTATGTGAACAACATCGTCATGAAGAGGAGCAATATCATCCTTGTGAATCCCAACAGCAACCCTCGTTATGCTGAGGCCTTTCAACAACCTTCCCCTTCAATCTTCAAGAGATAAGATCTCTCAAGGGTTTGCTAAACACCCAATTGTCTTAAACAGGATTTGAACATAAATTAAGCCAAGTGTTTGCTAAACCGAGAACAATTCAAGTCACTGAGAGAACAACCTTGATCAGTGAGTCATCTTCAGGATGCTTAAGGCGAGTTCAATAAAGGACTTACTCTCAGGAAGGCGGTACTCCCTGAGTAGAACTTAAGCCAAAGAAGAAGATGATGGTTCAGTGAGTGTTGGACAAGAACTCACTGAACCACAGTCTCCTCAACAACAAAGTGATTGAAGACTGAGGAACCAATGCCTGAAGAATAGGCGGGAACAAAAGGGAAAGATCTGAGAAGATAAAAGTGTCAGACCAAACACTCTTCTCTTGTCAGATACTAACCTTCCCTATTGCGGCTAAAAGTCATGGAGTGTCAGCCAACAACTCCTAAAGTCTTATTAGTCCTTTCCTATTTGGTTCTTGGAAATGACAATTACTATTTGTAATTGTCAGTCACGCTACCTCAACAACTTGTAATATTTTAATTACTTATACTTAGTGAGAGGAATTCGACACATGGTTAAGGTGGTTAAACCTTGTATACTTTGTGTGTAATGATATATTGAGTTTATATGATTAAGTACGCGGAATTTACTTAATCACACTTAGAAGGTTATGTATGTTATGGAAATGGAAGAGTTTTGTTTGTTACTTAACAATGAACAAAGAAAGTTTATCACCAAACGATTCAATATTATTCAAAATAATACGAGTGATCTTGTGTTTATCACTAGGGTTACAAAGACCTTGAATCTTATATTTCTAGATTTGTGATATATGTTTTTGTTTGTTCTATGCCTTAACAGATATGAGTTTTTAATAATGCACATGTACATAATCACTAATCTAAGATCTCTTTTATAGACCAAGATATCTTCTTACAATATTACTTTAAGTCTAATCAACACTTGTCTTACAAAAGATCAAGTCGAGCTAGCGTATGGAAGATTATATCTCTCAAGTTGTTCAAATAAATTAATGCAAGCACATGCATCAACTTGTTGTCTGAGAATATATCTAGATATTATTTTTGCATAAGAGTGACTCATACAAATAATATCTTCTTCGATCTTATCCTTGTAGCAGCTCTATGACTCACTGATCAGCAGTACCATTTACAACTAGCAGTACCTTCTACTTGAACTAGCAGTACCTTCTTGTTCTAGCAGTACCTTGATGTACTAGCAGTACCTTGATCATGAACTAGCAGTACCTTCTTCTTAAAGTATTTTCCTATACTCTAACTTCAGAATATTTAATTCCCAACAATCCTCCCCTAAACATGTGAATCATTTCAAACATGTTTTCTGAATTAAATGAGGACTTGAGAAGATCTTTCAAACACTTCATGAATCTGAATTATTCTTCTTATTCTGAACTGATCTGCTTTGTTGTTCTTTGACTTCAGCAATATCAAAACATTGTACCAAAAGATGGTGCAATTTCCTTGGATGGAGGAATTGTAAGAGGCAATGATTTCAACAAGTGAAATCATCTATCAGCATGCCTTTGCAAGTGATAAACAAACATAATGAACTGAATTGAAACTTTCCTTCGTTTGATCTAGATAGAACTTTCTCCTTTAGGAATGCTTCATCCCTTCTAGATATATGATCTATTCTTTTCATTTTCAACCTCTATGTCATCATCTTGTATGCTCTTATCTTCTCCTTCCTTCTATTGGATTATTCTTCCTTTTCTGGGCAATTATTTCCTTCCCTGAGATTGTAACCTCCCCTGAAGCAAATAACTTTTGTTTCATCCTCCCCTTGTTTGGAAGATCTCACTATGTACCTTTGACTGATCTATCAATGTGAACTTGTTGTCAGACAATATTGTACATGAAGCCATCAATTCCTTAAAAGTTTAAGTTGCTGTCCTCATCACTTCTAGGTGTGTTAACTCCTATGAGAGGTGAATCAGTGGACATTTTGATTCATGATCCATCAATGGATGGTTTTTGTAAATCTCTTGAAAATCCTTGTTTAAGAAATTATGTAACTTAGCAGTATGTTCATGATTTTAGAATTGAAAAATCATACTACTTCCAACCATTTTGAAAGGATTAAGTGTGTAACAGACACTTAATCAAAATTTCGGTTTAAAGCAACCTCTGGTTGTGTGAGAACCAATGTTTTTCAGTTATAAATAACTGCCTGTGTAAAGATAAATCTATTCAAAAGATTTTCTTGACAGGGTTTCCAGCTCATAGCAATTGTTGCCTCTAACACAAGTGTTAGATTCACTTTTACTAGCTGTTCTTTCTATCAGATGTCCTTAGACTTACTCATTATACTTGAAAGTATAAAATGATAGAAAGTGAGTTGCATCAGTTACTATCTGATCAACTAAGTCATCAATTCAATGTGAAATATCATAACTAGGTTTCAAGAAAGAAGTTTTAAGGATTTTAAATTCCTAAAATCAGTCCATCATAAACCTACTATGTTAGCAATTGGATAAGCATTCTGCTGCTCCCATTTCACTTGAAATATCCTTTGTGTTCACATATTCATACCTGAAATAGTTAGTCTAAAACCAAAAGAACAAAGTACAAAGTACTTGTCTTGCATTAGAATAAGCATAGAACCAACTGTATGAATAACACAATTTAATTTTGATATATTAGCAGTACCTTACAAATCCAGCAGTACCAACAAAAATTTATGTACATAAACACATCATTTGAAAATTTTAAAGATTAAGCATTCCAATACTTGCTACCAAGTACTCAAATCTTCCAACATCAAAAGCTTTTGTAAGTAGATCTTCAAAATTA
Organism: Artemisia tridentata subsp. tridentata; assembly: GCA_021014915.2. NCBI lineage: Eukaryota > Viridiplantae > Streptophyta > Magnoliopsida > Asterales > Asteraceae > Artemisia > Artemisia tridentata. The sequence continues at coordinate 49,594,768 of CP139508.1, forward strand.
TATTCTGAAGCAATTTTCATTACTTGAATTAATCTTTTCTCATTGCAATCTCTAATAAAGTGATGTCTAATTTCAATGTGTTTTGTTTTAGAATGTTGCACTGGATTTTTAATAATACAAATTGTACTACTATTATCAATATGAATAACAGTGTTTAAGAAATTGTACCCATAGTCAAGAAGTTGGTTTTGAAGCCATAAGACTTGAGCACAGCAACTTGCAGCAGCTATATATTCAGCTTCAGTTGTTGAATTTGCCACACTTGTTTGCTTCTTACACTGCCATGAGACAAGTCTACATCCAAGGAATTGACATCCTCCAGTTGTTGACTTTCTGTCCAAGCTAGCACCAGCATAATCACTATCCGAAAATGCTACCAAGTCAAAAGAAGAGTCTCTAGAATACCATATACCCAACCTTGGTTGTCCTTTAAGATATCTAAAAATTCTTTTGACTGCAGTTAAATGAGAAACCTTTGGAGTAACTTGAAATCTTGCATAAACACAAACAGGGAACATGATGTCAGGTCTAGATGATGTAAGGTACATCAAAGAGCCTATCATAGATCTGTAAGTGTGTACATCTACATTCTCTCCATCTTCATCTTTCAGAAGGTGCTTCTCTGAGTCCATTGGTGTGCTTGCCATTTTTGAATCAGCAAATTGAAACTTTCTAAGAATTTTTGCAACATATTTATCTTGAGAGATAAAAATGCCTTCAGATGATTGTTTAATTTGCAAACCCAAAAAGAATGTGAGTTCTCCCATAGAACTCATCTGAAACTTATCATGCATAAGCTTCTCGAACTCTAAACACATTTCCTTCCTTGTAGATCCAAAGATAATGTCATCCACATACACCTGCACTAACAGAAGATCTTTCTTGTGCTGTTTGATGAAAAGTGTCTGATCAATCTTTCCTATTTGAAATCCATTTTCTAATAAATAGGAAGCAAGTGTTGCATACCAAGCTCTTGGTGCCTGATGTAGGCCATATAGAGCTTTCATTACTCTGTACACTTTGTTTGGATGGTCAGGGTCAATGAAGCCAGGAGGTTGTGAAACTTACACCTCTTCTCCAATTGTACCATATAAAAATGCACTCTTGACATCTATTTGGTAGACTGTGAAGCCTAAAAATGAAGCGTAAGCTAGAAACAGCCTAATTGCCTCAATCCTTGCTACTGGAGCATAAACTTCATCATAATCTATCCCTTCTTCTTGTGTGTACCCTTGGGCTACTAATCTAGCCTTATTTCTAATAACTATCCCTCTTTCATCCCTTTTGTTCTTAAAAACCCATCTAGTGCCAATCACCTTTTCATTCCTAGGTAAATCAACTAGCACCCAAACCTTTTGAATCTTGAACTGAAGAAGCTCTTCTTGCATAGCCTCTACCCAGCTTGAATCATCTAGGGCTGTAAGAATATTCTTTGGTTCCTTTTGAGAGAGAAAACATACAAATAAACAAGAGTTTGAAACCTCATGTTGTTTTGAAGCATAATGAGCATCAAGAATCCCTTATTGGTCTGAAGAGACCAGTTGTCTTCTTGTCTTCACACCAGATTGTACATCTCCAATCACATTATCCAGGGAGTGAACTTTGTGAATTCTTGTGTGTGGTGTAGAAGGAACTTGATAAGATGGTAGAAGATTACTCAAATCCACTTCATCTTCTTGGAACTCTGCTTCTCTTGAATTTGAAGGACCAGCAATATCTTCAAATGAACTAGCCGTACCTCCAAATGTACTAACAGTACCTTTATAGATACTAGCAGTACCTTGCTCTGTGTCGGCAGTACCATCAATATTTGAAATATTGAGTTGTTCATTTGTTCCATCATCCTTGTGCTCATCTTCAACATCTCCTTTAGCTTTACTAGAAGAAGATACATCATTTGTTGAAGTTGATTCCACACTTGCACTTGACCATATTGGCATTGTGCCATCAGATTGATCTTTATCTAACTCCACCTCATTTGTTGCTTGTGAACCTGAAAAATTATTAGTTTCTGCAACAAAAGGTATATAATTCATAGAATTTGTTAGATACTCAAGATCAAATATCCATTTTGGTCCTTGGCCTACTACATTGGATTTGTTTTCCAGAAACTCCACATGTAGTTCTTCTTGTACTTTCTTAGTTCTTAAGTTGTAAACTCTAAAAGCTTTGCTAACAAGAGAATATCCAACTAAGAAACCTTCATCTGCTTTACCATCAAATTATCCTAAATGGTCTAAGGTATTGAGAATTGTCACATGACATCCAAAAGGTCTAAGAAATCCTATTGTAGGAATTCTACCATTAAAGAGTTCATATGATGTCTTATTGTGAGGCTGCACAACTAAAACTCTATTTTGAACATAGCAAGCAGTGTTGATTGCCTCTGCCCAAAAGATTATAGGTAGCTTAGAATCAGCTAACATTGTTCTAGCAGCTTCAATTAGTGTTCTATTCTTTCTTTCAGCCACAGCATTCTGTTGTGGTGTTCTAGCAACACTATATTCTCTCTTAATACCTTTTTCTTTGCAGAAATCATCCATAACTCTATTTTTAAACTCTGTCCCATTATCAGACCTAATGACTTTTACTTTCTTGCTTACTAGGTTTTCTATTTCTGTTATGAAAGTCTTAAGGGTGTTTGATGTTTCATCCTTACACACTAAAAAGAAAACCCATGTAAATCTGCTATAGTCATCAGTTATAACAAGACAATATTTCTTATGTTGCATACTCCTTACTGAAACAGGTCCAAATAAGTCCATATGAAGCATAAACAATGACTGATTGATAGAGTTAAAAATCTTGGGCTTACAAGTGGCTTTGTGTTGTTTGCCTTTTAGGCAAGCAATGCATGTTTGATCATTTTCAAATCTTTTGTGAGGTAAACCTCTTACCAAACCATTCTTAACAATTTTATTTATGGTTTTGAAATTAATATGACCAAGCCTTCTATGCCATAACATTGATTCATCCAATGTGGCCTTTGCAACAAGACAAGTTAAATCATTTTTAGGAATAATGTTCTTCATATCAACACTATACATATTGGCCTTTCTAGGAATTCTAAGAAGCACTTGACTTTCATCAAGCATCTTAAAATCCTTAGATAGAACAAGACATTCAGTGTCAGTAAAGAGAACATTGTTCTTTTTGTCACACATTTGTGAGACACTAAAAAGATTATACTTTAGCTCTTGTACATAGTACACATCTTCAAAATTTAAATTTCCGGTTTTAATTGTACCTTTACCAGAAATTTTGCCACGAAAACCACCTCCAAAGGTAACATATCCTCCATTGAAAGCTTCAAAATCTGAGAGATAAGACATGTTGCCTGTCATGTGCCTTGAACATCCACTATCTGAGTATCCTTGATCTTCTTGTTTATCAGTTGAATGTTCCTGCACACAAATAAGAGTGTTAGTTTTCTTTGGGATCCAAGCCATTACTGACTTGGATCTGCCTCTTGCATCAATGTAATTTAATCTTTTAAGGACAGTTGATGCAATATTGGATTTAAGAATCCAACATGCTGAGGCCTTAACAGCATTTGCCCTATTACCCTTAGCAGCAAAGTGAATAACATGCTTAGCAGCAGAGATTGCTAGCTTTGAAGTCACACCCTTTGGTCTCCAAATTTGTTTGTGGACCACTGCTTTTGTTTGAATGGGCCTTAGAACAGTTTTAGATGCATGTTTGAAAGTTGTTTTTGCATCCTTAGCTGTTGATTTTGGGTGAATAGTCATCAAAGGTCTAGCAGTACCTTTTGTTCTACAAGTACCTTTTATTTGTACTGGTAGTACCTTTTTGTCTGTATTAGCAGGACCTTTTTGTCTGTCAGGACCTTTTGGTCCAGACTTGTTTGAGAATGTTCTGGGTTTTGTTCTATGAGTGTTAGAGTGAAAGTGAGTTTGTGGAATTTGCCTTTTGTAGTTTACCCTATTGTTTTCATACCTAGTTACCCATTGGTTGCAGAAAGCTGCAAGATGGTCAAAACTACCACATGTATAACAAGCTTTGTTGTAAAAAGCAAAGTCATCACCTAATTGGTTAGACTTGAGGTTGTTCCAATTCCTTTGGTTACCTCTGGGCTTGTTTGTAGTTCTATATTGTTCACAATATCTAACTGGTTTCCTAACAGTCTTAACATTTGACTTAGGCCTATTAGTGTTGTGATTGACTATCTTAGGAACACTTGTTCCTTCTTTCTTAACGAATACAGGTTTAGACATAACCTGTTCTTCTTCATCATCATCACTATCAGTTGTACAATCTTCAACAACTATAGCATCTCCTTTCTTAACAAAGGACACCTTGTCCTGATAAGATAAAGTTTTATCTAAACTTTTACTTACCTTTTCTATCTTAGGACTCTTAGTGGCCTTAGAACCATATTCCATGATTGGTTCTTGAAACTCAGCTAATCCTGTGTGTGCTAAATCAATACCTGGAGGTGAATGAACACCTCTGTATGGTGGGGGGACAGACTTAAATCCAACACCAGAATTAACCTTATCAATTACTTGAGCTTCCCAAAGCTTATTGAATCCATCTGAGGCATGAGCCAAAACATCCACAGATATCTTAACATTTTCTCTTTCATTTTTGTGTTTAGCTAATGAATCATTCAACTCAACAATACACTCATCTCTGATCTTAATGTCATTTTTTAGTATATTGATGTCATTAGTAAAATTAGATTCATTACTTTTAAAATGTAAGACTTGTTTTTCTACAACACCTAGACCTCTTTTGTGATTAGCTAAATTAAAAAGAGCATCAATTAGCTCTTCTCTATGAGCATCAAATCTCTTACTAAGGTCTTCATAAGCTTTAAGATTAGGACATGATTCAATACAATTTTGAATAGAATTTACCTCTGAATCAGAAAAGGCCATTAGAGCAAATTCATTGGCCACAAGAGCAGCATTTGGTGGTGCTTCCTCTTCAATAGCCATAGAGCTCCAATCATAACCAATACCATAAATAGCCAACATAGCCTTTGGCTCTTCAACAGTAACTTCCTTTTTCCTATCTTGCTTATACCATGTGTTTCTATTCTCCTGCTTCCTTGGGCTTCTACACTCCTTAGCAAAGTGTCCCAACCTATGACAGTTGAAACATTCCACTTTCTTCTTGTCAAACCCAGCAGTATCATTACCATTTATGGTAATTTGCTTCCCAGTTCTCTGCCAATGCTTCTTGGCCCTCATGCTGAGCAAAGCAACCTGCCATTTGATGTCCATCTCTTCCAAATCATCACCATCAACCTGCTCAAGGTCTTCATGATTTAGAGGAGAACCACTAGATTGACTAGACATGAATACATAGAATGCTGGATCACCAAGTCCTGCAACAGTCTTTTGTGAACTAGTAGAAGGACCACCATAAGTAGCTGATGTGTGGTTTTGCGACCTTACAACAGGTTTTACCTCTCGAGGGATCTCAAGAGGCTTGCAATCCCCACCAGGCAGTGTACCTGACCGATGTAGTATAGTGTAGTGGCAAGTACCGGGGGATTGATCGTTCTCTAGGGGAATAGTGTCGTTAGGATTGAAAAACTACTCTAATAGGTCTAAGGGTGAGGGAAGATTCTTTTTTGTATTTTTATATTTTTTATAAAAGCAAGTAAAATCTCGGGTTTGAAGGAGTGGGCGGAATTAGTTGCTAGTCAACTAACCCAAATAACTACAAATGCAAATAAAATAAAATAACTGACAATGAAAAGGTTGTGAAACTTATATGGAGAGAAATGTGTTTACTTAGATTTCTTTACTCCCTAACTATCTTTTACCGGTTGATTAGTGCGTATTAATTGCGTGGATGACGGGTGTATTCCTTAATACCAATCGTGGGGTGGCGTACGTACTTCCCCAACTCTACAAGCTCCTACTTCACTCCTATGTCGAGCCGGCTAAGAAGCTCCTAACATGGGATCACTAGAATTCGCTCATGCATTAAATACAACCTTAAAAACCTAGTACGCATTGGTTCATGTTTCTTAAGACGTTCAAGCAAGTTACCGTATAGGAGGTTAGCCAGTTTTCTTAAGCCTAACATCGATAAACAATCATCCCATACAATTAATAACACACTAACAACTAATAATCAATAGTTAGGTTTCATTAGATCTAAGCAAACACAAGATAAATCTAGCCTAGCATGTTAATTAAAAGACAAGAACAAGATATAATCAAACAACACATAGACATATTGAATGATTAAATGATTACTTATCTTCAATTAAACATGGGAGATCCAAGGGTATAAAAACCCTTAAAAATGGCATAAATTCGTCTTAGGGTTTCTCCTCACAAAGTTGCACACTAATGACAAAAAATTGCAAAACTATATATAGAACTTAGTAGCTAACGGCGTCACGTTGTAGATCTTGATGCCGTCACCTCGCCGTGGCTAGGGTTCCCGGATGGTCTTCCTGACGCCGTCCCTCTTTAATCCTCCAAAATCCGCTCTGGCCTATCAAGGCTTGACGCCGTCAGAAATGTGCTTGACGCCATCTCTCTTTAACTTAAACCGTGATAGCCTTGATCACCTTAAAGGGTGACGCCGTCAGACTTTCCATTGCAAAACTCTCTGGCGCGTCATGTGTATTTTTCATATCCACCTCTTTTGCCAAGCCATGACGCCGTCAGGAGCAATCCTTGACGCCGTTGATGAAGCGAAAAGTGTACCGCTTTTAAGGGGTCATTTAAGCCCTAAATCGTATTTATTTAATCAAATATTGCCCTAAATCGTTCCTTTTGTCATTTTAGGTACTTTTGAGGAGAAATCTGGAAAAGGAGGCATTTTGGACATTTTTGGAGCATAAAAGTGAAGAAAACGACAAAGTCTCAAAAATCGGCTGGAAGTTACCTTTGACGGCGTCAGGATTTACTCCAGACGGCGTCATGGCTTGGCAAGAAAAGGTGGATGTGAAATTTACTCATGATAAGCCAGTGAAAATTGCATGTGAATTCTGACGGCGTCACGCTTTAACCTGATCAAGGGCGTCACGGCTTAATTCAAAGAGGGACGGCGTCACGTTCAAGGTCTGACGGCGTCAAGCCTTGATAAGCCAGAACGGATTTTGGAGAGCTAAAGAGGGACGGCGTCAAGAAGGTCACCCGAGAACCCTAAAAGCGGCGAGGTGACGGCGTCACACTCCATAACGTGACGCCGTCAGATGTAAAAATCTATATATAGTTTTGCAATTCTTTGTCATAAGTGTGGAACTTAGTGTGGAATTTTTGAGAGAAAACCCTAAGACGATTTTAGCATCTTTTTCAAGGCTTTTTGCCTTGAGATCTTCCATGTTACATTGAAGATAAGTTATCAATTAATCATTCAATATGTCTATGTGTTGTTTGATTCTATCTTATTCTTGTCTTTTGATTAACATGTTAGGCTAGATTTATCTTGTGTTTGCTTAGATCTAATGAAACCTAGCTATTGATTATTGGTTATTAGTGTGTTATTAGTTGTATTGGATGATTGTTTATCTATGTTAGGCTTAAGAAAACTGGCTAACTTCCTATTCGGTAACTTGCTTGAACGTCTTAAGAAACATGAACCAAATGCGTACTAAAGGTTTTTATGGTTGTATTTAATGCACAAGCGAATTCTAGTGATCCCATGTTAGGAGCTTCCTAGCCGGCTCGACATAGGAGTGAAGTAGGAGCTTGTAGAGTTGGGGAAGTACGTACGCCACCCCACGATTAATATTAAGGAATACACCCGTCATCCACGCAACTAATACACGCTAATCAACCGGTAAAAGATAGTTAGGGAGTAAGGAAATCTAAGTAAACACATTTCTCTACACTTAAGTTTTCACCAACTTTTTATTTTCAGTTATTTATTTTATTTGCATTCGTAGTAATTTGGGTTAGTTGACTAGCAACTAATTCCGCCCACTCTTTCAAATCCGAGATTTTACTTGCTTTCATAAAAAATATAAAACATAAAAAAGAATCTTCCTCAACCCTTATACCTATTAGAGTAGTCTTTCATACCTAACGAACACTATTCCCTGTGGAGAACGATCAATCCCCCGTACTTACCACTACACTATACTACATCGGTCAGGTACACTGCCTGGTGGGGTTGTAAGCCTCTTGAGATCCCTCGAGAGGTAAAACCTGTTGTAAGGTTGCAAAACCACGCATTAAGTTTTTGGCGCCGCTGCCGGGGAATAGTTATTGTTTAGGTTGAATTGTTATTTCTATTAGGTCTACTCACTAGATTCCTTTCTAGTGAGATTTTTATTTTATTTTTTTAGGTTTTCTTTAGTCTATCTATTTTCTTCGTTTCTTTGTTCGTAACCATTACCATTCGACATCATGGAAGATGGTAATATCCTTAATCCCAACAACCCACCACCACAACAACAACCACCACCTCCTAGAGCCCGTACTTTAGGAGAGTACTCCCGTCCTAGCCACCATGGCTATCGAAACACCATTGAGCTCACTCAAGGAGCCAATGTCACTCCCTTGCGATCCGACACCATCCGGTTGGTGCAAAGCGGATGCGCATTCCATGGACTTCGTTACGAAGATCCTAATCAACATCTCAAGGACTTTCTCAAAATCGTTGATTCTATAGACCTTGATGTTGCCACTCGAGAGACGACCCGATTGCGTCTCTTCTAATTCTCTCTGCGGGACCAAGCTAGTCAATGGCTAGAGCGTCAACCCGCAGGATCCATCACCTCTTGGGATGATCTCACCACTCGTTTCCTTGCTCAGTTTTTCCCACCGGGAAGAACTACCAAGCTAAGGAATGATATCTTGAGGTTCCAAAAACGTCAAGGCGAAACTCTCTACGAGGCATGGACTCGATTCAAGGACTTACTCCAAAAGGTCCCTCATCATGGCATAGAACTTTGGCTCCAAGTCCAAATCTTCTATGACCATATCAATCTCTACACGAGGCAAACCATTGACCAATCGGCCGGTGGTAAGCTACGTGATCTAAGTGCGGAACAATCATGGGCTCTCCTAGAGGATCTTGCTCTTTATGACAACGAAAGTTGGAGTGATCCCCGTGATTTGAATAAAACGGTCAAGGCAATATCTTTGCCTTCGAACAATTCAAGCACTTCCGACCGTAGGATCATATAACTTGAAGACCAAGTCAAGTTTCTCATGAAATCCTACGAGGCTCCTAAACCTTCAAGCCAAGTGAACAAAATCACTTCTTCATGTGAATTATGTAGTGGTCCCCACGACACTCGTGATTGCATGGAACTCCCCGAACAAGCTTTTGTGGACTACGCATCCTCGCGTACCGACGGAGCGGGAGACAAGTGGTACACTTTCAAACCCGAGCCAAACCATTACGGTGATTCATACAATCCCTCATGGAAAAATCACCCGAACCTTAGGTGGAAACAGAACCAAAACGCACAACAAACCAATTCTTCCAACCCACCTAATCGTTTTCAATCAAGCGGTTCCAACTCGAACCGTACTTTCAACAACAATCCTTCCGGCAATGGTAGTACCAATAACTTTGAAGGATTGATGTCCCAATTTATGGCATCTCAAGAAGCTCGGATAGCTAGATTCGAATCCGAATTCAATCAACAACAAACGGAGATGACCAATAAAATTGACAACTTGTTGAAAGCTCTCAATAACCAAGTGTTATCACCTCCACATAAGGACGCTAGGAACACAAATAGCGGACCCCAAGTAAAAGACCCCTCTTCATCCAAACACGTCCACTTTGTCAACATTGTCACTATTAAACCAATTGAAAGGAATGAGGATAATAGTGAACCTAAGGATGAGGATAAGAAAGTCGAGGTTGATAAGGAAGTTTGGACAAGTGAGATTGAAGAAGTAGATGATGATAAAGACTACTTCAATAGGGTACCCACTAAGGAAGAGCGCGCATATCATACAAACTTATTCGATGACCCCGAGACACCATACTTCCTAGGTAGACCAATTATAGAAATAGGCGACCCTTCTAATCTCAACATACCATGCAACATCGGACATTTGCATGTGTGGAAAGCCTACATCGACCTTAGATCACCCATAAACATCATGACTAGAGCCCACTACAACTTGATAATGAAAAATCAACTTGGGTATAGGATGTTCCCTGACAAGGGATGGATGAGTAACTTCACGAGAAGAGTTAGGGGATTACCGGTTTATGTAGGAAACTTCACCTATGTCACCGACTTTGTAATTGTAGAAGATATCCGCCCAATAGTCGATGCATCCTTAACTCAAGTGGTTTTTGGAAAACCATTTGTTGAGGTCTCTAGAATGACTTATGAACCTTCCTTAGGGATAGTTAGATTTAAGGATGAGACCGATGAGGTAAACTACCAAATGCCATATAAGATAGAACAATTCCAACACTTGTCAAATGTTGAGAAGGAGCTCAAGCAAGCGGTTTACTATAGGAATGATGAGGATAGAAATAAAGGAGTAGACTATGTTATGGAAAGGATATTCGGTTTCTACAAGGATTGTTTGAAATTGGGACCGGAATATAAAACCGGAAAGGAGAATGGCCTAGGAACCGTGACCAATGATGGAATCACGTAATGTACGTGACTTTGAGTCTAGCTACAAGACTCGTTAATAAAGAAAAGCGCTTCTTGGGAGGCAACCCAATCTTTATTTTCTTTTTGTGTTTATTTATTTGTTTGTTTGTTTTTATTTGTTTCCGTATGTGTGTTTAATTTTTATTCTTATTGATTCATGTTCAAAACTAATTTGTGAAAATGCTTTATTTTGTTTTTAACTTCGTCTTAACTACATATAAAGGTATTTTGCAAAAGTTAAGTGTAAGGGAAATCTAAATTGGTTTATTAGAACACAAATGAACATGAATCGTAATAATAATAAATTAACATACATATTCGTATTTGTTTGAGTCAAATGCTTGTATCGAGTCATAATGATGTTTTGCAGGAATTCTAGGAAGTAAGGTAAAGGTTTTTCCAGAAATTTTCCGGAAACTTAAAATGAGAATTTTTGTCAGGTCATTTCTGACGGCGTCAGGGTTTATAACCTGACGGCGTCAGATTTAATTTTCAGAAATTTTTGAAAGTTTTGTTTTCATAAAATTTTTTTATTAAATCTCCAACTTATAATCTCCAGGAATCTGCAAAATTATCATTCCACAAGCATTATATCTTTATATTGGCAGACATGATGAGTGTATTATCATACATGCGTTGGGTTTTGCTTTCTTGAAGGCTTTGGTGGCTCATTTTCGCGTGTTTGGTGATAATTTTGTTGGCTGTTTTTGTAAGTTAGGGATCATTACCCTATTATTCGTTTATGACTTTAGATATACATTGTGTTACATTCTTAGCTAGAGCTTTCAAGGAACTTCTAGCAGATGCGGTATGGATTTAAAGTCATAATGGTGGTACGTTGTAGTCTCTTGGTGAGGATGGTGCTATTTGTGGTTATTCTTACCATGGATGTGGCTGCTTCGTGGAATGTTTGGACTTCTATGACGAGTTGCGAAGATTCAAGTGTTTTCTACTTGAATAGTATTTTATTTATTATCTTTTATAGTCGTTATAATTTAATGTCCAATTATTTGTTATAAGAGTGGTTTGTCACTCTTATATTGTGGTTATTGGTAGTTTACTGTTTGTAAGTTATAGGAATGGTTTGTCATTCCTGTAAGTGCCCATGTAACGGGCTGAGATATGGGACTTCACCCATATCCTTTGTACTTAAACGTTTTTGGTGTTATATTTACCAGGGTGCAGGATTACTCCCCTTTACCCAAAATATATATAGATTTATCCCGCCGATGTTATGCAGGTTCTCGTGTTTGTTTTCTCAGGTTTAACAGGTTATTTTGGACAAGGAAATGTTTGATGGATCAAGCTTATGGCAATGCATTAGTCATGAAGCTTTTACATTACCTTGGAAGAAGATTTAACCGTGTTACTTCATTATCCACCGAGCGAATCAGGGGAGTATTTGATTTCATTCTTTTACTTTATGCTTTTACATTTGTTATTTGAACATTGGGGACAATGTTCATCTTAAGTGTAAGGGGGGGTAAAAATACGATTTTAGAGAATACAATTTTGCTTGATTTTTGTTTGTTTAATAGTTGATGTGTAATAAAACTGAGAGAAATACCTGTTAGGGCAATTTTAGTGCCAAATTTAAAATTTTTTACAACATATAGGAGTGAAACTTTGATCTTAATGAGCGTCTCACGGATAGGAGTTATATGACTAGCACAAAAACCGTACCACTAAAAAATTTTCCACCCCAAATATGTGAGGTTCGCCCCTAGAATTGGTAGGAAAAGCATTTATGCTATGATGTGTGTACCGGTAGCACTTAGATTCTAGAACTTGCATTAGGACCATTCCAAGGCCACAAGTGAGACTACATTCGTGTAGTTAGATTTACTACATGATAAGAGGCATTAGGATTAACCCATTGTTTTACACCTGTGTTTTTGTTATAATTACATTGGCTACATTGGTCAAGTAATTCTCCCACACCCTTTGCGTTGTACTCATTTTTAGTACACGATACCCCTAGTACACCCCTCAGAGCCTATCTTTTCGTTTCGACCTTTAAGCATTTTACTTAAAGGAAGAATTTGTTACACCCCACTAAAATGTACACCCAAATCGCCTTAGCCTACCTTGTATGCACTCATTTTTAGTGCATTATTGTGACAACATTTGTTTAAACCCAAGTTAATTATCTAGTTGATTACATGGTTGCTAAGTCGAGTCATATCCTTGTACATATTGTTTTGGGACGATTGGGACTCATGGGTAAAGTACTAGTGTAATGGAGTAATGGGGAAGAACATCATTCATTACCCCCATATGTGCTAAAATATTTTAAAAGTACTCCAAGTTTTTCGATTATCTTAATTCGAGTCATTAGAATAGTTATTTGTAAAGTTATGTAAAAGTTTAAGTGTAAGGGGAATGCAATGCCCCTATGATGTATTATTTTGGATGGTAGGGCAAGAATGTATGCAAAAAAAAAAAAAAAAAAAAAAAAAAAAAAAAAAAAAAAAAAATCGAAAAAATCAAGAAAAATACAAAAAAAAAAATGAGAAAAAGAAAAATAGAAAAAACATACGGACTACCATCCCGTTTTATTTTATGTTTTTGTTATTTTCTTTCATTAGCTTAAGATTGAGTCGAGTCTTGGCTTAGCAACATTGTATAGTACATGTAATTGATCAAGATCTTTAACTCGCCACCAGTAAAATATCCTTTATCCAACAAAACCGTGTTTTCCTTTTCCCTACACCTAACGTTATAACCCATTTAAAAGCCCTCTTTGATAGTTTATCTTAGGTGCTTACGCCTAGTGGAGGAGGTTTTCGATCCTTTCCCAAGCCTATGGTAATCTATTTGCTATGACAGGTAGTGAGAGATATTATCCGTTTCCATTTATGAGATTTATTTTGATGACACTTGAGAGATGTGAGTATCTAAACACTACTTGTGAGGTGCTAGTTTATAATCTCCGTGCTTATTATGATTAAAGTGGAACGATCATTTGTTGTAATTACTTTTATATTAGCGTTAAATGACCCCTAACTTGTATTTTGATTAGAATAAAAGCGCATTTGCTTGAGGACAAGCAAATCTCAAGTGTAAGGGTATTTGATGAAGCGAAAAGTGTACCGCTTTTAAGGGGTCATTTAAGCCCTAAATCGTATTTATTTAATCAAATATTGCCCTAAATCGTTCCTTTTGTCATTTTAGGTACTTTTGAGGAGAAATCTGGAAAAGGAGGCATTTTGGACGTTTTTGGAGCATAAAAGTGAAGAAAACGACAAAGTCTCAAAAATCGGCTGGAAGTTACCTTTGACGGCGTCAGGATTTACTCCAGACGGCGTCATGGCTTGGCAAGAAAAGGTGGATGTGAAATTTACTCATGATAAGCCAGTGAAAATTGCATGTGAATTCTGATGGCGTCACGCTTTAAACCTGATCAAGGGCGTCACGGCTTAATTCAAAGAGGGACTGCGTCACGTTCAAGGTCTGACGGCGTCAAGCCTTGATAAGCCAGAACGGATTTTGGAGAGCTAAAGAGGGACGGCGTCAAGAAGGTCACCTGAGAACCCTAAAAGCGGCGAGGTGACGGCGTCACACTCCATAACGTGACGCCGTCAGATGTAAAAATCTATATATAGTTTTGCAATTCTTTGTCATAAGTGTGGAACTTAGTGTGGAATTTTTGGGAGAAAACCCTAAGACAATTTTAGCATCTTTTTCAAGGCTTTTTGCCTTGAGATCTTCCATGTTACATTGAAGATAAGTTATCAATTAATCATTCAATATGTCTATGTGTTGTTTGATTCTATCTTATTCTTGTCTTTTGATTAACATGTTAGGCTAGATTTATCTTGTGTTTGCTTAGATCTAATGAAACCTAGCTATTGATTATTGGTTATTAGTGTGTTATTAGTTGTATTGGATGATTGTTTATCTATGTTAGGCTTAAGAAAACTGGCTAACTTCCTATTCGGTAACTTGCTTGAACGTCTTAAGAAACATGAACCAAATGCGTACTAAAGGTTTTTATGGTTGTATTTAATGCACAAGCGAATTCTAGTGATCCCATGTTAGGAGCTTCCTAGCCGGCTCGACATAGGAGTGAAGTAGGAGCTTGTAGAGTTGGGGAAGTACGTACGCCACCCCACGATTAATATTAAGGAATACACCCGTCATCCACGCAACTAATACACGCTAATCAACCGGTAAAAGATAGTTAGGGAGTAAGGAAATCTAAGTAAACACATTTCTCTACACTTAAGTTTTCACCAACTTTTTATTTTCAGTTATTTATTTTATTTGCATTCGTAGTAATTTGGGTTAGTTGACTAGCAACTAATTCCGCCCACTCTTTCAAACCCGAGATTTTACTTGCTTTCATAAAAAATATAAAAACATAAAAAAGAATCTTCCTCAACCCTTAGACCTATTAGAGTAGTCTTTCATACCTAACGAACACTATTCCCTGTGGAGAACGATCAATCCCCCGTACTTACCACTACACTATACTACATCGGTCAGGTACACTGCCTGGTGGGGTTGTAAGCCTCTTGAGATCCCTCGAGAGGTAAAACCTGTTGTAAGGTTGCAAAACCACGCATCAGCCGTCACGTGTACTTTTCCAGCAGCTTTGTAGACTTTGTCGTTTTCTTCACTTTTATGCTCCAAAAACGTCCAAAATGCTTCCTTTTCCAGATTTCTTCTCCAAAGTACCTAAAATGACAAAAGGAACGATTTAGGGCAATATTTGATCAAATAAATACGATTTAGGGCTTAAATGACCCCCTAAAAGCGGTACACTTTTCGCTTCATCAAATACCCTTACACTTGAGATTTGCTTGTCCTCAAGCAAATGCGCTTTTATTCTAATCAAAATACAAGTTAGGGGTCATTTAATGCTAATATAAAAGTAATTACAACAAATAGTCGTTCCACTTTAATCATAATAAGCACGGAGATTACAAACTAGCACCTCACAAGTAGTGTTTAGATACTCACATCTCTCAGGTGTCATAAAAGTATATTTCATAAATGAAAACGGATAATATCTCTCACTACCTGTCATAGCAAATAGATTACCATAGGCTTGGGAAAGGATCAAAAACCTTCTCCACTAGGCGTAAGCACCTAAGATAAACTATCAAAGAGGGCTTTTACATGGGTTATAACGTGAGGTGTAGGGATATGATAAACACGGTTTTGTTGGATAATGGATATTTTACTGGTGGCGAGTTAAAGATCTTGATTAATTACATGTACAATATGGCGTTGCTAAGCCAAGACTAGACTCGACTTAAGCTAGAAACAAAATAACAAAAACATAAACATAAAATGAAACGGGATGGTAGTCCGTATGTTTTTTCTACTTTTCTTTTTCTCATTTTTTTTTTTTATTTTTCTTGATTTCTATTTTTTTTTTTTTTTTTTTTTTTTTTTTTCATACACCCTTGCCCTACCATCCAAAATAATACATCATAGGGGCGTTGCATTCCCCTTACACTTGAACTTTTACATAACTTTACAAATAACTATTCTAATGACTCGAATTAAGATAATCGAAAAACTTGGAGTACTTTTTAAAATATTTAGCACATATGGGGGTAATAATGTTCTTCTTCCCCATTACTCCATTACACTAGTACTTTACCCATGAGTCCCAATCATCCCAAAACAATATGTACAAGGATATGACTCGACTTAGCAACCATGTAATCAATTAGATAATTAACTTGGGTTTAAACAAATGTTGTCACAATAATGCACTAAAAATGAGTGCATACAGGGTAGGCTAAGGCGATTTGGGTGTACATTTAAGTGGGGTGTAACAAATTCTTCCTTTAAGTAAAATGCTTAAAGGTCGAAACTAAAAGATAGGCTCTGAGGGGTGTACTAGGGGTATCGTGTACTAAAAATGAGTACAACGCAAAGGGTGTGGGAGAATTACTTGACCAATGTAGCCAATGTAATTATAACAAAAACATAGGTGTCAAACAATGGGTTAATCCTAATGCCTCTTATCATGTAGTAAATCTAACTACACGAATGTAGTCTCACTTGTGGCCTCGGAATGGTCCTAACGCAAGTTCTAGAATCTAAGTGCTATCGGTACACACATCATAGCATAAATGCTTTTCCTACCAATTCTAGGGGCGAACCTCACATATTTGGGGGTGGAAAATTTTTTTAGTGGTACGGTTTTGTGCTAGTCATATAACTTCCTATCCATGAGCCGCTCATTAAGATCAAAGTTTCACTCCTATATGTTGTAAAAAAATTTAAATTTGGCACTAAAATTGCCCTAACAGGTATTTCTCTCAGTTTTATTACACATCTACTATTAAACAAACAAAAATCAAGCGTAATAGCATTCTCTAAAGTATCGTACTTTACCCCCCCCCCCCCTTACACTTAAGATGAACATTGTCCCCAATGTTCAAATAACAATATGAAAAAGTAAATAAGGTAAAAGAATGAAATCAAATACTCCCCTGATTCGTTTGGTGGATAAAGAGGTAACATGGTTAGATCTTCTTCCAAGGGAATGTAGAAGCTTCAAGACTAAAGCATCGCCAAAAGCTTGATTCCACATACATCTCCTTGTCCAAAATAACCTGTTAAACCTGAGAAAACAAACACGAAAACCTGCATAACATCGGCGGGATAAATTCTATATAAGGATATAATGCTTGTGGAATGATTATTTTGCAGATTCCTGGAGTTTATAAATTAGAGATTTAATAAAAACTTTTTATGAAAACAAAACTTTCAAAAATTTCAAAAAATTAAAACCTGACGCCGTCAGGTTGTAAGGCCTGACGCCGTCAGAAATGATCTGACAGAATTCTCATTTTAAGTTTCTGGAAAATTTCTGGAAAAACCTATACCTTACTTCCTGGAAATCCTGCAAAACATCATTATGACTCGATACAAGCATTTGACTCAAACAATTACTAATATGTATGTTAATTTATTATTGTTATGATTCATGTTCATTTGTTCTAATAAACCGATTTGGATTTCCCTTACACTTATCTTTTGCAAAATACCTTTATATGTAGTTAAGACGAAGTTAAAAACAAGATAAAGCATTTTCACAATTTACTTTTGAACATGAATCAATAATAATAAAAATTAAACATACATACGGAAGCAAATAAAATCAAACAAACAAACAAATAAACACACAAAGCAAATAAAGCTTGGGTTGCCTCCCAAGAAGCGCTTTTCTTTATTAACGAGTCTTGTAGCTAGACTCAAAGTCATGCTCATCTAGTGTTGCTTATGCTCACGTATCCGAGTGTGAGCCACCTAATTGTTGCCTCATCCTTCTTGTATTCATCATTCAGCTCCAGACATCCATGATAATATCTCTTATTTTTCTAATGTGGATATTTGAGCCCCTTTCTCTTATCATTCTCACTTAACAAGTCAATAGGCACAAGTCTATTGCAAGATTCAATGGAGAAGTTCTTAAACCTAGGATGTGATCGGGGCATTTGGTAAACAAAATCTTCATCCCCATCCGAGAATGTAATTAACCCGTCCACAAGTTTTTCGTCAAGGTTGGTCAACCTCTTGAAGGGTTCTCCAAAAATGACTTGGGTTAATTTGTTATCAATAAATTCTCCTAAGTTCTCCATAACCATAAAATCCACCAAATACACAAAACTTCCTACGAATACGTGTAGTGGCTTAATCCTAGCAACAATGTTATCTCCTTGATATTCTAGCTCATCTACCAAGATTTTATTATAATTAGCGCGAGAGATAATGTTCATAGGCAACGATGAGTTAAGATAAGCATGAAAACTATGATAACCAATTTTACATGGAAATTGCATGTTAAAGAGGCTATCCTTTTCGATCTTAGTCCTAGGGTCAACATACTTAAAGGGATCAATTTCCTCTTTTTCCCCATTCCTCGTTAACTACTTCTCCATTACCAGCATCCTCATCGGAGTCTGAGTTGTAAAATGGACTAACATAGTCGTTCTCACGGTCAGACTCCTCCATCTCAGAATTGTTACCAAAGTGGTGGTTGGGTGAAAGGTTGTTGTTTTCTACGATGGGGGCGGGAATGGGTAGTTGGAAGTTTGCACGGTGGAAAATACGAATAACAGGGATCAAACGATCACTATTACTCATAAGGTAGGTGGAAGGTGTCACAAACAAAAGTACAAAGAAATAAGATAGACTAAAGAAAAACCTAGAAAAATAAAAATAAAAATCTCACTAGAAAGGAATCTAGTGAGTAGACCTAATAAAATAAAAATTCAACCTAAACAATAACTATTCCCCGGCAGCGGCGCCAAAAACTTGATGCGTGATTTTACGACCTTACAACAGGTTTTACCTCTCGAGGGATCTCAAGAGGCTTGCAATCCCCACCAGGCAGTGTACCTGATCGATGAAGTATAGTGTAGTGGCAAGTGCCGGGGGATTGATCGTTCTCTAAGGGAATAGTGTCGTTAGGATTGAAAAACTACTCTAATAGGTCTAAGGGTGAGGGAAGATTCTTTTTTGTATTTTTATATTTTTTATAAAAGCAAGTAAAATCTCGGGTTTGAAGGAGTGGGCGGAATTAGTTGCTAGTCAACTAACCCAAATAACTACAAATGCAAATAAAATAAAATAACTGACAATGAAAAGGTTGTGAAACTTATATGGAGAGAAATGTGTTTACATAGATTTCTTTACTCCCTAACTATCTTTTACCGGTTGATTAGTGCGTATTAATTGCGTGGATGACGGGTGTATTCCTTAATACCAATCGTGGGGTGGCGTACGTACTTCCCCAACTCTACAAGCTCCTACTTCACTCCTATGTCGAGCCGGCTAAGATGCTCCTAACATGGGATCACTAGAATTCGCTTATGCATTAAATACAACCATAAAAACCTAGTACGCATTGGTTCATGTTTCTTAAGACGTTCAAGCAAGTTACCGTATAGGAGGTTAGCCAGTTTTCTTAAGCCTAACATCGATAAACAATCATCCCATACAATTAATAACACACTAACAACTAATAATCAATAGTTAGGTTTCATTAGATCTAAGCAAACACAAGATAAATCTAGCCTAGCATGTTAATTAAAAGACAAGAACAAGATATAATCAAACAACACATAGACATATTGAATGATTAAATGATTACTTATCTTCAATTAAACATGGGAGATCCAAGGGTATAAAAACCCTTAAAAATGGCATAAATTCGTCTTAGGGTTTCTCCTCACAAAGTTGCACACTAATGACAAAAAATTGCAAAACTATATATAGAACTTAGTAGCTGACGGCGTCACGTTGTAGATCTTGACGCCGTCACCTCGCCGTGGCTAGGGTTCCCGGATGGTCTTCCTGACGCCGTCCCTCTTTAATCCTCCAAAATCCGCTCTGGCCTATCAAGGCTTGACGCCGTCAGAAATGTGCTTGACGCCGTCTCTCTTTAACTTAAACCGTGATGGCCTTGATCACCTTAAAGGGTGACGCCGTCAGACTTTCCATTGCAAAACTCTCTGGCGCGTCATGTGTATTTTTCATATCCACCTCTTTTGCCAAGCCATGACGCCGTCAGGAGCAATCCTTGACGCCGTCAAGTGTACTTTTCCAGCAGTTTTGTAGACTTTGTCGTTTTCTTCACTTTTATGCTCCAAAAACGTCCAAAATGCTTCCTTTTCCAGATTTCTTCTCCAAAGTACCTAAAATGACAAAAGGAACGATTTAGGGCAATATTTGATCAAATAAATACGATTTAGGGCTTAAATGACCCCCTAAAAGCGGTACACTTTTCGCTTCATCAAATACCCTTACACTTGAGATTTGCTTGTCCTCAAGCAAATGCGCTTTTATTCTAATCAAAATACAAGTTAGGGGTCATTTAATGCTAATATAAAAGTAATTACAACAAATAGTCGTTCCACTTTAATCATAATAAGCACGGAGATTACGAACTAGCACCTCACAAGTAGTGTTTAGATACTCACATCTCTCAGGTGTCATAAAAGTATATCTCATAAATGAAAACGGATAATATCTCTCACTACCTGTCATAGCAAATAGATTACCATAGGCTTGGGAAAGGATCAAAAACCTTCTCCACTAGGCGTAAGCACCTAAGATAAACTATCAAAGAGGGCTTTTACATGGGTTATAACGTGAGGTGTAGGGATATGATAAACACGGTTTTGTTGGATAAGGGATATTTTACTGGTGGCGAGTTAAAGATCTTGATTAATTACATGTACAATATGGCGTTGCTAAGCCAAGACTAGACTCGACTTAAGCTAGAAACAAAATAACAAAAACATAAACATAAAATGAAACGGGATGGTAGTCCGTATGTTTTTTCTACTTTTCTTTTTCTCTTTTTTTTTTTTTTTTTTTATTTTTCTTGATTTTTTTTTTTTTTTTTTTTTTTTTTTTTTTCATACACTCTTGCCCTACCATCCAAAATAATACATCATAGGGGCGTTGCATTCCCCTTACACTTGAACTTTTACATAACTTTACAAATAACTATTCTAATGACTCGAATTAAGATAATCGAAACACTTGGAGTACTTTTTAAAATATTTAGCACATATGGGGGTAATAATGTTCTTCTTCCCCATTACTCCATTACACTAGTACTTTACCCATGAGTCCCAATCGTCCCAAAACAATATGTACAAGGATATGACTCGACTTAGCAACCATGTAATCAATTAGATAATTAACTTGGGGTTTAAACAAATGTTGTCACAATAATGCACTAAAAATGAGTGCATACAGGGTAGGCTAAGGCGATTTGGGTGTACATTTAAGTGGGGTGTAACAAATTCTTCCTTTAAGTAAAATGCTTAAAGGTCGAAACTAAAAGATAGGCTCTGAGGGGTGTACTAGGGGTATCGTGTACTAAAAATGAGTACAACGCAAAGGGTGTGGGAGAATTACTTGACCAATGTAGCCAATGTAATTATAACAAAAACATAGGTGTCAAACAATGGGTTAATCCTAATGCCTCTTATCATGTAGTAAATCTAACTACACGAATGTAGTCTCACTTGTGGCCTCGGAATGGTCCTAACGCAAGTTCTAGAATCTAAGTGCTATCGGTACACACATCATAGCATAAATGCTTTTCCTACCAATTCTAGGGGCGAACCTCACATATTTGGGGTGGAAAATTTTTTTAGTGGTACGGTTTTGTGCTAGTCATATAACTTCCTATCCATGAGCCGCACATTAAGATCAAAGTTTCACTCCTATATGTTGTAAAAAAATTTAAATTTGGCACTAAAATTGCCCTAACAGGTATTTCTCTCAGTTTTATTACACATCTACTATTAAACAAACAAAAATCAAGCGTAATAGCATTCTCTAAAGTATCGTACTTTACCCCCCCCCCCCTTACACTTAAGATGAACATTGTCCCCAATGTTCAAATAACAATATGTAAAAGTAAATAAGGTAAAAGAATGAAATCAAATACTCCCCTGATTCGTTTGGTGGATAAAGAGGTAACATGGTTAGATCTTCTTCCAAGGGAATGTAGAAGCTTCAAGACTAAAGCATCGCCAAAAGCTTGATTCCACATACATCTCCTTGTCCAAAATAACCTGTTAAACCTGAGAAAACAAACACGAAAACCTGCATAACATCGGCGGGATAAATTCTATATAAGGATATAATGCTTGTGGAATGATTATTTTGCAGATTCCTGGAGTTTATAAATTAGAGATTTAATAAAAACTTTTTATGAAAACAAAACTTTCAAAAATTTCAAAAAATTAAAACCTGACGCCGTCAGGTTGTAAGGCCTGACGCCGTCAGAAATGATCTGATAGAATTCTCATGTTAAGTTTCCGGAAAATTTCTGGAAAAACCTATACCTTACTTCCTGGAAATCCTGCAAAACATCATTATGACTCGATAAAAGCATTTGACTCAAACAATTACTAATATGTATGTTAATTTAATATTGTTATGATTCATGTTCATTTGTTCTAATAAACCGATTTGGATTTCCCTTACACTTATCTTTTGCAAAATACCTTTATATGTAGTTAAGACGAAGTTAAAAACAAGATAAAGCATTTTCACAATTTACTTTTGAACATGAATCAATAATAATAAAAATTAAACATACATACGGAAGCAAATAAAATCAAACAAACAAACAAATAAACACACAAAGAAAATAAAGCTTGGGTTGCCTCCCAAGAAGCGCTTTTCTTTATTAACGAGTCTTGTAGCTAGACTCAAAGTCATGCTCATCTAGTGTCGCTTATGCTCACGTATCCGAGTGTGAGCCATCTAATTGTTGCCTCATCCTTCTTGTATTCATCATTCAGCTCCAGACATCCATGATAATATCTCTTATTTTTCTAATGTGGATATTTGAGCCCCTTTCTCTTATCATTCTCACTTAACAAGTCAATAGGCACAAGTCTATTGCAAGATTCAATGGAGAAGTTCTTAAACCTAGGATGTGATCGGGGCATTTGGTAAACAAAATCTTCATCCCCATCCGAGAATGTAATTAACCCGTCCACAAGTTTTTCGTCAAGGTTGGTCAACCTCTTGAAGGGTTCTCCAAAAATGACTTGGGTTAATTTGTTATCAATAAATTCTCCTAAGTTCTCCATAACCATAAAATCCACCAAATACACAAAACTTCCTACGAATACGTGTAGTGGCTTAATCCTAGCAACAATGTTATCTCCTTGATATTCTAGCTCATCTACCAAGATTTTATTATAATTAGCGCGAGAGATAATGTTCATAGGCAACGATGAGTTAAGATAAGCATGAAAACTATGATAACCAATTTTACTTGGAAATTGCATGTTAAAGAGGCTATCCTTTTCGATCTTAGTCCTAGGGTCAACATACTTAAAGGGATCAATTTCCTCTTTTTCCCCATTCCTCGTTAACTACTTCTCCATTACCAGCATCCTCATCGGAGTCTGAGTTGTAAAATGGACTAACATAGTCGTTCTCACGGTCAGACTCCTCCATCTCTGAATTGTTACCAAAGTGGTGGTCGGGTGAAAGGTTGTTGTTTTCTACGATGGGGGCGGGAATGGGTAGTTGGAAGTTTGCACGGTGGAAAATACGAATAACAGGGATCAAACGATCACTATTACTCATAAGGTAGGTGGAAGGTGTCACAAACAAAAGTACAAAGAAATAAGATAGACTAAAGAAAAACCTAGAAAAATAAAAATAAAAATCTCACTAGAAAGGAATCTAGTGAGTAGACCTAATAAAATAAAAATTCAACCTAAACAATAACTATTCCCCGGCAGCGGCGCCAAAAACTTGATGCGTGGTTTTGCGACCTTACAACAGGTTTTACCTCTCGAGGGATCTCAAGAGGCTTGCAATCCCCACCAGGCAGTGTACCTGATCGATGTAGTATAGTGTAGTGGCAAGTACCGGGGGATTTATCGTTCTCTAGAGGAATAGTGTCGTTAGGATTGAAAAACTACTCTAATAGGTCTAAGGGTGAGGGAAGATTCTTTTTTGTATTTTTATATTTTTTATAAAAGCAAGTAAAATCTCGGGTTTGAAGGAGTGGGCGGAATTAGTTGCTAGTCAACTAACCCAAATAACTACAAATGCAAATAAAATAAAATAACTGACAATGAAAAGGTTGTGAAACTTATATGGAGAGAAATGTGTTTACTTAGATTTCTTTACTCCCTAACTATCTTTTACCGGTTGATTAGTGCGTATTAATTGCGTGGATGACGGGTGTATTCCTTAATACCAATCGTGGGGTGGCGTACGTACTTCCCCAACTCTACAAGCTCCTACTTCACTCCTATGTCGAGCCGGTTAAGAAGCTCCTAACATGGGATCACTAGAATTCGCTCATGCATTAAATACAACCATAAAAACCTAGTACGCATTGGTTAATGTTTCTTAAGACATTCAAGCAAGTTACCGTATAGGAGGTTAGCCTCTTTTCTTAAGCCTAACATCGATAAACAATCATCCCATACAATTAATAACACACTAACAACTAATAATCAATAGTTAGGTTTCATTAGATCTAAGCAAACACAAGATAAATCTAGCCTAGCATGTTAATTAAAAGACAAGAACAAGATATAATCACACAACACATAGACATATTGAATGATTAAATGATTACTTATCTTCAACTAAACATGGGAGATCCAAGGGTATAAAAACCCTTAAAAATGGCAGAAATTCGTCTTAGGGTTTCTCCTCACAAAGTTGCACACTAATGACAAAAAATTGCAAAACTATATATAGAACTTAGTAGCTGACGACGTCACGTTGTAGATCTTGACGCCGTCACCTCGCCGTGGCTAGGGTTCCCGGATGGTCTTCCTGACGCCGTCCCTCTTTAATCCTCCAAAATCCGCTCTGGCCTATCAAGGCTTGACGCCGTCAGAAATGTGCTTGACGCCGTCTCTCTTTAACTTAAACCGTGATGGCCTTGATCACCTTAAAGGGTGACGCCGTCAGACTTTCCATTGCAAAACTCTCTGGCGCGTCACGTGTATTTTTCATATCCACCTCTTTTGCCAAGCCATGACGCCGTCAGGAGCAATCCTTGACGCCGTCAAGTGTACTTTTCCAGCAGCTTTGGAGACTTTTTCGTTTTCTTCACTTTTATGCTCCAAAAACGTCCAAAATGCTTCCTTTTCCAGATTTCTTCTCCAAAGTACCTAAAATGACAAAAGGAACGATTTAGGGCAATATTTGATCAAATAAATACGATTTAGGGCTTAAATGACCCCCTAAAAGCGGTACACTTTTCGCTTCATCAGTAGCATTAGAAACACCTTCAACTTCTTCTACCTCTTCAGACTTACCAATACTAGGAGATGACAAAAGTGCCACATTCCCAGAACTAGTACCATAAATTCCAGACTTTTTAAGACTTTGTTCAACAATTTTGAAGTTGTTGTACAAATCATTGAGCTTCATTGTTTCAATGTCTGGTTTGTTCATCGAGACAATAACATGAGTATGGAACTCATCAGGTAGACTTCTCAAAAACTTCATGTTGAGATCTTCCTTCTCTGTCTCAACACCCAACACAGCCAACTGACTGACAAGCTTGTGTAACCTTGAGAATAGCTTATCAAGAGACTCATTACTAAAAGCAGTAAAGTTTTCAAATTGTTGCTTTAGTAGTGTCTTCTGTGTCTTTTTGGTAGTTTCATTAGCACCAAAATATGCACAAATCTCTTCAAAAAGAGTTTTTGCATCAAGATACTTGTTAAAAGATAACATCTGTTCAATAGGAATGGTCATAAGCAACAAATTTCTTGCTTTCTGATCATTTCTCTTCAGTATCTTCTCTTCATTAGAAACTGGTCCAGTATTTCTTTTCCTAATTGTTTTACCTTCTAGGACAACATCTGAATAGCTTGGTGAAAAAGAATCACCATATATAATGATATCCCAAAGAGTGTAATCTTGGACCATGAAATATTGCTCAATTCTCATCCTCCATAACTCAAACTCATTTGGTTTGATCATGGGCAACTTTGCAGCAACATTTGTTTGAGCATCATGTACATCCATTTCTGTTTCTTCTAATTCAATTATATCAGCCTGAGCTCTGATACCAACTGAGAGGAATTCGACACACGGTTAAGGTGGTTAAACCTTGTATACTTTATGTGTAATGATATATTGAGTTTATATGATTAAGTACGCGGAATTTACTTAATCACACTTAGAAGGTTGTGTATGTTATGGAAATGGAAGAGTTTTGTTTGTTACTTAACAATGAACAAAGAAAGTTTATCACCAAACGATTCAATATTATCCAAAATAATACGAGTGATCTTGTGTTTATCACTAGGGTTACAAAGACCTTGAATCTTATGTTTCTAGATTTGTGATATATGTTTTTGTTTGTTCTATGCCTTAACAGATATGAGTTTTTAATAATGCATATGTACATAAATAACTAATCTAAGATCTATTTTATAGACCAAGAGATCTTCTTACAATATTACTTTAAGTCTAATCAATACTTGTCTTACAAAAGATCAAGTCGAGCTAGCGTATGGAAGATTATATCTCTCAAGTTGTTCAAATAAATTAATGCAAGCACATGCATCAACTTGTTGACTGAGAATATATCTAGATATTATTTTTTCATAAGAGGGACTCATACAAATAATATCTTCTTCGATCTTATCCTTGTAGCAGCTCTATGACTCACTGATCAGCAGTACCATTTACAACTAGAAGTACCTTCTACTTGAACTAACAGTACCTTCTTGTTCTAGCAGTACCTTGATGTACTAGCAGTACCTTGATCATGAACTAGCAATACCTTCTTCTTAAAGTATTTTCCTATACTCTAACTTCAGAATATTTAATTCCCAACACTTAGATTACTTGTGTATAAATAGATCAGATGGAGAGATGTTAAGTGTGCTTTGTATATTGAAAGCTTAGAACTTTTACAAAGTAACTTCTCTCCTACAAAGAATATACAACTCACTGAGATAGCTCAGTGGGTATATTGTTACCACTCAAGCAAAACTTGAGTTTCGATAGGAGACACCTCAAACCCTTGTCTATTCAATCCCAAGTGTTTGTTCCGAAAAACACTTGGGTAATAGATTCTTGGAATTATTTCTAATAAGAATTTAAACGTTGAAAAATATTGTGTTCTTTATATTCACGTTTTATAACTATTAGAATTAATCATAACATTGTATTAGTCATAAACTCAAATAGATTAACTTTCTAGTTAACTCTAACGTGTTAAAGGGACCAACAAGTGGTATCAGAGCCTCTGGTTAATAAAATCTTTTCAAAACTAACCAAGAGTGCTCTAGGTTTTTAAAAACCAAGATCCTATTATGGCTGATATCAATGTACCCCAGCTAGTCGACAAAAAGGGTGGCAGCTACTCCGCTGTTGCACCCAGACTTGAAGCTGGGAAATTTTTCAAATGGAAGAAGCGTATGATTTGCTATCTTACCGGTATGGAACCCTACTACATCACCTGTATCAGGGATGGCCCATTTGTCCCTAAGACAGCCGCAGGGCTAAACAAGCCTGAGGCCCAATGGACCATTGATGAGAGGAGGGTGGTCAATCAAGACCAACGCCTAAAAAGCATCCTTATATCATGTCTTCCTGACGATATAATGGAATCAGTCATCAACTGTCTAACAGCCAAGGAAACTTGGGATGACTTGGTAAACAGCTTTGAGGGTCCCTCAGATACCAAGGAAAATAGGGTCATGGACCTTAAACTTGAGTATACTACTTTCAGGGCAAAAGACTCTGAAAGTCTCTCACAGACCTACACCAGATACAAGACTTTGATAAATGAATTATCAAATGATGGTGTTGTACTGACTAAGCATGAGACTAATGTTGGCTTTGTCAACAGTCTCCCTGAGAAGTGGCTCAACTTCTCACAAGGCCTGAGGAATGCTAACCACATTCAGACCCTTGAGCTCCCTGAAATTTATGGGAAGTTTGTCTATGAGGACAACTTGATCTCAAGGAGATACCCTGACTCAAAAGCTGTTGAGTCCAAAAAGGCCTTAACCTCCACACCCGTATCAACTGCTTTCTATTCTAATGGTGTTGTGCAGGATTCTCAAGAGGATTCTGAAGATGAAATTGATGTAAGAACTGGTGAGGAGTACCTGAACGACTTGAACTTTGAATTTCAAGAAAGGGCACTCCTTGCTAGTTCAAGACGTTTCATCAAAAGAAATCAGTCCAACTTTACAATACCAAAAGCAAATGAGACCACTGAATGCTTTAAATGTGGTAAAAAGGGTCATTTTGCTAGGGACTGTTATTCTAAAACCATCTCAGAACTCTCTTACAAATTTTCAGGAAACAGTTCCTCAGGAACTAGCAAGTTTCAACCAAAAATGTTTCAGTCCACCCAACAATTTCAAAACAAGGGTCAAAAGGATTTTGAAATAAAGTATAGGAAAATCAAAGCTAAACTTGCACTTCTTGAAACTAACCCCATATTGCCTCAGGCTGCTCAAACATCTAAACCTATTCAGACAAATAACAAGGTATTAGTAGCTGAAGCATATGACTGGGATGAAGAAGAGGCTTCCTCAGATGAGGAAATAAGAGTTAGTGCACTGATGGCACTTTCTGAAGAGGATCAGGTGGCTGTGGGAAAAAGCCATGCTAGCAATGGAGAGTGGGTCAACATCACCATGAAGAAGGTAAATACTTTACTTCCTATGGATGATGATTCTGATTGGCAGTCTTACATGAATTATATTTGTGTTGATCTAAAGTTTGTTGAGGAACAAAGGCTTAACCTGTTTTCAAAATATAACAATATTGTGTCAGAATTGAATAAATGTAGAGATGAACAGCTTGTACTAAAGCAAGCCAAACTAGAAACAATAACTCTACAAATTCAGAACACTGAGATTTTGAAACAAAACCAAGCCCTTCTAACTAAACTTAACAAAGAAAAGGCGGTCATCCAAAGTTGGACCAAGAAGAACCCCAAGATTTTTGACACTGTGGGATTAATCTCTCAGTGAACCATTGGAATTGACCCTCATATGGTTGATCCAAATGTATGTCATAATGAACTAAACTTTGTTCCAGCTGGCATATCTTTTGAGCAAGAATTGCTTCCCAAGTCTAATGACTGGATTGTCAGGGACAACCCAGTCAGTAAGTTACCAAACTTTGAGACTGGAAAGATCTTGCTTCCTGAAAGTCAGGCTTTGAAAAATATGCTTGGACTTACTGAACAACTCAGTAAGCTTGAACTCACTGAACAACTCAGTATCACTGAGTATGTGAATGAGTCTGAATCAGAATCATACCCTCCACTTCCTCCACTGAATACCCTTCAGGGTGCGGCACCTAACTTAGGCCTCCCACCAATGGTCTTCTCACCACACTCTCCAAAGGAGAGATCAGGAAAGGGAACAACCATCCTGAAGAGACCAACCCTTGATGTCTCAGTAATATTGATGACTCATCAACTTCAGTCCCTTCTGAAGTAACAACCCAAAGCCCTGATTCAAAATTTGATAAGTTGCCTGAAATGGTCAGGAAGCTGGGAGAGAAGATTGCATCTTCTGAGAAACCTTCTCTATCCAAGAAAGAACAAAAACCAGCTTCCTCAAAGACCAAACCCAAACCTACAAAACCCCTGAAAAGATGTGAACTATGCAACTATACAAATCATCTCACTGATGATTGCTATAGAGTCCTTTATTGCATGATTTGCAAAAAGGAAGATCACAGGACCTCTGATCATAAACAATGCTCAGTCATGTCAAACTTTTCAGGACTTAAGGCTCAGTGCCTGAACTACCCTTCTGATTCTAAGCAGAAACAGAAGCAAAAGGCCAAGCCTTTTCCACCTTGCCCATTTTGTGGATTCAATGATCATCTTCCTAAGGATTGTCAAATTGACAAACACTGTGAATCTAGTGGAAGTTCCACTCAGAAATCCTCAGGAAAAGAGAAGGTCATTCAGTCAAGAAGAGGAATGAATAAACAATCCTCTCAGACTACTGAGGCTACCCCTGCGACTAAATGCAAAACATGTGGTAGCTCAGTCCACTCAACCACTGACCATGAATCAATTAATACTTTCATAAAAACCTACAATACCAAACCCTCCATGAAATGGAGTCCTAGAAAGAACTGACCCAGTTTACTATTTATGTAGAAGCATGCCAGGGATCCTATTTGGCATCTAGACAGTGGATGTTCAAGGAGCATGATTGGTGTTAAGGAGTGTCTGCACAAATATGTGGAAGAATCAGGACCCAAAGTGATATTTGCAGATAATTCATCATGTCTCACTGAGGGTGATGGTTCAGTAAACTGCAATGGTATTGTCTTTACTAGGATAGCTTATGTAAATGGTCTTAAGTACAATCTGATCAGTGTCAGTCAACTATGTGATGCAAAATACATAGTTCAGTTTGATGATAAGCAAGGAACCATCTTCAATGCAAATAAGGAAATTGTCCTCATTGCACCAAGAAGACAAGATGTTTATATATTAGACATGTCCAGTCTTACTCAGGATGGAACTTGTCTCTTTGCTAAAGCCACTGATACACTCAACTGGCTTTGGCATAAGAGACTCACCCACATGAACTTTAAAAACATAAACAATCTTGTAAAACAAAACAAGGTCCTTGGCTTGCCATCACGTGTGTTTTCAAAGGATAAACCATGCTCAGCTTGTGAAAAAGGTAAACATCACAGAGCATCCTTTAAAACCAAAACCAACTTTTCCATCAGGAACTGCCTACATCTTCTCCATATGGATCTATTTGGACCTATCTGTCCAAGGTCTACTAACCATGAGAAGTATACTCTGGTCATAGTGGATGAATACTCTAGATACACTTGGGTATTCTTCCTGATCAAAAAGATTCAGACAGCTGAAACAATCATGCCCTTTGTCAGGAACATTGAAAATCAAAATGACATTAAGGTCAAACAGTTTAGAACTGACAATGGGACTGAGTTCAAAAATTATGAACTTGAATGTTTCTGTGATGAGAAAGGTATTTCCCAAAACTTTTCCTCTCCATACACACCTGAACAAAATGGTGTTGCTGAAAGGAAAAATAGAACACTCATTGAAGCTGCTAGGACAATGCTATGTGGATCAGTCCTTTCCAACCATTTTTGGACTGATGCAGTCAAAACTGCCTGTTATACACAAAACAGATCCATCATTGTCAAGAGACATGGGAAAACCCCATATGAGTTATTCAAAGGAAGAATCCCTGACATCAGCTACTTTCATGTCTTTGGGTGTCCTGTGTTTATTCATAATCACAAGGATCACTTAGGGAAATTTGATGCAAAAGCTGATGATGGATACTTCCTGGGATACTCACTTGTCTCAAAAGCCTTCAGAGTGTTCAACACAAGGAGACAGCAGACTGAGGAAACATTTCATGTTACCTTTGATGAGAGCACTGATGCAATCAGGTTCTCAACTGCCTCAGTATCAAGATGATGCTAACCTCTCCTATTACATAATCCCTCACAACCTACCTAACCCAACCATCACTGAGTTTGTTGAGGCACATGCACACACTGATGAAATCAATCAGTCTGTTCAAAATGCTCAAGAACCAAACAATCTCAGTGAGCTGGTAGACACTCAAGATCCAATCAATGATCATGTGTCTACTCCAGAACCAACCCCTCTACCCAATCAGGCCTCCACAAGTTCAAATCAGTATCCAGGACCTCAAGAAAGTTGGACTAGGTCTCAGGACATTGAACTTGTCAATATTATTGGAGAGCCTACTGAAGGCATGCTCACCAGGAGCATGGCTGCTAGTCTAAGAGCAGCCTCAGCCAATGAATGCCTATTTGTGGACTTCATTTCAACAATTGAACCCAAAAGTGTTAAAGAAGCACTTACACATCCAAGTTGGGTTCAGGCCATGCATGATGAACTGGAACAATTTGACAGAAACAAGGTAATGACCTTGGTCAAATGTCCTGAGAATGTATCACTCATTGGCATGAAATGGGTATTCAAGAACAAAACTGATCAAAATGGCATAGTCATTAAAAACAAAGCCAGACTTGTAGCCAAAGGCTATAATCAACAAGAAGGCATTGACTATGAAGAAACATTTGCACCAGTAGCAAGGATGGAAGCCATCAGGATCTTCCTTGCTTTTGCTACATACATGAACTTCAGAGTATACCAAATGGATGTTAAAAGTGCATTCTTAAATGGTTCACTGAAAGAAGAAGTTTATGTTCAGCAACCTCCTGGATTTGAAAGCCATGAGTTTCCTGATCATGTCTGTAAGCTTAACAAAGACCTTTATGGACTGAAGTAAGCTCCCAGAGCATGGTATGAGACTCTCTCAGCCTTCTTAATCCAAAACAAATTTTTCAGAGGCAAGATAGACAACACATTGTTTATCTATAAGACAAATAATGATGTCATACTAGTACAAGTGTATGTTGATGACATCATCTTTGGCTCAACAAGTTTCAAAATTTGCAAACAATTTGAAAAACTAATAGCAAAGAAGTTTGAAATGAGCATGATGGGAGAACTGACATACTTCCTTGGTCTACAGATCAAGCAGACTGATAGAGGAACCACTATCAGTCAAGAGAAGTATGTAAAGAATCTACTGAAGAAGTATGATCTCAGTGACTGTGCCTTAGTCAAAACTCCCATGGTCCCCCCAAACAACCTTGGTCCTGATCTTACTGGTAAACCAGTAAATCAAACTCTCTTTAGAGGAATGATAGGATCACTGATGTATCTACTTGCATCAAGGCCTGATATCTAATTCTCAGTATGTCTATGTGCCAGATATCAATCTGACCCAAGAGAATCTCATATCACTGCTGTGAAAAGGATATTCAGGTACCTGAAAGGCACTCCAAACCTTGGATTATACTATCCAAAGTGCTCAGGGCTTGATCTTAAAGGATACTCAGACTCTGACTATGCTGGATGCAACATGGACAGAAAAAGCACCTCAGGCTCCTGCCAAATTCTTGGTGGGAAACTAGTCTGTTGGAGTGCTAAGAAGCAACAATCAGTTGCCCTGTCCTCAGCTGAGGCTGAATATGTTGCAGCAGCTAGCTGTTGTGCAAATGTACTCTAGATGAAAAGTCAACTCAGTGACTATGGAATTCAGTATAAGATGGTACCCATCTTTTGTGATAACACAAGTGCAATTGCAATATCCAACAACCCAGTTCTTCATCAGAGAACAAAACACATTGATATCAGATATCATTTCATCAGGGACCATGTCATGAATGGTGACATTGAATTACACTTCATCCCTACTGAATATCAGTTAGCTGATATCTTCACCAAACCTTTGGATGAACCAACTTTCACAAGGCTGAAAGCTGAATTAGGAATGTTGGATATAGAGAATCAGTCCACTGATTGAATCCTTCCAACTGAAGTGTAAATTCTTAAAACCTCAGGTCCCTGACTCAATGTGTACATCAGTGAAAACAAATCACTGAATCCTTAACCTCAGGAACTAAACCCAAGTTCCTGAAATCTTTAGGGTTCAGGAACTAAACCCAAGTTCCTGAATCCTTGTAGCTCAAGTCCCTGAAAACCATCACTGAATGAAAAGTCATTCAGGGCCCTGAAAAGGACATTCAATACTAACTTAAATGCTCTAAATATCTAGTTAGTAAATGTCCGAGGTTGGTAACTGAATTCTTATTTAATATAAGAATATTTGTTCCTTTGCCTTTCTGGCATACACCTCATGGGCCCCCACTTCCCAACTTGGCATTCAATGCCCTCTCTCACACAATACACTGTGTGATGATGGAAACTCTGCAACTTCTCCTTTTGCAGAAACTGCTCAACTGTTCACTCTGCCAATTGTGAAAAAAGAGGAAAAGTGGAGTGGTGGCATTTAATGCGGATCTCAAACATTTTATTCAAAATAATTTCCAAAAATTATATTTTGATTAAATAAGATAACTCAAATCCTATAAATACCCCAACCAAAACAAACACACACACGCGTTTTAAAAATCTAAGCTAAACTCTGCCCATTTTATCTCTCAAAACTCTGTGTGTGTTCATAGCAATTAGAAACCCAGTCCATTTGTCCAACCAAACACAAAAATGGCATCTTCTAATGCTATCACCCTCGCCCCAAATGTGAATTTTCCAATGGAGGGCGTGGATATGACCAAAAACAATGTGGTTGGAAATTTCCACTACCCCCAACAATATGAGGGGTACAAGGATGTGGTTAAGTATTTACATAACTGCTTCCTTGCCACAGCTTTTACCAAAACCCCATTAGTCATTTATCATGACTATCTCAGGGAGTTCTGGTGTACCGCAACGGCTACTAGCCCTAAGGACACCAGAGAATCAATCATCACATTCACTGTGATGAATGGGAAGAAACCCCTCTCCCATGACTACAAGACCTTTCTCAAGGCCACTGGTCTTGATTTCACCCAGACCTTTGAGGCAAACCCTACTGACCAGGAAATTAAAGTAGAAATGCTATTCCTTGGGCCTCATGACGCTAAGCGTCCCACTTTGTCTCCTGAAGCCTTGTTAGAAAAGGCTCCCATAGTGAAGACATGGTTTCACCCCATCTGGAGACTCATGATGACATTTGTCATTCAAGTCCTAGGAGGGAACAAATCCTCCACTGAGCAAGTGAACTCATCACAGCAAATGATGCTGTTCAGTCTCTTGGAGGGTAGAAAAATTGATATCGGAGGTATAATCTTCCGAGACCTCGTTGCCAAGATCTCAAGGAAGCATAGGCAAAGACACATGTCATATCCTAGGTTCATTTCCTGTGCGCTTCAGGACCTTCTTGGTTCTGACTACTTAAGGTCTGACGATCAAGGTACAAAACCTGACGTCTTGCATAAGACCAATTTTAGTAGTGACATCACTGAGGCACAACCCCCAGCCCTGACCAACTACATGTTAGTAGTCATTCAGGGTGAGAATGCTATCTCCCCAGTACCTTCACCAACCAAGAAGGTGAAGAAGAAGAAAGGGGGACAGTCCAGTAAGGTGGTTAGACCTAAACCACTCGTCACTGAGACTGTTGCCTCAGGCACCCTTAACATTGTGGCCCAGACCTCTGAGACACCCACTGCAGAGACCCTTCTGACCACAAAACAACCGTCAACGGAGGTCACTGGGAAATCATCCTCAGTGTCCTCGGACATACCCTTTCCGCATGTTTCCTTTGACATAAACAAGTCAGAGGGATCAGGAACATCCACCCATTCACATCCTAATGAAGGCACTGATAAATCACAATCAGAGCCTGAGGGAGTACAGGGTTCTATATCCTCAGTGGGGCAGCACTACTCCACTGAGAAGGGGACCCATACCCACTCACATCCTGCTAACGTCCCTGAGAAATCACACTCAGGGTCTCAGGGAGTTCAGGACCCTAAATCCCCAAAAGGACAGACCAATCCTGATGGGAAGGGGGTCCATACATCTTCACAAGGAGTGCCTCATGATTCCACTGGAAAACACCCATCAGTGGATGAAGGCGCTCAGGGGGACAAAGACTCGGAGGGATATAAACCACCCGCCGATACGGAACCCAAACCCACCTCAGGCACTTTTGTTCTCTCGGGAACTGACCCTAAAAGTCAGGCTGGGCAAACCCCCCCAGTTATTATGACTAGTCAGGCTGGTCAAACCCCACCAGTTATTATGACAAAAGAGTCAGAACCTGGCCACAACGAAGGTGAGCCCTCTTCTGAGGGGGAGCCGGATATCCTGAAGGCTCCTTCTCTGGCTGACTATGAAAATTTGTTGGCTGATGAGTCAGAGGAGGAGATTGATTTTGGTGATGATGATATCCCTGATGCTGAGGAGGAAATGGACAGTCAATTAAGCCTTCCTCAGCCCTCTGAGAAACAACATTCTTCTCCTCCTCCTGAGGATCAACCACCCAGTTCCCCATCAACCTCATCATCATGATCAGGTGCTTCAGCCACTCCTAAGTGGTTGCAAAAGTATGACAATGCTCGTCCGGCTTCTGAAAGATAAATGGAAAAATTCCTTCGCAAAGCCAACGAAGGTCTTTACAATATACTTTCGGATGAGCAATGGGATAAGCACACTGAAGTGGCAGCCTCCTATGCCGACTTCAGGGCTTCTGTAGAAGAATCTCAGGCAAAGATTCTTCAGGCCGCCACCCTCACTGATAAACAACTTGGCGACCTGAACAAATCTGTAGATGAAATAGCCACTGGACAGCATCAGGAACTGTCCAACATCCTCAAGGCTATTGAATCAGTCCACGAACATCTTACAGATGATCCCACCTTTGTCAAAAGACTGGATGCGTACTTGGCCTCTCAGGCGTCCACCTCCACCAGCATTACTGAGCTTCTAAAGCTCCTTCAGGGGGTAGATCTTCAAGGTCTAAGGACACAACAAGAGTCCATTCATCAGGCTGTTATTGCATCCAAGGAGCCCATTCATCAGGCTGTTATTGCATCCAAGGAGCACCTGATCAGAATCTCCTCAGCCATTGAGCAGCTCTCAACAACACATAATGAGCTGGTCACCCACTACACCACCCAAGTCATTGAACTCACCACCCACCAAAAGGAAATGGCTGCCGAATTAAGTGCCGTGAAGAATGAGACTTTTGAGACAAAGTCTATGGTCTTAGACATCCTATCTATTCTTCAGGCCTCTCATGCTCCTCCAACTCCTCAATTAGCAGGTGTCTCCACTGAAGCTCCGTTTATAGGTAAAGACAAGGTTCAGTTGAAACCAAAGAATTGGCTAGTCCTGAGCAAACGGCTACAGGTAAAGACAAGTCAAATCCGTTTATAGTTGCTGATTTGCTAATAAATCAGATGGTTATCAATGTACCATGATCTAACACATCTAAACATTGGCTACTCCAGTAGTGATGGCTATTGGTAAAGAGACATCAAATCCATTAATTTTCAATGATTCACCTCTCACAGGAGTTAACACACCTGGATGTGATGAGAATAGTATGAAACTTAAAGTGATTTGATGTACATATTGTCATAAGTAGCAGCCAAGTTCAAGTGAATATCATGGTGACCAGTATATATGTTTTGAAGAAGATTTCATATTCCTGCTGAACTATTGAAGTTGCTGCTGGATGCTATAGAGGTTGGAATCTTGCAAGTTATGGATGTTGCTACTGGTTACTACTTATTGCTGCTGCTAAGTCGCAGTCCTCAAGCCTGAGAAGTTAAAGCTCTATCACATTGGAATCTTGCAGGTTAACCTACTCAACCTCAAGATTAGGGGAGGATTGTTAGGATCTCTGGGAAATAAGGAGTTTCTCAGTGATGGGAGGATTGTTGGGATCTGAGAAATAAGGAGTTTCTCATTCCTGCCGATAGTGAAGCTGGTTCCTGCCGATAGTGTTGCATTGCTGCTGCGGTTGGTTCCTGCCGATAGTATTGTTTTGTTTCTGCCGATAGGGTTGATTGCTGCGGATAGTTATTGTTTGTTATCCGTAGGTTTAGAAAGTTTGTTAGATTTATTTTTAGAAGAGATTGATCTTTATCTCTTCACACGTTTTCTTGTAAGACGGGTTAGGGTTAGGGTTTCTTATTGTTATAAAAGTAAACATCCCGTCCATATGTTTGATGTACTTTTTGACGAACGCAATATTCAATAACACAATTCTTAGTTCATAGTCTGATCCATAGAGGATCATTGTCCTTTATAGCTTTCTTCTTTATTATACTTGTTGTTTAGTTTCCGCATAAACAATTGTATTCCATACAGAGGTTCTTGTTTAACCAAGCTCAATCTAGCTCGAAGTACTCGATCCTACACCAACCTTCCCAAAGACGGCTAAAAGTCATGGAGTGTCAGACCAAACACTCCTAAAGACTTTAGTCCATTCCTATTGGTTCTTGGAAATGACAATTACTGTTGTAATTGTCAAAAACGCTTCCTCAACAAGTTGAAGTATTTTAATCACTTTTACTCTTTTATACTTGTGCATAAATAGGTTTAGAAGGAGAGAAGTTATGTGTGTTTTGTTTATTGAAAACTTTAGACTTTTGCAAAACAACTTCTCTCCTAGAAAGAGTAACCAGTCCCTGAGATAGCTCAGTGAGGCATATTGTTACCACTTCAGCATAGCTTAAGTTTAGATAGGATACACCATACCTTGTCTATTCAATCCCAAGTGTTTGTTCCGAAAAACACTTGGGTAATAGATTCTTTGATTCATTTCTAATAAGAATTTAAACGTTGAAAAATACTTTGTGTTTTTACATTTACGTTTCATTAACTGATAGAAAGAATCATTACATTGTATTAGTCATAAACACAAATAGATTTACTTTCTAGTTAACTTTAAGCGTGTTAAGGGAACAACAAGTGGTAACAGAGCCTCTGGTTTATAAAATCTTTCAAAATTAACCAATAGTGCTCATGGTTTTTAAAACCAAGATCCTACTATGACTGATGCAAATGTGCCCCAGCTAGTCGACAAAAAGGGTGGAAGCTTCTCAGCTGTTGCCCCACGACTTGAAGCTGGTAAATTTAGCAAGTGGAAAAAGCGAATGCTTTGCTACTTGACTGGTATGGAACCATACTACATCACTTGTGTCAAAGATGGTCCTGTTGTCCCAAAGACTGCTGCAGGGCTAAACAAGCCTGAGGCTCAATGGACCATTGATGAGAGGAGGGTGGTCAATCAAGACCAACGCCTGAAAAGCGTCATTATATCATGTCTTCCTGACAATATAATGGAATTAGTCATCAACTGTTCAACAGCCAAGCAAACTTGGGATGACTTGGTCAATAGCTTTGAGGGTCCCTCAGATACCAAGGAAAACAGGGTCATGGACCTGAAACTTGAGTATAATACTTTTAGGGCAAAAGACTCTGAAAGTCTCTCTCAGACTTATACCAGATACAAGACCTTGATAAATGAACTATCAAATGATGGTGTAGTTTTGTCTAAGCATGAGACAAATGTTGGCTTTGTCAACAGTCTCCCTGAGAAGTGGCTAAACTTCTCACAAGGCCTAAGGAATGCTAATCACATTCAGACCCTTGAGCTCCCTAAGATCTATGGGAAGTTTTTCTATGAAGACAACTTAATCTCAAGGAGATACCCTGACTAAAAAGATCTTGAGTCCAAGAAGGCCTTGACCTCTACACCCATATCAACTGCTTTTTATACTAATGGTGTTATGCAGGACTTTCAAGAGGATTTTGAGGATGAAATTGATGAAAGGAATAGTGATGAGTACCTAAAAGATCTAAACTTGGAATTCCAAGAGAGGGCACTCCTTGCTAGTTCAAAACGTTTCATCAAAAGAAAACAGTCCAACTTTTCAAAATGAAAAGCAAATGAAACCACTGAATGCTTTAATTGTGGTAAAAAGGGTCATTTTGCTAGGGACTGTTATTCTAAAACCACCTCAGAACCCTCTTACAAATTTTCAGGAAATAGTTCCTTAGGAACTAGCAAGTTTCAACCTAGAATGTTTCAGTCGACCCAACAATTTCAAAACAAGGGTCAAAAAGACTTTGAAGCAAAATATAGGAAAGCAAAGGCTAAACTTGCAATTCTTGAAACTAATCCCTCTATGTCTTAGGCTGCTCAAACATCCAAGCCTGTTCAGGCAAAGAACAAGGTTTTAGTAGTTGAAGCCTATGATTGGGATGAAGAAGAGGTATCCTCAGATGAGGAAATTAGAGTGAGTGCACTGATGGCACTCTCTGAAGGTGATCAAGTGGCTGTTGGGAAAAGCCATGCAAGGAATGGAGAGTGGGTAAACATCACCATAAAGAAGGTAAACACTTTACTTTCTATGGATGATGATTCTGATTGGCAGTCTTACATGAATTATATTTGTGTAGATCTTAAATTTGTTGAGGAACAAAGGCTTAACATGTTTTCAAAATATAACAACATAGTGTCAGAATTGAATAAATGTAGAGATGAATTGCTTGTACTTAAGCAAGCCAAATTAGAAACAATTACTCTACAAATTCAGAACACTAAAATTTTGAAACAAAACCAAGCCCTACAAACTGAACTTAACAAAGAAAAAGCTGTCATCCAAGGTTGGGCCAAAAAGAACCCCAAGGTCTTTGATACTGTGGGTTTAATCCCTAGGAAAACAATAGGAATTGACCATCACATGGTTAACCCCTATGTTAGTCCCAGTGAATTGACCTTTGTTCCAGCTGGCATATCATTTGAGCAAGAAATGCTTCCCAAGTCAAATGATTGGATTGTCAGGGACAACCCAGTCAGTAAGTTACCAAACTTTGAGACTGGAAAGATCTTGCTTCCTGAAAGTCAGGCTCTGAAAAATATGCTTGGACTTACTGAACAACTCAGTAAGCTTGAACTCACTGAACAACTCAGTAATACTGAGTCAGTGAATGAGTCTGAATCAGAATCATATCCACCACTCCCACCACTAAATACCCTTCAGGGTGCTGCACCCAACTTAGGCCTCCCACCAATGGTCTACTCTCAACACTCCCCAAAGGAAAGGTAAGGATTGGGAAAATCAATCCTGAAAAGACCAACATTTGATGTCTCAGTAAATACCGATGACTCATCTTCTTCATTTCCTTCTGAAGTAATAACCCAAAGCCCTGACTCAAAATTTGATCAGTTGGCTGAAATGGTCAGGAAGCTAGGTGAGAAGATTGCATCTTCTGAGAAACCTTCTTAATCCAAGAAGGAACAAAAACCAGCTTCCTCAAAGACCAAACCCAAACCCTCAAAACCCCTGAAAAGATGTGAACTGTGTAACTATACCAATCATATCACTGATGATTGCTATAGAATTCTTTATTGCATGATTTGCAAAAAAGATGATCACAGGACCTCTGATCATAAAACACACTCAGTCACATCCAACATGGCAAGTCTTAAAGCTCAGTCTTTAAACTATCCTTCTGATTCTAAACAGAAATAGAAACTAAAGGCAAAGCCTTTTGCACCTTGCCCTTACTGTGGGTTCAATGATCACCATCCTAAGGATTGTCAAATTGACAACTGTTGTGAAAATAGTGGAACCACCACTCATAACACCTCAGGACGTGGTAAGGTCATTCAGGCCAGTAGAGGTATGACAAAGTCAGCCTCTCAGTCCACTGAGTCTACATCAGCAATCAAATGCATAATATGTGGTAGCTCAGTTCACTCCACCACTGACCATAAATCAATTGAAAATGTTAATAAGACCTCCAAAGCTAAGCCCTCCAAGAAGTGGAGTCCTAGAAAGAACTGACCCTGTTTACCATTTCTGAAAAAACATGCCAGGGATCCTATTTGGCATCTAGATAGTGGATGTTCAAGGAGCATGACTGGTGTGAAGGAGTATCTGCACAAGTATGTGGATGAATCAGGA
The DNA here is from genome assembly GCA_021014915.2 of Artemisia tridentata subsp. tridentata. Taxonomy (NCBI): domain Eukaryota; kingdom Viridiplantae; phylum Streptophyta; class Magnoliopsida; order Asterales; family Asteraceae; genus Artemisia; species Artemisia tridentata. Next base: position 49,636,184 of record CP139508.1, read on the forward strand.
CCCAGAGTGATATTTGCTGATAACTCATCATGTCTCACTGAAGGTTATGGTTCAGTAAACTGCAATGGTATAGTCTTTACTAGGATAGCTTATGTAAATGGTCTTAAATACAATTTGATCAGTGTTAGTCAACTATGTGATGCTAAATACATAGTTCAGTTTAATGATAAGCAAGGAATCATCTTCAATGCTAATAAGAAAGTTGTCCTTATTGCACCAAGAAGACATGATGTTTATGTGTTGGACATGTCCAGTCTGACTCAGAATGGAACTTGTCTCTTTACCAAAGCCACTGATACACTCAACTGGCTTTGGCATAAGAGACTCTCCCACCTGAACTTCAAAAACATAAACAACCTTGTAAAAAAAAACAAGGTCCTTGGATTACCATCTCTTGTGTTTTCAAAGGATAAACCATGCTCAGCTTGTGAAAAAGGTAAACATCACAGAGCATCCTTTAAAACCAAAACCAACTTTTCCATCAGGAACTACCTACATCTTCTCCATATGGATCTATTTGGACCAATTAGTCCTAGATCCATTAACCATGAGAAGTATACTCTGGTCATTGTGGATGAATACTCAAGATACACTTGGGTATACTTCCTGATAAAAAAGAGTCAGGCAGCTGAAACAATTATGTCCTTTGTCAGGAACATTAAAAATCAAAATGACATCAAAGTCAAACAGATTAGCACTGACAATGGAACAGAGTTCAAAAATTATGAACTTGAATGTTTCTGTGATGAGAAAGGTATTTCCCAAAAATTTTCCTCACCCTACACACCTGAACAAAATGGGGTGGCTGAAAGGAAAAATAGAACACTCATTGAAGCAGCTAGGACAATGCAAAATGGATAAGTCCTTTCCAAACACTTTTGGACTGAAGCAGTAAAGACTGCCTGTTACACACAAAACAGATCCATCATTGTCAAGAGACATAGCAAAACTCCTTATGAGTTATTCAAGGGAAGAATCCCTGACATCAGCTACTTTCATGTCTTTGGGTGTCCTGTGTTTATTCATAATAACAAGGATCACTTAGGAAAATTTGATGCCAAAGCTGATGATGGATACTTCCTAGGATACTCCCTTGTCTCAAAGGCCTTCAGGGTGTTCAACACTAGGAGACAGCATACTGAGGAAACATTTCATGTTACCTTTGATGAGAGCATTGATGCAATCAGTGTCTCTAACAACTCAGTGGAAGAGATAGGTATTGATGAATCATCAAGATACCCTCCTGATGAACATCATACTGATAATGGTCCTTCCACTCAGTACCATGCAAATGCTGACATCTCCTATTACATCATTCCCCACAACCTTCCTTACCCAAACATCACTGAATTTATTGAAGCACAAAGTACTGATGAATTCATTCAGTCAGTACAAAGTGCTCAAGTACTAAACAATCACAGTGATGAGTCAACCCACTCAGACACTCAAGATGCTGAAGATCATCATGTGTCTGATCCTGATCCTACCCATCAGGTCTCTACAAGTTCTAATCAGTTTCTAAGACCTCAGGACAGTTGGACTAGGTCTCAGGATATAGAACTTGTCAATATAATTGGTGATCCTACTGAAGGCATGCTCACAAGAAGCATGGCTGCTGAACTGAGAGCAGCCTCAACCAATGAATGCCTATTTGTGGACTTCATTTCCACAATTGAACCCAAAAGTGTTAAGGAAGCACTAAATCATCCAAGTTGGGTTCAAGCCATAAATGATGAACTGGAACAATTTGACAGAAACAAGGTAATGACCTTGGTCAAATGTCCTGAAGATGTTTCAGTCATTGGCATGAAATGGGTATTTAAAAACAAATCTGATGAAAATGGCATAGTCATTAAAAACAAAGCCAGACTTGTAGCCAAAGGCTATAATCAACAAGAAGGCATTGACTATGAAGAAACATTTGAACCAGTAGCAAGGATGGAAGCCATCAGGATCTTCCTTGCTTTTGCTACATACATGAACTTCAAGGTGTACCAAATGGATGTTAAAAGTGCATTCTTAAATGGCTCACTGAAAGAAGAAGTTTATGTTCAACAACCTCCTGGATTTGAGAGCCATGAGTTTCCTGACCATATCTGCAAGCTTAACAAAGCCCTCTATGGACTGAAACAAGCTCCCAGGGCATGATATGAGACTCTTTCAACCTTCCTGATCCAAAACAAATTTGTCAGAGGCAAGATAGACAACACATTGTTTATCTACAAGACAAATAATGATGTCATACTTGTACAAGTGTATGTTGATGACATCATCTTTGGCTCAACAAATTATAAACTTTGCAAACAGTTTGAAAAACTAATGGCAAAGAAATTTGAAATGAGCATGATGAGAGAACTGACTTACATCCTTGGTCTACAAATCAAGCAGACTGATAAAGGAACCTCTATCAGTCAAGAGAAGTATGCCAGAAGCCTACTGAAGAAGTATGAGCTCAGTGACTGTGCCTCAGTCAAGACTCCCATGGTACCTCCAAACAACCTTGGTCCTGATCTTACTGGAAAACCAGTGAATCAAACTCTTTTTAGAGGAATGATAGGATCACTGATGTATTTACTTGCATCAATGCCTGATATCTAATTCTCATTCTGCTTATGGGCCAGATATCAATCTGACCCAAGAGAAACTCATATCACTGCTGTGAAAAGGATATTCAGGTACCTGAAAGGTACTCCAAACCTTGGATTATATTATCCAAAATGTTCAGGCCTTGATCTTAAAGGATACTCAGATTCTGACTATGCTGGATGCAACATGGACAGGAAAAGCACCTCAGGCTCCTGCCAAATTCTTGGTGGAAAACTAGTCTGTTGGAGTGCTAAGAAGCAACAATCAGTTGCCATGTCCTCAGCTGAAGCTGAATATGTTGTAGCAGCAAGTTGTTGTGCAAATGTACTCTGGATGAAAAGTCAACTCAATGACTATGGAATTCAGTACAAGATGGTTCCCATCTTTTGTGATAACACAAGTGCAATTGCCATCTCAAACAACCCAGTTCTTCATCAGAGAACAAAGCACATTGATATTAGATATCACTTCATCAGGGACCATGTCATGAATGGTGACATAGAATTACACTTCATTGCTACTGAATATCAGCTAGCTGATATATTCACCAAGCCATTGGATGAACCAACTTTCACCAGACTGAAAGCTGAACTAGGAATGTTGGATATTGAGAATCAGTCCACTGATTGACTCCATCCAAATATGTGTAAATTCTGATAACCCAAGTCCCTGACTCAATGTGTTCTTCAGTGAGAAAGGTCACTGAACTTCAGGAACTAAACCCAAGTTCCTGAACCCTTAATCCTCAGGAATTAAACCCAAGTTCCTGAATTCTTGGTCCTCAGGAACTAAACCCAAGTTCCTGAACCCTTGAACCTCAGGAATTAAACCCAAATTCCTGAACACTAGAACCATCAGTGACTAAACCCAAGTCCTGACAATCAGGTTCACTGAATGAAAAGTCATTCAGGGTCCTCAAGAGACATTAAATACTAACTTAAATGCTCTAAGTATCTAGTTAGTAAATGTCCGAGGTTGGTAACTGAATTCTTATTTAATATAAGAATATTTGTTCTTTTGCCTTTCTGGCTTCCACCTCTGGGCCCATCACATTACAGATATGTGATGACTCATCTCTGCAAATTACACTTTTGCAGAACTGCTCAACTGTTCACCTTGACTGTTGCGCCAAACCAGGGAAAGTGGAGTGGTGGCATTAAATGCGGATCCCAAAACATTTTATTCAAAACAGTTTCCAAAAATTCTTTTTGAATAAATAAAATCCGCTTAATACCCAAATTACCCTCCACTTCACTTCCCTATAAATACCCCATGCAAAAACAACACACACATGTTTTTTAGAAATCTTAAGCAAAATTTTGCCCTTTTCTTTCAAAAACTAAATCTTGTGTGTGTGTTCTTAGGCTTTAGAAACCCAGAATCATTTGTTAACCCAGACCTACCAATACAAATGGCTTCTTCTAATGCTATCATATACGCCCCTAATGTGGAATTCATATTAGAGGGTGTAGACCTCACCAAGAACAATGTGGTAGGAAACTTTGCCTATCCACAAAAGTTCTATGCGTACAAGAATGTAGTGAAGTATCTTCAAAACTGCTTTCTTGCTACGGCATTCACCAAGACCCCCTCAGTCATCTACCATGACTATTTGAGGGAATTCTGGTGTACTTCAGTGGCAACCAACCCTGAGGACACCAAAGAATCCATCATCACATTCACAGTGATGAATGGGAGAAGGACCCTCTCCCTGGATTACAAGAGGTTAAAGCAGAATTGCTTTTTCTAGGACCTCATGACCCTAAGCGGCCTGAAATGGCCGCTGGAGCCTTATTGGAGAAGGCTCCAATAGTTAAAACCTGGTTCCACCCTATCTGGAGGATCCTGATGACCTTCATCATTCAGGTCCTTGGAGGGAATAAATCCTCCACGGAGCAGTTGAACTCATCACAACAATTGATGTTGTTCAGTCTCCTGGAGGGTAGAAAAATAGATATCGGAGGAATAATCTTCCGAGACCTCGTTGCCAAGCTCTCAGGAAAACATAGGCAAAGACATATGTCCTATCCTAGGTTTATTTCCTGCGTGCTTCAGGACCTATTAGGCCCTGACTATGTTAGGTCTGACGTTGAAGGTTCAAAACCTGACGTCCTATATAAGACCAATTATACTAGTGGCATTCCTGAGGTACAACCCATTGCCCTGACTAACTACATGCTGGTGGTTATTCAGGGGGAGAACGCTGTTTCTCCAGTACCTTCACCTACAAAGAAGGTGAAGAAGAAGACAAAGAAGGGTCAGTCCAGTAAGGTGGTTAGACCCAAACCACTCGGCACTGAGACTAATGCCTCAAACAACCCTAAAAAAGGGTTAAACTTGGCCGAGACCTCTGAGACACCCCTCACTGAGACCATCTTGACCCAAAAACAACCGCCAATGAAGGTAACTGAGAAATCATCCTCAGTGTTCTCGGGCAAACCCCCTCTTCCTCATGATTCCACTGACATAAACAAGTCATTAGAGTCAGGAACCTCAACCCATTCACATCCCGATGAAGGCACTGATAAATCACAATCAGAGCCTGAGGGAGAAAAGGGTCCTATATCCTCGGTTGGGCAGCACTACTCAACTGAGAAGGGGACCCACACCCAATCACATCCCGATGAAGGTACTGACAAATCACAGTCAGGACCCAAGGGAGTCAAGGACCCTAAATCCCCAAAAGGGCAGTACAACCCTGATGGGAAGGGGGACCACCAACCATCACAAAAAGTGCCTAGTGATACTACTGAAAAACACTCGTCAGTAGTTGAAGGCGCTAAGGGGGACAAAGACTCATAGGGATACAAACCACCCGCTGATACGGAACCCACAACCACTTCAGGTGGATCCATTCTCTCAGGAACTGCCCCCAAAAGTCAGGCTGAGCAATCAGTTATTATGACTAGCCAGGCTGATAAAACCAAATCAGTTTTTATGGCGGGGTCAGGACCTGGCCAAAACCAAGGCAAGTCTTTTTATAAAGAGGAGCCGGTTAACCTTTTTGAGATTGAGTCTATGGGGGATATTTAGGCTCTTCTTGATTCTGAAGATGAGCTCAAGGAAGAGAGTGAGGAGGAAATGTTTGAGGCTGGTGATGACATGGAGACTGATGTACAACCAACCGAGCAATCGCATCAGTCTTCTCCACATGGTGAAGAATCTGAATCTCAGGCTGATCATTCTTCAGATTCTGAATCATCATGCCCTCAGGAACTCAAGAAGTATGACAACATTCTTCCTCTTACTGAAAGGTAATTGGTCAAGTTCCTACAAAAGGCCAAGAATGCTCTCTTCACTGGGCTAACTGAAGAAATTTTTGACCACCACACTGAAGCTGCTATTCATTACGTCGATCTGAAGGAATCAGTGGAATCCTATCATGATGATGTAAATGAGCACAAGTCATCTATCTCCTTCTCCCTGACAAATCTTGATTACAATCTTAAAATGTTCAACGAGTCTCTCACCAACTTACAAAAGAGCGTTGAAACTATTCAAGAGTCAGTGAAAGATGACCTTGCACTTAACAGGAAAATTCTTCAGGCTTCTGAGACCTACCAGCAACAATCTACTCAGATGGTTGAGCTGGTAAACATGCTGACCTCCTCAAATCTTCAGGGATTCAGCTCTAAAATGGACTCCATCAGGTCTTCCCTGGGTCTTATGGAGTCCCACATGGCATCTTTGGCAAATTCTTCTTCTTCCTTGGCTTGGAATCTTGGGCCAAGGATGACTGCAATGGAGGTTTCTCAGGCTTCTCTTGAGTCTAAGGTCTCAACTCTTCAGTAGGACACCTCAGACATCAAGTCAATGATGACTGAGATTTATCAGGCCTTCAAAGGTCAGGCTCCCTCAACTTCAGTGAGTGCACCAACTCTTGCTCTCACTATGGGTTAAGCAACAGTTGAGGGGGAGAAAGTCAAATTCACTGAAGAAGAACAACCTCCTTCTCACCCTGAGGGGGAGAATCCTGAAGAAACCCCATCTTCATCACACCAGGACAAAGGCAAAGGCAACCTCACAACCACTGAGCCTGAGCCTACAATCTTGGTGCCTGCTTCCAAGGAAAGAAGGCAAGACCCTGATGAGCTAGTCAGGGTCCCTTATGAGGTCAATGGAGTGATTAAACTTCTTACTAATGAGGAAGTCCAAGCTCATATGGAAAAAGAGGAGGCAATGAAGAAGGCAGCTGATGAACTCAAATAAGTACATTTTATTACCATCACTTATCCTATTTATTTGACTTGTTTTATTATATTATATAAGAGAATTAATACGTTAATGTTTACTTTTGTAATTCTCAGGTAAAAAAAAGTATTATGTTAAACTTGGCGATTTTGGACTAATTATGGAGCAAAACAAGCAAGATGTTAAGAGTCTACTGAAATGTACAAGATCAAGATCATTCTGCTCCAGATACGCCGCAACATACTTCGTATATACGGCGTATCACTATCAAGATTTCACAAGCTACGATCCAAGACAGCAAAGGACATGCGCCGCATAGAGAAATGAAGTTACGCCGCATCTTAAGGCGGTGTACGAATATTCCTGAATATATTAATCTTGGACCCCACGCGAAGTTAAGTCAATGCGCCGCATCTACTTATCCTATGCGCCGCATCTAACCCTCAGACAGAAACTATAAATACCCCAAGTCCAGACGAATTTCGGGATCCTACACACTAAGCTTTCGAAGACCGAAGAAACCCTAGAGCCGAATTCAGACGTATTAGCAGAACAAGACACACCCTGAACGAAGATACAAGAGCTGTAAGAAGGTCCTGCATGTATTCAATTCATTAAGTAGTTTTGTTTTATTGTATTAGTACACTTTAATTCATCAGGATTGATGGGCCGATTCCATGTGACTACGGAAAATCATGGGCACCCCTTAAAATTGCTTTCCCATTAATTAAAGTTTATATGTTGATGTCTTTGGTGACTTTTATTAGTGCATTGATAACCTCTGTGTCTAGCTGAGCATTGCTTGGGTCGCCATGCCCCTTCCTCGCCAATTTGTTTCAGCGTCTCTTTAATAAATAGGATAGATATAAGTAATGTACGTCACGTAAATA
>CP139508.1:50875151-51046560 GCA_021014915.2 Artemisia tridentata subsp. tridentata
TAAGGAAGCCCAGAAAGAGGATGGTGAGCTGTGGTCTATAGTTCAAAATGTTGAGGACGGCAAGCAATCAGAGTTTAGAGTTGATGATTCCGGTGTAGTGTGGTTTGAGGATCGTCTCTGTGTTCCCAACGATCCTGAGCTTAGGGAGGCTGTTCTATCAGAGGCTCATAGTTCCCCTTTTACTATACATCCTGGTTCTACCAAGATGTACCGGGACCTTAAGCAACATTTCTGGTGGAGTGGCATGAAACAAGATGTGGCTTCGTTTGTATCTAAGTGTTTGACTTGCCAGCAGGTCAAGATTGAGCACCAGAGAGCTAGTGGGTTGCTTCAGCCGTTGGAGATTCCGAAGTGGAAATGGGAGGAAATTTCCATGGATTTTGTGACTGGTTTACCTCTTACTCGTAGGAAGCATGATGCGATTTGGGTGGTCGTCGATCGACTAACCAAGTCTGCTCACTTCCTCCCTATTCGTGTGGACTACAGTGTTAGTAAATTGGCGGACATATTTCAGCAGGAAATCGTTAGGCTTCATGGTATGCCTACGGCTATTATATCAGATAGGGATCCACGATTTACATCTCGCTTCTGGAAGGGATTGCATAAGGCATGGGATACGCGCCTTAAGTTCAGTACAGCTTTTCACCCTCAGACGGATGGTCAGTCGGAGAGGACCATTCAGACTTTAGAGGACATGTTGAGGGCATGTGCCTTAGAGTGGACTGGTAGCTGGGACGATTATTTGTGTTTGGTAGAGTTTGCTTATAATAACAGTTGGCACGCGAGTATTCGTATGGCTCCTTTCGAGATGCTATATGGTCGGAAATGTAGGGCTCCGGTTTGTTGGAATGAGGTTGGTAAGCGCGATATTGAGGGTCCAGAGTTAGTTCAGATCGCAACTGAGAAAGTGGATGTTGCTAGGGAGAAGTTAAAGGAAGCTAGGGCTCGTCAAAAGAGTTACGCTGACAAGCATAGGCGTGACTTGGAGTTTCGTGTTGGTGATCGGGTATTTCTTAAGGTTTCGCCTTTCCGAGGGGTTAAACGTTTTGGAATTAAGGGCAAGCTCAGTCCTCGATTCATCGGACCGTTTGAGATTTTGGATCGCATCGGAGAAGTTTCGTATCGTTTGGCTCTTCCTCCGCAGTTATCACATGTTCATGACGTCTTTCATGTATCTCTCCTGAGGGGATACAATTATCATCCTCTGCATGTGGTGTCTTACCCTTTTGATCAGATCCAGCCAGATATGTCTCTTCCGGAGGAGCCGGAAGCTGTCCTTGATCGCCAAGAGCGAGTTATGAGACGTAAAGTCATTCCCTTTGTTAAGATTCTTTGGCGGAACCACCCAGAGCGGGAAGCTACCTGGGAGACCGAGGAGTCTATTCGAGCTAGTTATCCTCATTTTGTTTTCTGATTCTGGTATGTCTCTATTTTGTTTCCGATTCGTTTCATTCTGATTCTTTGCAAATTTCGGGGACGAAATTTTTCTTTTTAGAGGGGAAGAAGTTGTAACACCTAAAATCCGAAAACATGTAAAATTACCAAAATGCCCCTGCTAGTTTAAATTTAATTAAAAGCTTATAATGTATCAAATAAATTCCAAACTTCTGGAAATGCACAAGTTATGATCCCAAATAATTTTAACAACATCATTTAACATTTATACAAGTGGCAAAATTACCTTTTTACCCCTACACAAATCGTGTATAATTTAAATATATTAAATATGACATTTTAAATTAAGAAATATGGAAGATAAGAAGCAAAATCAATCACCACTAATCCCAACCATAATTTCCGAGATTTCTGGTCCAAGTTCCCCCCCCCTATGACTCGGCATTCCATATTAAAAAACCAATCCATTATCTTCCTTCAAAACCCTAAATACCGATTGATAAGAAAACACACAAAGAAATTCCATAGCCTCCATTCGGCTATCCAAAATTACCAAAGCATTTTTCTGAGTTCAAACACAATTCAAGGAGTCCTAGAAAAATCGTGTTGAGTTCGTTTGTTGCCCGGTTCGTTGGTGGTGGATTTATTCCTATCGATAACTCATTTTTAAGGTATAATTCGTATCAATTTAACTAAGCTTCATAAAATTCGTTTCTTATTTTTCCTGAGGTTCTTATACCATATGTGATCTGCGAAAAATGTGTACAAGGTGATTTGATCCCATTTGGAGTCGTGGTGAATTCTTTCCTTGTCGAGTATCCATCCGAGAAGCAATAAATCGTGTGGCCTTATTCACTCGTTCTAAAAATCTTCTGGTATTTTTCCCAGCCTCTAATGATCGTATATATCCTAAGAAAAATAATAAAAATGACCCATGCATCGTATATAATTCGTATGGTAATTCTTGTGTTTATAAACCCTAGAATCGAAATAAATCTAAATATCATGCATGCGATTTTTCCTGGACTAGTGAATAATTTTCGTGGCCTCTATGATCATAATACAACACTAGAAAAATACTCATTTGATTTATTGAGGCTTAAAACTATTTTTGGTGAAACTATGTTATAATCGGCAAAAAGGAAAAATAAGAACAAAAATACCTAACGAGGGAACTAGGGTTCAAAAAGGATAGGATCTGATCATAAGTGAATATAAATGATGAGTAAATGATTGCATAATGATTGGGGTCGATTAGGGTTTTATTTTGTTAAGAATGGTATTTAACGATTTGGAAATTAAATATAAAGGGGGTGTTTTGTAACTTTTAAAACTCATGGGATATTTTTGTCATGTTCTATAGATCATGTATAATCTGTAAAAATTATTAAACGGAGGGCATATATGTAAAATTCATGAGATAATGAATTTAGTTGTAATTGTTAATTCGATTTGGGAATTAAATAAATATAGGGACTAATCATGTAATTTCTGAAAAGTGGAGGTCGATTTGTATTATGAATGATATTCAGGGGCTAATATGAAAATTTGGATAATTATTGGACTAAAGTGTAACTATTATAAATTAAAGATTAAAAATGTAAACTTTAAGGTTAAATATGTAACTTTATTAAATGGAGGGACCTATTGTGTAAATATTGAATAATTGAAGGTCTAATCGTATAACTCACTAAAATAAGTACTCATTGTGTAAATTTGATAAACCAAGGGTTTAATGTGTAATTATGCATGTTTGAAGGTTTAAAATGTAAATTTGGAAATACAGGGGTGTAAAATGTAATTTGTGGAAACCTGAGGACCAAAGGTGTAATTATGATAAAGATACTTTATTTCCAGCAAATATTGATCTAATTAAGCTATGTACTAAATATTTCTAAAAGTGGAAACCTTCTAATTATGGAAACTTTCTAAAAGTGGAAACTTACTAAAAAGGGAAAGTTACTTAAAATGGAAAGATGGTTAATTAAGAATGATTTGTAATCCCCTTCTACTCCTTTAGGTGTGAAGAAGGAGAGACTTTGAGTTTTCCCTCATTCCTGTGCTTGTTTCTATTTTTGCTTTCGACATAAGGTACGGATACTCTGCCCTTGTTTCTGTAAGGGTTCCTATACACTATACAGTGATGATGACTTATGATTCTGTTAAGTTTTCCCCAAGCCATTGCTATGATCCCCATTTGTTTATGATCCTTTGCTTGTAAACCTTGATCTGTTGAACCTTTGATTTGGACCTTTGACACTAGTTCTGAACCTTTGATATGAACCCTCTGTTATGAACCTATTATGATGAACCTTATGATATGACACATCTGATATGATATGACTCTTAGTTTGATACCCGAGCTACCTTTCTGTTACCTAGCCAGGAAGGTAACCTGGCCGTGTCTATGATGCACCACTGGCATGACTCATGTGTGGGTGAGTGATTCCTCACACCGTCCCCATTCTGATTATGATATGCGCATTACTTTGATTATGATTATTTATGTTCTGGGGGGCGTATGGATTGCAATCCTAGATCTGATCTGTTTAGTGGATTTAACTGTATATGCTATGATATGATTTGTCTGGTGACTGGTGCTGTGTGCAATACACGCCTTTCACAATTTATCTGGGAGCTGATCACTCCATTTGATACATGAGGTCACCCCTCATATTATCTGGTTGCCTAAGAGGTATCCCCTCTGCATGTGTATGATTATGAGTATGATATGATATGATATGTTTCTGGGCTCGTGGTAGATGACTATCCTATTCTTCTCTTTTACCCATTGTTTCTGATTTATACCTTATGATATTTCCCAGTGCTTCATTATATTTCTGCTTCATTATCTTGTTGTATTATGTATCTGTTCACTGAGCTTTGTAAGCTCAGCCGCACGTTTTCTTTTCCGTGTGCGGCAGGTATCTAGCTGGGAGATGGATTTATGCTTGGGATGAGAGTTAGTGGAGCTTTTGCCTTAGATGATGTCCTACCCTAGTCTTACCATTTTGTTTCAGCATTTTGATATTGGATCTATTTCGTTATGTATTTCTTGGGATTATTTCTTCCTTTCATTTGAGACTTATGTATTGATTCCAGTCGTGTTGACTTGGTTTATTTAATGATTATGTTTATTGGCTTCCGCTGTGAATATGTATGTATGCTTTGATTTGTCACCATAATGTGATGCTTCTACCCTTGCCGGGTTGGGGTGTTACATTAAGGATATGTATAGAAAAGATACGTAAAGATATTTTTCGTGTATAGAAAGTTTTGTAACCGACTAGGACTCCTTAGTCTATAAAAGGAGGGTCAAGGGTTAGGTTTTAGGTACGTATCATTATTGTTTTACACTTCAAGGTTTCTTGTAACCCTATTGCTATCGAGCAATCGTATTAATATATTGAAGTGTTATTTGAGAATTCGTTTGTGTTTAATTCTTCTTAAGATCAAATATTAAATTCCGCATAATATTTGATATACAATTCAAGATCAGTTTCTGTACCGATTGCTTTAGGTTTATATCTAAAGTAATTAATAAGATCGTGAAGTTCAACTGGGATCAACAAGTGGTATCAAAGCTTGTGATCTAGAAACTGGTACCAAGAAGAATTACTGAATACAAGATCTGCTAATCATCAAAGTAAGCAATGGAATCCGATTCTACACACATGGTTACTGCATCAAGAGTCCCCATGCTCAAGACTGGAGAATATGAGATCTGGAAGATGAGAATTCAACAATACATGAGAATGGTTGATTACTCACTTTGGGAAGTTGTTCTACATGGCGACAGTCAGCCAGCCAAGACTGCTACTGGATCAGTCTTGACTCTCAAGACAAGTGAAGAGAAAGCACAGAGAAGATTGGAGGTCAAGGCTCACAGTATTCTCATGATGGGAATACCTAATGATTATCAACTAAGTTTTAATCATATTGAGTCTGCTAAGGATTTATGGGAAGCTATTGAACTTCGATTTGGTGGGAATGAAGCTACCAAGAAATCAAGAAAGAACCTACTGAAGCACCAGTTTGAAACTTTTACTGCTTTGAGTTCTGAGAATATTGAGGGAACTTATGATCGACTTCATAAGCTGACCAGTCAGATGGCTCTATTGATGATTGATGTATCTCAAGAAGATATCAATCTAAAATTTCTGAGAAGTCTATCTTCTGAATGGAACACTCACACAGTGATTTGGAGGCACAAGGAAGATTTTGAGAAGATGACATTGGATGATCTGTATAACAACTTGAAAGTATATGAATATGAAGTCAAGGGATTGTCAAGTTCATCTTCTACCACAAACAATCTTGCTTTTGTTTCCTCAAGCAACAAGAATTCTGGTAGTCATCAAGAACAGCACTCTGCTGCTGGTACTTTTGTTCCTGCTGCTGGTTCACATGTCTCTGCTGCTGACTCTACCATTACCAACACCATCAGTGATGCTGCTATTTGTGCTTATTTAGCTGAACTTACTACAAGTACTTCAGTTATGCCTCAAGATCTGGATGAACTTGATCCTGATGATGTTGAAGAGATTGATATGCAATGGCAGTTTGCAATGCTAACTATGAGGGCAAGAAGGTTTCTTAAAAGAACTGGTAAAGAAATGAAGTTCAGAAGAAACAAGAATGTGGGATTTGACAAATCAAAGGCTGAATGTTATAACTGTCATAAGAAGGGACACTTTGCAAGAGAGTGCAAAGCACCCAAAAGAAACAATGAGAATGTCAAGAAGCCTACTGATGAAGAGCCAAATCCTAATACTGCTATGGTGTCATGTGATGGGTTAGGAGAGTATGACTGGAGTGATCATGCTGAAGATGGTCCAAATTTTGCATTGGTAGCTGATGAAGAACCTAATGAACAACAATTTGCTCTCATGGCCTACTCTTCCTCTGGATCAGACTCTGAGGTATCCAATGAATCATCTTGTTCTTTTAAATCATGTTCTGATACAATAGAAATACTTAAGTCTAGCAATGGAAATCTTAAAATGGAGAATGAAAAACTTAAGTTAGACAATCTTAGTTATGAATATGGTTTAAAGAATTTAGAAGAGAAGCTTGAATTTTATAAAAAGGCTGAAATTGAATATCTTGATAAGATCACTAGTCTAGAAATTGAGCTTATTAAGAAATATTGTGAAATTAAGGTTCTTATGGGGAAAGTAGAGGAGGCTGAACAGGCTAAAGATTTAGCTATAAGTGAGACTGAAAAACATGTTGGTAGGGTGGAAAAACAACAATTTGCCACTGACATTCTCAGTAAACAAATAGGAAGGCACTTTGCAGACTCAGGCAGTGGTCTAGGATATAATGCTGTTGCTCCACCTAAGAAACTTAGTGCGAATGCCCCTCCTACTAGAACATTGTCTTTCATACCTGAGTCTGAGGCCAAACCTGTAGGTGAAACTAGTGAAACTAAAATAGAGTCACCTAAGGTTGAGAAAAAGTGGTCTGATGCACCCCTTATTGAAGATTGGGAGTCTGACAGTGATGATGAAGTTGTGGAATCTGATTCAACCCCTAAGAACAAAAAGGAAGAAATTCCTGCTGTTGTTGAATCAAAAGTACCTAAAGCTAAAAAGGTTGAGTTTGTTAAGCCTAAGCTAGGTAAAGGTATCTCTAGGAAGATGGCTGAGTATGAAAACACACCTAGAGTATATCCTAAGAGAACCAATGACTTGCCTAGAGGAAACCAGAGAAATTGGAACAACCTAGTTTCACAAAGATTAGGTACTGATTTTCAATTACTTAAAAAGGTATGTTATAGTTGTGGTAGTTTTGAACATCTGCAAGATGAGTGCTACTACTATCAAAAACCAGTTTGGAACCAATACTCAAGGGTGAACCATAGAAATTTTGCTAGAAAGACTCACCCTCATCCCAAAAGAAACATGGTTCCCAAGGAAGTTTTGATAAGAGATGGTACTTCTAGAGTTATCTCACCTATTGCACCAAAAGGGCCCATAAAGAAGGACATAGTTGATACTGCTGCCAAGGCAGACTCTACTGTTTTGCCAAAAGTGGTTACTGATACTGTTGTGGGCAACCATTTTTATGCTGTTAAGGCCTCAGCTTGCTGGGTCTGGAAACCTAAAGTTAAAGTTTTGGATCATGTTCTCAGACACAGCAGTGCACCAATGCAGTTGAAGAAATTTGACTACTTTGATGCACAAGGCAGATCCAAGTCAGTAATGGCTTGGGTCCCAAAGAGAAACTAATTCTCTTACTTTTTGTGTAGGGCAATCTACAAAAGGAGCTAAAGGATAAATGCATTTTTGATAGTGGATGCTCTTCACATATGACTGGAGACCAGAGCAATTTGGAAAACTTTGAAGCTTTGGATGGTGGATATGTTGCCTTTGGGAATGATCCTAAATGAGGTAAAATTGTTGGAAAAGGCATCATCAGAACTGGAAAATTGGATTTTGAGAAAGTTTATTTGGTGAATGGACTAAAGTTCAATCTTTTTAGTGTCTCACAAATGTGTGACAGAAAGAATTTTGTTCTTTTTACAGACACTGAGTGTCTTGTCTTATCTCCCGACTATAAGATACTTGATGATAAATTAGTACTTCTTAAAGTCCCTAGAAATGACAATATATACAGTGTGGATATAAAGAATATTATTCCCAAAAGAGATTTAACTTGTCTGTTTGCCAAAGCCACTATTGATGAATCCAAACTTTGGCATAGAAGGCTGGGCCATTTGAACTACAAGGCTATCAACAAGTTGGTGAAAGGGAACTTGGTCAGAGGATTACCTTCAAAGGTCTTTGAAAACCCTGAAGTATGTGTTGCTTGTCAGATGGGAAAGCAACATAGAGCATCTTGTAAGTCCAAATTGGTGAATTCTATTACTGAACCCCTGTTTATGTTACATATGGACCTATTTGGACCTACTTATGTGAAAAGTTTGAACAAAAAGATGTATGGCTTAGTGGTCACTGATGATTTTAGTAGATTTACTTGGGTATTCTTTTTAGCTACTAAGGATGAGACTCCTGGCATTCTTAAGGCTTTTATTACAAGAATAGAAAACCTATTTAATCACAAGGTTAAGATCATCAGATGTGACAATGGAACTGAATTTAAGAACCAAGTGATGAATCAGTTTTGTGAGGAAAAGGGTATAACTAGACAATTTAGTGTGGCTAGAACTCCTCAGCAAAATGGTGTTGCTGAGAGGAGAAATAGAACATTAATTGAGGCTGCTAGGACCATGTTGTCAGAGTCTAAGTTACCCACTATCTTTTGGGCTGAAGCAGTCAACACTGCTTGCTATGTGCAAAATAGAAGTAAGATAGTTAAGCCTCATAACAAGACCCCTTATGAGTTATTGCATGGTAGGAAACCTCTGATAGATTTCTTTAGACCATTTGGGTGTCCTGTCACTATCTTAAACACCATTGACCACTTAGGAAAGTTTAGTGAGAAAGCAGACATAGGTTTCTTTGTTGGATACTCCACTGAAAGTAAGGCTTTTAGAGTCTTCAATCAAAGGACTAGGCATGTGGTGGATAATTTACATGTTAAAATTAGAGAAACCACACCTAATGTTGATGGAAAAGGTCCTGAATGGATGTTTGATATTGATTCTTTAACCAAAAGTATGAATTATCAACCAGTCATTGCAGGTACTACTAACATGTCTGCAGGTACACAAACTAACCCCAATGCAGGTACACAAGCAAAAAAGGATGGATTTGCAGAGGAGTTTGTTTTGATTGAAAAGTGGAAGTTTGATCAGTTCTTCACTCCAACAGATAAAGAGGGAAAGAGTTCCGATGATGATGCTGTTCATAAGGAAGTACCTAAGGTTAATGCAGAAGGTGATGATGAACCTTCTCATAATGACAAGAATGATGATAAGGAAAGAAATGAAGAGTCACAAATTGAAGGAATACAAGGGAATAAACATAGCAGCAGTTCTCTCAACTCTGCTGCCAGGCCCAAACACTCTGCTGATAGGCCAAAACACTCAGCTGTTAGGCCAAAACACTCTGCAGTTAAGCTTGGTAACTCTGCTGCTGTGCCCAAGGACTCTACTGCTGATAAAGATGGTGATTCTTATGATGATTCTTCTAATGAGATGCCTGAATTAGAAGAAGTGTATGTGGACACTGATGATGAAGTTGTTGATGTCTTTGGTGCTGAAGCTGATTTATCCAATTTGGAGACTGATATACCTGTTAGTCCCACTCCAACAACCAGAATCCACAAAAATCATCCAAAGGAGCAAATTATTGGTGATGTTCACTCTGCTGTACAGACCAGAAGTAAATCAAAAGGTTTGAGTGATTTGCTTGATCAGGGATTGTTTGCTCAAACTCTTAAAAAGAGGAATAGCTACAAGGATTTACAAAATTGTATGTTTGCCTGTTTCTTATCTCAAGAAGAACCCAAAACCATTCACAAGGCTATGAAAGATGAAAGTTGGGTTGAAGCTATGCAAGAGGAGTTGCTGCAGTTCAAGCTTCAAGAAGTCTGGACATTGGTGGATTTGCCTAATGGAAAAAGAGTAATTGGTACTAAATGGGTGTTCAGATGCAAAAGAGATGAAAGAGGCATTGTTATTAGAAACAAGGCTAGATTGGTGGCTCAGGGATACACTCAGGAAGAAGGAATAGATTATGATGAGGTATTTGCCCCAGTTGCAAGAATTGAGGCTATCAGACTATTCTTGGCATATGCCTCATACAAGAATTTTCCTGTGTATCAAATGGATGTGAAAAGTGCTTTCTTGTATGGAAAGATTCCTGAAGAGGTTTATGTGATGCAACCACCTGGGTTTGAAGATCCTAAGTATCCTGATAGGGTCTACAAGGTGAAGAAAGCACTGTATGGACTACATCAAGCTCCTAGAGCTTGGTATGACACCTTATCCAAGTATTTGTTGAACAATGGTTTTTGCAGAGGAACCATTGATAAAACATTGTTCATTAGGAAAGACAAGTATGTGGCTGATATGTTAAAGAAATTTGGTTTCAATGATGTGAAGGCAGCTAAGACACCAATGGATAAAAACAAACCTTTGCTCAAGGATGAAGATGGGGTAGAGGTTGATGTACATCTTTATAGATCAATGATTGGTTCATTGATGTATCTGACTGCTTCAAGGCCAGATATCATGTTTTCTGTGTGTGCTTGTGCTAGATTTCAAGTGTCCCCAAAAGTTTCACACTTGGAAGTGGTCAAAAGAATTTTTAGGTACCTAAAGGGTCAACCTAAATTGGGCCTTTGGTATCCTAATAATTCACCCTTTGATTTGATAGCATACTCAGACAGTGACTATGCTGGAGCTAGTTTGGATAGAAAGTCAACCACTAGAGGCTGTCAATACCTTGGTCATAGGCTAATCTCAAGGCAATGCAAGAAACAGACTGTGGTGGTTAACTCAACAACTGAAGCAGAATATGTAGCTGCTTCTAGCTGCTGTGGACAAGTGCTCTGGATTCAGAATCAACTGCTGGATTATGGGTACAATTTCATGAACACCAAAATTTATATTGACAACAACAGCACAATGTGTATTATCAAGAATCCTATTTTTCATTCTAAAACAAAACACATAGAGATAAGACATCATTTTATTAGAGATTGTTATGAGAAAAAGTTAATTCAAGTGGTTAAAATACATACTGACAATAATGTTGCTGATCTACTTACAAAAAGTTTTGATATAAGTAGATTTCAATTTTTAGTTGCTAGTATTGGCATGATAAATCTTTAATCTTTAAACATCTTATCTCTGTATGTGTTTGTAAAATTGTGTAAGGATTTGTGTTGTTGTTTAGTCAAAGTCTGGTGTTTAGTCAAAATTTGTTGTTTCTTAAATTGTTTGCTGTTATGTTGTCTGCTGCTATGCTACTCTGCTGCTATTGTGGGATATTCTTGCTTGTGTTTGTGGTTTTCTACTAACCTTTTGCAGATATACATGCGTACAAAATCAAGTAAAGCAAGGAAAGTTCATATTCATTAATCACAAAGTGGAGTACAAAATAAAGCTTCATTACATCCATAGTTCAAAAGAGACCAAGACACAAGATTCAAATACAAACAAAAGATCATAATCCAGCTTTCCCTTTCCCTTCCCAACAAAGTCAGGCATGACTTTGCTGTGGGGTCCTCTGCTACCCATGTGTTCAAACACCTGCTTGCAGGGAAGTGCCAGTATCACTGGTCTTGGAGATGGACTTTGCTGTTGACTTGAGGATGGAACTTGTTTCTTCTTCGGCTTCTTTTTTGGAACAGGGAGTTCCTGCTCCACTGTACGTGGCCTTGGATGAGGCAGATCGACACTCTTCCCAAAGGCGGCAGCAGCTTTCTCCATTTGTCTTGTGAGCTCGACTGTCAAGGGATGATGAGAAGGATCTATTTCCTAAGTACCTTGATAATAAGTCAATGATTTTGGCCATAATGTTGTTTCTTCATCACAGCTGGAGTCTTTAAAGGAAGATGGAGTAGATGGAAGCGGGTCCGACACTTCTTCTTCAACAATGGCTTTGCCTTTGCGTTGTGCAGAAGATGAAATTGGGGGAAAATAATTTTCCCATCCTAGTGAAGTATCGGAAGAGGAATCAGAGGAAATTTCGATGATCGGTGTTTTTGATGCACTCATGGTTATTTGATTTTTGTGTTAGGGTTTGTGAGATTGGGGATTTGCTAAGAGATTGAGGGATTTATAGACTTAAATGAGGAGTTGGTATCGCATTTAATCTGATTGAGGGATTAAATTTGGAAGATTTTGGGAAAGTTGACTTTTAGTCAAACTTTTCATAACTCTGCTGCTGAGTTTGAAAGTAAAGGGGTCAAATTGAAAATTTTGGCGCGTCTTAAACCCTAATTAGATCAAAATGGTCTCAAACACCAATTCGATCTCATTACATTTTCACTGCTCAAAATTACGTTCAATTCTCACCCAAGAACACTAATTCATCTCATTAAATCCAAAACCCCCAAATCATAATGGCTAGAAGAAAGTTTCCTGATGAGCACAATCAGATTGCTTTTCTTAGCAAGGTTTCGGCTGCTGAAGGTTTTCATGAAGTCATGGATTTTCTCAGTGCATCTCGCTTAAGGTATGCTTTAATAGTTGATCCTCCCATATTTAAATCTCATATGCACCAGTTTTGGTCAACTGTTAAGCTTGATACTCTAGACGGGGAGGAAAGGTTGATTGGTAGTGTGGATGGAGAGAGTATTGTTGTTAGTGAAACATCTATTAAGAGAAGTCTTCGTCTATCAGGTGTTCCAACACCCCCTAATCTTACCACAGATGTTATTTTGACTGAGCTAGAGAAAATTAGGTATGAGAGGCCTGAGGCTAGTGGAACATTTTATAAAGGTCTTCTTTGCCCACATTGGAAGTTTCTTTTGCATACTCTTCAACATTGTTTGTTTCCTAAAGTAGGTGGATGGAATGAATTTAGTGCTGTTCAAGCTACGGCCTTGGTTTGTTTGGCCACAGGACAACCGTTTGATTTTTCATCCATGATTTTTGAAGGTATGAAGAAGTATGTCAAAAAGCAGTTTTATTTGTATCCAAGGTTTTTACAACTCATTATAAACCATCAACTAAAAGAACCTTTGGAACATACAAATATTGAGCCAAGTAGCAAAATGGCAATCAAAATGTTTGCTTTTCTGAAGAAAAATGGGAAAGGTTTTTCTGGTACCATCACTCCCCTATCTCAATACATCTTGGACATTGTGGCTGCTGTTAATGAGGATGAAGAAGCTGGAACTCCCACAGCTTCCCATCACACATCCTCATCTTCAAGTTTGAATGAATCTTTCTCAAATGAACCCCAAAATACCCACTCACCTAGGACTTCACAAGAACAGGGCACTAAGTTACCTCAGACTAGTGCTGGTATGGTAGCAGATGAGGCTGCCATAGGTGATGGAGATGGCATGAAGGAAGGGGCTGACACTACTGTCTCTGGTTTAGTAACTGAGCAGGCCAGTGTCAACATAAGTAAGACCCCAACCTTGGCAACATCTACTGCTGAAGGTTCTCTTGAACTTGATGCACAAGATGGTAACCCCAGCCAACTGGCTAATATGGGGGGCTCAGATGTTCAACCTAGGGTTGAGACTGAGTTTTTGTCCCAAGATTCACCTCTCAGGGAAGTTAACACATCCCGAAGTGATGAGGACAGACATGAAACTACTCATGAATTGATGGATGATACAGTACAAAATGTCAATGCCTATGATACACCTCTCGGACCAGGTAACACAGGTCAAAGTGTTGAGACTAGTCTTGAACATCCACATATTGAATTGATGGCTACTTCACTTGCACAAAATGTCAATGTCAATGATCCACCTCTCGGGTCAGGTAACACAGACCGAAGTGGTGAGACTATTCTGAAACAACTTAATGAATTGACGGATAAATGTACCAAATTGTCATCAGAGGTTCTTGCTCTTACTGAAGAGTTGCAGGTTATGAAGAATACTCAACACTCTCAAGATGCAATCATTCACAGACTGAAGTTAAGGGTTAAGCATTTGGAGAGTGTTCGATGGAAAAGAGCAAGATTTCCTCACATTCTAAAGTCCAAGAAGAGGAAGAGTTCCAAACCATGTTTGGAGGAAGATGCTTCCAAACAGGGGAGGAATGATCAGGAGGATATAATAGGTTCAGGGGAGGTTGTAAAAGAAACAAGTGAAAATGTTGCTGATATTGGTGATAAAAATGCACAGATTGACTTTGCTGCTGGAGCAGAACACTCTGCTGATGGGTTAAAGGACTCTGCTGCAAATACAGAGAAGAGTGCAGGAGAAAAGGATTCTGCTGAACCAGATGATGATACACTACCCTTAGCCCAAGTATTGCTAAACCTTGGAACCAAAACACCTACACCAAAACAGATTTCACCTAAACCTGCACCACAGCCTACAAGACCAAAAGCCAAAGGAGTTACCATAAGAGAACCTGAACCAGTGTCTAAACCTACACAACCAACGTACACTGGTAAAGGTAAAGGCAAATCAGATGACTCTTTCCCATGGCATATTCCTTTTGAGTTCTGGTCAAAAGAGGATCAATCTAGGTATGATTCAGATGCTGCAAGAAAATTGGTAGAAGAAGATGAGCAAAAAGAGCTTGAAAGACAACGGCAGCTGGCTGAGAATGAGGCAAAAACCAGAGCATTACTTGAAAACTGGGAAGATGAACAAGCAAGTAATGAGGCTGCTATCAAATGGGTTAAGGTGAAAGAAGAGTTAAAAGATGATTTTGCTGCTATAAATGAGTTTGACTTCTTGGAAGAGTTTAAAGCAAAACAGAAAAAGAAGTTGGTCAATCAGAGGAAGAAAAAGAAAGTGCTTAAACCTCCTACAAGAAGGGAACTCAAAACTCATCAAGAATATTATCTGAGACATATGAAGAATTGGAAATTAAAAGATTTGAAGCTTTTGTCATATGAAGATGTTGAAAAGAAGTATGAAGCAGCAAGGAAGGAGATAGAAAGCAAAATTGATCCACTGAATGATGATGAGGTTGCTAAGCTTACAAGAATAAAAGTAGCACCAAATGCTTACATGAATCCTGAGTCAAGTGTTAAAAAGCCCATAGTGTCTGATGCTGAAAAGGAGAAAGAGGTTATTGTTGAAACTGAAATTAAGACTGAATCCTTTGTTGGTATAAAAAGATATGGGAGGAGAGTAAAGCAGGTGGCTAGGAAGAAGAGAAGAACTCAGTCAGTATTGATGAGTGATTCAGAGAAAGAGGATAGTGATGAGCATAATTTTAAAGAAGTGACTGCAGATGATATGAAAAGGATTATGGATTTCACAGTTCATAAACCTCAAGAAGAACCTGAGTTACTTAATGTAGTTCCTTTGTCAACAAAATACCCAATCATTTCCTACTCACATGATGTTCTAGACGGTAGTCAAGCATGCTGGGGGATTAAGAGATCAAATGGTTCAAGTGTGGCATATATTAGTTTTTCTCAAATGTTGCACTACATGGATAGGGATGATATTCTACAACTCTGGAAGCTTTACAAGATGAATTATGGTGATACTAGACCAGAGGTGGTGCATGAAAGACTTAACTATTACTATTTGAAGAATATGTTTGAACCTGATGAAAGAAGTCTTGATTGGAAGAATGTGATAAGTTCAAGCAAAGTTATCAGATGGTATCTATATCAATCATGTGGAGTACATGCATTGACTGGAAGTAATGGTTTGTGTTTATACATGTTAACAGAGAAAGATTATCCTGTGTTCAAGAATACTGCTCTTCTGACTAATATGCTACAACCTGGAATGCTGAGTTTGCAAAGACCATTTTTATCAGATCATCAAGCTTTTGAGTTAGTGGAGAGGTATAGAAAAGTGCTGGAATCAAAGACCTCAAAACAGTAAAGTGTTTGGAAGCATCCTCCTGATGATTAGCTGGATTTAAAGGAAACTTGATGATTTTTGGAGAAAAATATCAAGTTTAAGGGAGGATTGTTGGGTCTAAAGATGCTGTTGTTCGTGAAATATGCTAAGTGTTACTCAGCTGATTAGTTAAGTAACTCTGCTGATTAGACTATTACTCTGCTGTTTGGTAACTCTGCTGGATTGGGATAATAAGCTTAGTATAACTATGCTGCTAGCCACGAAGACTCTACTGCTAGGAAGATTATGCTGCTGCTTATTGGATATGTATAGTATGTTAAGGATATGTATAGAAAAGATACGTAAAGATATTTTTCGTGTATAGAAAGTTTTGTAACCGACTAGGACTCCTTAGTCTATAAAAGGAGGGTCTAGGGTTAGGTTTTAGGTACGTATCATTATTGTTTTACACTTCAAGGTTTCTTGTAACCCTATTGTTATCGAGCAATCGTATTAATATATTGAAGTGTTATTTGAGAATTCGTTTGTGTTTAATTCTTCTTAAGATCAAATATTAAATTCCGCATAATATTTGATATACAATTCAAGATCAGTTTCTATACCGATTGCTTTAGGTTTATATCTAAAGTAATTAATAAGATCGTGAAGTTCAACTGGGATCAACAAATCATTTTTCTATGAATGATTGTTTTTAGGGGTAAATATAGACATAGCCCGGTCGCTCAAGTGTTGGGATTTTTTGGCCCCAAAAAAGTCGCTTTCCCATAATAGCCCAACACTTTAAGCGACTGAATCTAGGAGTGACATGTGGCGGAAAAAAGTCACTTAATTCAAAAAAAGTCGCTTAAGCGAATTTTTTTTCAAACCACTGCTAGTGCATCTGTTTCTACTGCTGGGCTTAATCGAAAGTCGCTTAATTTACAAAATGTCGCTTAAGCGACTTTTTTCGGCCACATGTCACACCCAGATTTAGTCGCTTAAAGTGTTGGGCTATTTTGGGAAAGCGATTTTTTTGGGGCCAAAAAAGCCCAACACTTTACTAGACCGGGCTATTTGTTGAATTACCCCTTGTTTTTACCCATTATTCTTGATTAAACAAAGAAAGTTAATCGTGGTTGTAATAAGAATGCTTTTGTCTATCAAAATAGGATTGATTGTAAACCATTTCAAGGGTCGAAAGATTAATAGTTTACTATCAATTGTGACCTTTTGTCTATAATCGGTTACCTTTTGTATTGACCATTTCCTAAGCTTATTTGATAAAACAAAAGACTATTTTGTGTTTAAGGTACACCAATTTATGAACCTTGAATTGATCTTGAATTGATTGGTTAAACTTAATGCTTGTTTTTATAAACTAAAATCTTGACGAAGGTTTAATTTGAAGAAACAATAGATTAGTTCACCAAGCTAATTATCATAACCAACATGTTATCCTAAGTTATCACAATCATGCTTTTCAAGAGTAGTGCATTAGTCTAAGCAAGTGTAGTTTTAATCATTTGAATTATTATATTACATCATTGCTTGTTTAAGAGATTCACTTCTAGTAGCTTACAATTCGATTCACTACACAAATCCCTACGAACGATCCCGACTTACCATCATAATCTTGCTATAACGGACGAGTTCACTTGCTCGTATGTGTTGTTTCTAGATTCGGTAATTCGACCTTTATAAATTTAAAACTTGTACTCACACACGACACATCAGTTGTTTTACTTAAATCCTTCTGAGTAGATCTAACTAAACTTGGAAAGTTTAAACACCTGTTGGTTCATATATGTTCATTTAAGATTTTCATCTTTAGTTACAACTGTACTAACTACCGAAATCTGTATATCATAAACAAATTAAACCAAATCTTAACAATGAGTCAACACACAATCATAACTTAATATACCATATCAAGTGAAACTGAGATATCAATACACACCAAAGATATGTAAACACTACCAATTCGATGCACTAATAAATACCTTTTCGATGCACTAATCATACTCATAGATGCCCTAATATATACAGTGTCAAACGGATGCACTAAAGTACCTCAAACGGATGCGCTAAAGTATATCAAACAGATGCAATTAAATAAGTCCGTTCCAAAAAGCTTGTAGGATTTTAACTTACCTAACTTGTATAATACAGATGCAGTAATGTATAATCTTACACTATGGACGCCCTACTAATATATACCTTTTCGATGCACTAATCATACTCATAGATGCCCTAATATATACATTGTCAAACGGATGCACTAAAGTACCTCAAACGGATGCGCTAAAGTATATCAAACAGATGCAATTAAATAAGTCCGTTCCAAAAAGCTTGTAGGATTTTAACTTACCTAACTTGTATAATACAGATGCAGTAATGTATAATCTTACACTATGGACGCCCTACTCTAACAAACATATTGGGTAATGGATAATGTTCATTTAAGATTTTCATCTGTAGTTACAATTGCACTAACTACCAAAATCTGTATATTATAAACAAATTAAACCAAATCTTAACAATGAGTCAACACATAATCATAACTTAATAGACCATATCAAGTGAAACTGAGATATCAATACACACCAATGATATTTAAACACTACCAATTCGATGCACTAATATTTACCTTTTCGATGCACTAATCATACTCATAGATGCCCTAATATATACATTGTCAAACAGATGCACTAAAGTACCTCAAATGGATGCGCTAAAGTATATCAAACAGATGCAATTAAATAAGTCCATTCCAAAAAGCTTGTAGGATTTTACCTTACCTAACTTGTATAATACAGATGCAGTAATGTATAATCTTACACTATGGATGCCCTACTCTAACAAACATATTGGGTAAGGATAATGTTGATGCACTAATGTATAATACAGATGCAGTTATATATAATCATACACTACAGATTGCCATAACTTTACCAGTGTCTCCTAATTTCATAACATGGTACTTAACGTTAATGCCTAATATTCAATACAAAGTTAGCCAGTTTAGGTTCATGTATGTAACTTATGATAGGAAATTATATACTGCAATATACTCAAGGAATAACTAAACAAAAGTGAGCCATATCAGAAAAAATAGTTGATATACCTTAGAGTTCTTCGAAAGGTTGGATCAATATCACGAATGACATCTAACCAAAAAGATGAGCACCACTCCACACTGCTTTGTTAAAGGAATACGAGTATGCGATGACGTGGACTAGCCAAAGACTTCACCATTGAGAGAATTTCTTCTGGTGTGCTTTCCGGTTCACCATTCTTAGCCTGCTAAAGGCATTTCATATTAATACTATCAACATAGTAGGGTATGATGCACCAATCTTACTCATCGATGCACTAATCTTAATCACCGATGCCCCTAAGATGTTCATCGATGCACTATACATACAAACATATGCCCAAGGTATGTTCAACGATGCATTAAAATACAAATTGATGCCCTACTATTATCAATGATGCACTAAACATTCAAACAGATACACTAGATGTAACACCCCCAACCCAACAAGGGTAGAAGTGTCACGCAAATGGTGACATATCAAAGGCAAGCATAACATACGACTTAAATAATACAATAGAAATTCAAAGGTTACAAATGATATACTGAAGCTACAAGGTTACAAATAAGAAACAAAACTAAATACTATGTCTGTCAACGCAAATCCTTCTAAAAACTTCTACTTCCGAAAAACTATCAAGGTCTTCTAAGTCCAAGGTCTCTTCACTCATACCCAGCTTCCAACTAAAACCTGCCGCACACGGAAAGAAAACGTGCGGCTGAGCTTAAAAAGCCCAGTGAACAGATATATATAATAAACGGAAACAAAATCAAATGAACATGAACAGACATATCATAATGAACGAGATATAGGAAAAGGAAAATAAAGAATAAGGTTTAGGACAGTCATCCACCACGAGCCCATATCATAACATATCACATATCATATCATATCATATCTTCATAATCATATAGAGGGGAGACCTCTCAGATAATCAGATAATATGAGGGGTGTCCTCATTCTTCAGGTGGAGTAGCTAGCTCCCATATTTTGTGAAAGGAGTGGATTGCACCCAGCCCCAGTCACCATATCATATCATATCAAAACATATCATATCAGAACATATCTAGGATGCATCCATTCGCCCCCCAAACAAATCATATTGGCCATAACAAATCATAAAGCGCGCATATCATATCATAATGGGGACGGTGTAACCAAATCACTAGGGCTACACACTAGTCATGCCATTGGTGCATCAATGACACGGCCATGTTACCTTCATGGCTAGGGAACATATTTTGGCTCGTAGTATCAAACTGGGGTTAAGGTCAAAGGTCAAAGGTTCATATCGTAGCAAAGGTTCATATGTCATAATCACAGTCCAAATGTCAAGGTTCATATCACAGGGTTCATATCAAAAGGTTCATATCAAAGGTTCATATCAAAGGTACAAATCAGAAGTCAAGAGACCGAAGGCACCTTATTAAAAAGGGCAGAATATCTGTACCTTAATGAAATGCGCAAGCAAAGAAATGAAAAGCAAATCAAGTAGGAGATCACTCCCTCTTCACCCGATCTACAAATAATCACAAATTCTCTTATAAGTTTCATGTAATCATAATGTCTCATTTTAAGTTCTCTCTCCATGTTAATTAACTTTTATTATTAACATTCTCGTTTGTCCATTCAAAGTATTACAGATGATCGTATTCATATTTAGGATTCATAATGTCTTTTACAAAGTTTTTAGTGTTCATATAGTAGTTTCCATAATTTAGGGTTCATTAGGTAATTACCATAAGTTTTAGGGTATAATATGAAAATATCATCAAGTTACAGCTTTTATAAGTTATGACCTTTGGTTTTAGCAAAATATCCATTTACACCCTTTAGGTTACCCAATAAACACATCACACCCTTTAGTTTACAATTTTACCCTTTTATAATTTCTCACAGTTTTATATACGAAATTGTTAGGTTTTCAATAAATTGCAAATCGTAAAAGAACTCAGTAATAAAATTCCCAAAAATTCCCAGAGATGCTCAAATGTCTTAAGTATTTTACCAAATTTTTCCAGATTTTATTAAGTAGCATAACTATGGATTAAAATTCACCTAAACCAACTCGCCCAGATTTCTGAGTAATTTTACTATACGAAAAGTTATTAATTAGAAACCTTTTAAGAAAAATTCACAAAAATCTGAAAAAATTCCAGGAAGTAATAGACATCCTAAAGATTACACAGTTCAAAGGAAACCTCCTAATTCAACACGGTTTGGAAATTAAAATTCAAAAACCCGGACTGATTTTCCAGACTCACAAATCCGATCAGACACATAATTTTCTAAAAATCAAAAAGTAACCTTCCAAGCCTCTAAAAATTACAAACTAAATTTTCCCAGGTAGCCCTTTCAATGAACTTAGTTTTAGACTCTTAAAACACTCAAAAACTCTATTCCATCATTTAGTTACAGCTGGTTAAAGTCGAACAAAAATCCAACTCAGAACCAGTCATCACAGAAACATGTCTATCTTAGGGTTTTCGTCATTCTATTCATTAGTTCTTGGCACCAATCGATTTTGGGTGAGTCCATAACATATTTAGGTCATTCAAAACAGGTCTTAACATAATCACGTCGAATAATTTCACCATATAAACCCTGGTTCGATTCATACATAACAGTTTTTTTAGGGTTTTCATAACTTGTGATTTTATGTGACATTATTTGTGATTTATAATTCGATTAGAACAAAAGGCAAGAACAAGGATTGAGCAAAGACGATACAATACCCTTGTAGACCACGAAGAACATGAACACAAGATCAAAACACCACACGAATGGGTCTTTTCTCCTCCTCTTATTGATCGAACAGCAGCAGCCCACAAGGGAAAAAAAACACAATTTAGGGCTAGTATCCAATTCGCATGGATTAATGGGAACAAGAACTATATTACCTTGATTCGTAGGAAGCAAGAACACCTTCTTTTGGGGCTTGTTTGGATCGATTAGCAGCAGCACAAGAGGGAAAAGATGGAGGCCGAATGTTTTGTGTTTGTGAGGTTTAGGGTTGTTGATGGATCGGTTAAAGGAAAAAAAAATACCGAATATATGATTTTTACAATTAGGGAAATATATCAATCATATTAATGTGTAATTATCCAATTTTTACCAATCATGAACTTGGACCCTATTGTGGTCAAGGGGGGGGGGGGCGGCACAATATAAAGTTGTGCTTCTTTTTTTTTTTTTCTTTTTTTTTTTTTTTGGTACAACTTATAACATAAGGTTTTTGATTTGCTTAAATATTTGAAGCTTAGAATATACATATGTTACTTATGTGATCTTTCGTAGGTTCTCAAAATTTTAATTTCGAGGGTATTTTTGTCTTTTCATCTTATGTTAATTTGCGGGTTTTACAACTCTTCCCCTCTAAAAATAAATTTTCGTCCTCGAAAATTGAAGTGCGAAATCGAAATGAAGATGCGAAATCGAAAACAATAACAAAATGAATACGTACCAAATCAAAAAGAGAAACGCGGATAATCGGATCGTATTGACTCTTCGGTTTCCCAAGTAGCCTCGCTCTCAGGATGGTTCTTTCAAAGAATCTTTACGAACGGAGATGAAACGAAACAGAAGACACAACGGACAGCGAACGGAAATGTAAAAAGACTTGTTTCTCATGACTCTTCATTGCCGATCCAAAAGTAACTTCCGTTCTCAGAAATGACATATCATACGGAATTCAATTTGCAAGGATCATAATCACACATGACGAATGGTTATCATATTTTCTCAGAAGAGATACAAGGATACGCAAGATTGCGACGGATATGCCGTCCATAGCATTCGATTAGACAAATCAGATGAGATCGTACAGAAAATAAATTGTAGGTGATATCAAATGGAAGAACTTATAGCAGAACTTAAGATTTTTATCGGAATTACAAAGGTCAACAACCGCGTTCCGAGAATCCAAACGTATCAAATCGTATAACGGCGAAACAGATTAAGCGTATAGGTGGAACGAACCTAAATCTTACAAATGCAAAATTTCTCACATCTCTAATCAAAATTCTAAGGTTTCTAAAGTACTCCTCGAAATATCCTATGAACACAATGAGGGTACGTCATATGACGTAAGTATTATCACGTTCGCGAACCGTCATAATACCAGCATCATATGAGTATACCATCATGATGGTCATACTTTATCTCAAGTCGCGAACAGAACTACTTATCTTAACCACCTATCAGTCTTTCTACCTCCTAAGGTTGGTCCAAAACAAACATCACTACGGATTCTAAATCGGAGGAATTTGAACGTACAAATAGCGTAACGGAATGTGTACAACTCAAAATGAAACTCGTCGTCGAAACGTTAGGTCTTCCACAATTCATCATTTTTCTCATAACAAAACCATCATCCAAACAAATGCATAACGAACACAGAACGGAATTTCTAATAGGGTAAGGCTCATTCAAAAGATCCTATCGAAAAGTAACGGAAACTTAAGTGGTCTAAGAGGAAATGAATTACGTCTTCAATATCTTCATCCTTTACAAAAATCAAATCTTCCAGATCCAAACGTTTACTACAAAATTTCATCCATTCAATTTCATGACCTCGAATCTTTTCAAATTCCAAGTAGTCGCTCTCTGGTCTAATTATACGATCTTAGGGTGAAAAGGAAATCATAAACTTGAGTCTGGTTCCTCAAGTCTTCGACACTTCTTCTGGACACTTCGGCGTGGTAGCGTGAATCTCTGACGTGATCACCTTGCATTCCTCCATTTGCGAGTTTGCTTCAGCTCTCAATTCATCTTAGTACAACTAAAATGACTAGAGAAATAAGGTTGCGTGTCTCCTACAGGTCTTCTAACATGATTCAGAATTCACCAACTCAAACTGCTGTGGACTTCCTGGTTTATGTGCTGAAGCTCATCTCTTACGGTCTGGTCGTCTTGATGCCCAATTGAAGTCCCCACGTGCTGCTTGGGGTATAATCGAGTCTCATCTTAGTCTGTCTTCTTCTCACCTGCTTCTCTCTCGGTAATGCCTGTCACGAATCTCTTCTGCACATCTTCTACAAGGTTTCTAACTCTGACAATGGTCTTCAGTCTTGGTCCTTCCTGTGGAAACTCTGTCGCCATCGGATACCTGGTGGTGTTGTCTGCTGCAATCTCTGAACACAAATCAAAACTATTCTTCCAGCACAAAGGGTCGATTCACAAAATACAAACAAACGATCTACGAGTTCCTCGTTCGTCTCTGAGCATAAACACACTGTCATACTATGACAATTGTCCGAATACTTGCGAAAACATGAATCTTCTAGCCAATACAATTGACATCATTCAGAACTCATAGTGGTCACACGAGTACTAAAGCAACTTCAGGAAATCTTCTTAGGGAAAAACTTCATATCACAAATCCTTCTCTTTACAAGTCAAATTGTAATGCTTCGCGGAACTTAATCAACTTCCTTCTCAGATGTTGTTGTGGTTGCTTCTTCCGTCCTTCAAACTCAAATGAGGTCGTCTGCTACGGAGTTTCTAAAAAAAATAGAACAAATCAAATATTGATACACGGAAATGGAATAATGATTACGGTTACATTCACGATGGTCGGTGTGCCGCCGCACACTTCTCTCTTCCTTCTTCATAAACCAACAGGAGCATTCAAGAGATCACTGAAGTGAACAACTCATATTCCATCAGTTCCTACAATCTCTTAACTTCTTCAGTATCGTGGTTTCGCCAAATTCAGATTAGTTCAATGCAAACTTTACTTCCCAAACGGATCTCAAAAGGTTCATCAGAAGCACCAGAAATTCGTACAACAAACTTTCAAATGCCGGAACTTTCTAAGAGTGGATACTAACAGGCGTTAGAAGAAAATTGGGAATCAAAGAGATCGGAGTATGTGCTTCATAGCAACAATAATTTTAACAGATTCAAATGATTGAGAATATCATATTCAAATATGGTGGAGCAGATTATGAAAGGTCACGTCTCAAATATGGCAGTCTACGGTAGCTTCACAAAAGTCACCAATCCAAAATCAAAAGACCTCAAGGTCAAATGCATCCAAAGGCAAACGGATCCTTAGAGCGAATGTGCTTGTCAAAACATACGGATAGTTCACATGTCAAATTTAGGTACATGGTTCATCAAAGTGTGGGATGGGAGAGTATTAGAATATATCAAGGTCAAATATATCAATTTGAAGGTTAGAATCGTGAACAGTTCAAACGATTGGAACCTTATAACATAGGAATGATAGGGTGTGCACCGATAGTAATACGAACATCGTTTAACTGTCAGAGTTGAGATGTATAGAATATCAGTTATTAGCATCAGCATGCTTAGATAACAAT
This sequence comes from Artemisia tridentata subsp. tridentata, assembly GCA_021014915.2. Taxonomy (NCBI): domain Eukaryota; kingdom Viridiplantae; phylum Streptophyta; class Magnoliopsida; order Asterales; family Asteraceae; genus Artemisia; species Artemisia tridentata. The sequence continues at coordinate 50,900,326 of CP139508.1, forward strand.
TCCGTACTAGACAAATGTCAACATCAAATCCTTCTAAAGGAAAAGTTGGTTAACATACAACGTTCATCATTCAAATGACGGAAGGTAATACTTCCTCGTCTTCTGCGACAAACGTTCTTATAAGGCATGACTAAAGGCAAAGGCAAGATTCAGAGTGATGCGGAAGCAATTACTACTCACATGGATGTCCTAGACTACCCATTCCTCACCGGTTATGGCTTATATTCCTATGGGAAAAATTCTACGCAACTTCGCAAAGGTTATCCTACGAGCGCCTACAGTGGAAACTTAGGGGTCCTAACTTACACAGGCCAAGGGTAGATGTACTACAAGTCGTAAACCTGTCTCTGATACCATAATTGTAACACCCCAACCCAACAAGGGTAGAAGTGTCACGCAAATGGTGACATATCAAAGGCAAGCATAACATACGACTTAAATAATACAATAGAAATTCAAAGGTTACAAATGATATACTGAAGCTACAAGGTTACAAATAAGAAACAAAACTAAATACTATGTCTGTCAACGCAAATCCTTCTAAAAACTTCTACTTCCGAAAAACTATCAAGGTCTTCTAAGTCCAAGGTCTCTTCACTCATACCCAGCTTCCAACTAAAACCTGCCGCACACGGAAAGAAAACGTGCGGCTGAGCTTAAAAAGCCCAGTGAACAGATATATATAATAAACGGAAACAAAATCAAATGAACATGAACAGACATATCATAATGAACGAGATATAGGAAAAGGAAAATAAAGAATAAGGTTTAGGACAGTCATCCACCACGAGCCCATATCATAACATATCACATATCATATCATATCATATCTTCATAATCATATAGAGGGGAGACCTCTCAGATAATCAGATAATATGAGGGGTGTCCTCATTCTTCAGGTGGAGTAGCTAGCTCCCATATTTTATGAAAGGAGTGGATTGCACCCAGCCCCAGTCACCATATCATATCATATCAAAACATATCATATCAGAACATATCTAGGATGCATCCATTCGCCCCCCAAACAAATCATATTGGCCATAACAAATCATAAAGCGCGCATATCATATCATAATGGGGACGGTGTAACCAAATCACTAGGGCTACACACTAGTCATGCCATTGGTGCATCAATGACACGGCCATGTTACCTTCATGGCTAGGGAACATATTTTGGCTCGTAGTATCAAACTGGGGTTAAGGTCAAAGGTCAAAGGTTCATATCGTAGCAAAGGTTCATATGTCATAATCACAGTCCAAATGTCAAGGTTCATATCACAGGGTTCATATCAAAAGGTTCATATCAAAGGTTCATATCAAAGGTACAAATCAGAAGTCAAGAGACCGAAGGCACCTTATTAAAAAGGGCAGAATATCTGTACCTTAATGAAATGCGCAAGCAAAGAAATGAAAAGCAAATCAAGTAGGAGATCACTCCCTCTTCACCCGATCTACAAATAATCACAAATTCTCTTATAAGTTTCATGTAATCATAATGTCTCATTTTAAGTTCTCTCTCCATGTTAATTAACTTTGATTATTAACATTCTCGTTTGTCCATTCAAAGTATTACAGATGATCGTATTCATAGTTTAGGATTCATAATGTCTTTTACAAAGTTTTTAGTGTTCATATAGTAGTTTCCATAATTTAGGGTTCATTAGGTAATTACCATAAGTTTTAGGGTATAATATGAAAATATCATCAAGTTACAGATTTTATAAGTTATGACCTTTGGTTTTAGCAAAATATCCATTTACACCCTTTAGGTTACACAATAAACACATCACACCCTTTAGTTTACAATTTTACCCTTTTATAATTTCTCACAGTTTTATATACGAAATTGTTAGGTTTTCAATAAATTGCAAATCATAAAAGAACTCAGTAATAAAATTCCCAAAAATTCCCAGAGATGCTCACATGTCTAAAGTATTTTACCAAATTTTTCCAGATTTTATTAAGTAGCATAACTATGGATTAAAATTCACCTAAACCAACTCGCCCAGATTTCTGAGTAATTTTACTATACGAAAAGTTATTAATTAGAAACCTTTTAAGAAAAATTCACAAAAATCTGAAAAAATTCCAGAAAGTAATAGACATCCTAAAGATTACACAGTTCAAAGGAAACCTCCTAATTCAACACGGTTTGGAAATTAAAATTCAAAAACCCGGACTGATTTTCCAGACTCACAAATCCGATCAGACACATAATTTTCTAAAAATCAAAAAGTAACCTTCCAAGCCTCTAAAAATTTCAAACTAAATTTTCCCAGGTATCCCTTTCAATGAACTTAGTTTTAGACTCTTAAAACACTCAAAAACTCTATTCCATCATTTAGTTACAGCCGGTTAAAGTCGAACAAAAATCCAACTCAGAACCAGTCATCACAGAAACATGTCTATCTTAGGGTTTTCGTCATTCTATTCATTAGTTCTTGGCACCAATCAATTTTGGGTGAGTCCATAACATATTTAGGTCATTCAAAACAGGTCTTAACATAATCATGTCGAATAATTTCACCATATAAACCCTGGTTCGATTCATACATAACAGTTTTTTTAGGGTTTTCATAACTTGTGATTTTATGTGACATTATTTGTGATTTATAATTCGATTAGAACAAAAGGCAAGAACAAGGATTGAGCAAAGATGATACAATACCCTTGTAGACCACGAAGAACACGAACACAAGATCAAAACACCACACGAATGGGTCTTTTCTCCTCCTCTTATTGATCGAACAGCAGCAGCCCACAAGGGAAAAAAAACACAATTTAGGGCTAGTATCCAATTCGCATGGATTAATGGGAACAAGAACTATATTACCTTGATTCGTAGGAAGCAAGAACACCTTCTTTTGGGGCTTTTTTGGATCGATTAGCAGCAGCACAAGAGGGAAAAGATGGAGGCCGAATGTTTTGTGTTTGTGAGGTTTAGGGTTGTTGATGGATCGGTTAAAGGAAAAAAAATACCGAATATATGATTTTTACAATTAGGGAAATATATCAATCATATTAATGTGTAATTATCCAATTTTTACCAATCATGAACTTGGACCCTATTGTGGTCGAGGGGGGGGGGGCGGCACAATATAAAGTTGTGCTTCTTTTTTTTTTCTTTTTCTTTTTTTTTTTTTGTACAACTTATAACATAAGGTTTTTGATTTGCTTAAATATTTGAAGCTTAGAATATACATATGTTACTTATGTGATCTTTCGTAGGTTCTCAAATTTTTAATTTCGAGGGTATTTTTGTCTTTTCATCTTATGTTAATTTGCGGGTTTTACACTAGACATAACATACACACGAATGCTCTAACGATGCACTAAACATACACATTTGTGCCTTAGCTAAAAATCGCCATTACTTTAGCTTAAATAAATTCACATACATATAAAAACCACATTCTCATAACCAAATCAGATAATGTACCAAATACGCGGTCAATCACATTAAGTTAATCATCACTGGTTAGTTGTACGGTACAAGTAACTAACGTATAATCTAAGGGAGGTGTTTGTTTAAGTTTATATATTGGGCGTATAAGCTTATATGTTTTCGGCTGATATTTCATAAGCTCAAATTTTTGGCTTATTTTAAAAACGTGTGGGCTTTTGAAGAATTGTTTATATCTTCAATAGAATCAATATAAATAGATTTTAAGACTTACAAATATTGACAGATAAAAATTACCTGTCTGTTTCAGACGCCACAATTGAGCAAATGCAAGCACGATGCCATCTTCAACCTATAGAATCATAGTCAAAGATTTATTCATATCAAAATCATAGCCAACATCATTGTAGAGGATGATTTTCTTATTCTTAGAAAAGGTAGAAAACCTTTAAGCATGAAAGTTCCTTCAAACCCATTTCAACAGTAAGCATACTCTCAATATTCCCTTCACTTGTTAGATCATTCAAGTCAGGCACAAGTTTATTACTCCTTTCCACATTGTTACTGCCTGTTCAATTATGCAAAAAAAGACAGATTTATGCCCTAGTTATTAAATAACCATCCCGCCACTTGCTATGTAACCACTCAACTTTCAGAATTCTAAGTACAGATGACAAAACATACGGGTTGGGTAACACGTTAAAATGGGTGATCTTTAATGCGGTATCAAAAGTAAAGAAAAATGAGCAATTACTAGCCTTTTTCCCAACATTCTCCCTTTGCCTTTTGCCCAGCTGAAACCACAACTTCAAAGGGAAGAGGTGCTAAAGATGACCAATATTCATGCTTTGACACTGCAATATCAGCACAAATACCTACAAAACAATTCATTAGACCAAGATATTGTCGATGCGCTAAAGATAGGAACAGTTCAATAAGCTATGACACTTGAGGTCTGACGATAACTCAAACCAGACACTTAAACTTAAATATGATGCAGTTATGATTGTACAATCATTTTTGTGTCAATTTACCAAGATTATGGAAAATGGAACACTTAAAAACTGGAAGAAGTATAAAGATGGAACCTCCAGATTCGGTAATGGGTCAAAACAGGTCGGGTTGGGTTGATTTGCAAGCATTGTTTGTCTACTTTAGATTTATTCAAAAATAATTGATGTGTTATATATGATTACAGAAAACATATATTTATAGTTATATATTTTAAGGTGACACATGTGGTGTCATTAATAATACACTTTATGTGAGTTTTGACGCGTTTATCTCGTCTACTCATTTGGCATGCTCTCATTTTCAGCTATTTTTCCTTTATTTGACCCATTTGGTAAAGAAAAGAACCAAAAAATGTATTGAAACTACCAAGTTACCTAAAACTCTTTCTCAAAATTGCTTTAGACATGTGTAAAGTGACAAATTGCAAAAAGATTAGAGTAAAAGATACTCAAAAATATATACAAAGCAGTTGCATTACCAAGACGCACAGCTAAACCCCAGTATCGTGCTAGCCAACAACGTTTGAGAACGACTTCTTCCTGCAATTTTGATATATTATATTATTGTTATTGAAGAAAAAAATAGCATAAATAAACATGATAACATACCATCTCACTCTGAGTTAAAACCATTCTTTGTTGTCATGGAATGAAAAGCTTTAACTTCAGAATCGATTCCATGAAGTTGGTCCATAATAGCTGCACTTCATCTTTTGCTTTCTGATTCATATGAATAACACTAATTAAACTACATACATAAGCACTGTAGATTAACTCTAAACATATACTCTTTCTTCCCAAAAAAAGACACTGTCGGCTTAAAAAAGGTATGGCTTGAAATCGGTTATATTTAGTATGGGTCGAAACAGGCTTGCCGGGTTGGTTGACATGCCTCTATTATGATTTGCTGCGGTTGTAGGGACTAGGGGGTCTAATATTAAAGAGGTCCTTTGAATACTACTTGCAAAAATCTTACTATAACTAGAAAGTGTCTGTTATAATGCTTTTCAACATGTACTACGTCCAATTTATCTAAAGTACACCTACAGACTTAGAAGGAGTATAGAAAAGAACTGTTCGCGCAGTAACATAACATCAAGCTTGTAAGAAATTATACAATATTTTAAGTACCATCTTCAAATATCACCTTCTCCAAATCCTGGTTTTTACTTAATACGAGTATCTCATTTCATTTATATAGCAATTTTAATGAATTATAACATCAAAAGCCAGTCTGAGTCAACTTCCAGATGGGAACCTGACCTGGAAAACACTTGGAGGACATCTTGGAACTTTGCAATCCCATATTTTAATGCCTTACTTTGATACAAACAGATGCACTAAAGTACCTTAAACGGATGCACTAAAGCTCCTCAAACGGATGCACTAAAGGTCCCCAAACGGATGCACTAATGTACTTCAAATGGATGCAATTAAAGTGACAGTATATATCTATCATATTCATTATTAGAAAATCCTATGGCATCTTAATAGCATTAGACAAAATTAATCAGGTTACTTAAAAATGGATACTATGATTCAAACGGATGTACTAAAGTACCTCAAAATGATGCACTAAAGCGCCTCAAATGGATGCAGTAGAGTACCTTAAACGGATGCACTAAAGTACCCAAACACTACTTTAGTAACAAGGAGTGATATATAAGTAACTTTACTACTATAGTCTGTTGCAGCTGGTATGAGGCTGATTATTAAACGCTACTTTAGTAACAAGGAGTGATATACTTAACCGCAGCTGCACCAGCTTCTGCTACTACTCCTGAACCTGCACTTGCACCATACACGTTGATGCACTAAATATTCACATACCAGTAAACTGAAATAACAACTATAAAGAACATGGGTCGAAAATAATCATTTATTCGACCCCAATCCATTATGGCCCGCATTAAAAACTACCCCGTTTAGCCCGACACTATAATAACAACTATAAAAAACATTACTCGCTACCCAACTGGCCCATTTTGCCCCTGAAAATAAAGGTGAAAGCTGATAAAAGATAGTACCTCAACCAGTGGCCTTTTAATCAGATGGATAGATGTCATTATTCAATGAAGGGGTTATTTGGGTACCTAAAATATTGGCAAGAAACAGAGGTTTTATATAATTTTGGAAAGATAGAGATGCCTAAATAACACGGCATAGCAACTTTTTGCAGTGAAAGAGTCAGATTCATTAAATATCTAAAACTACTAGCAATGATGGTTATCAATGGTTGCAAAGGTTGCTAATAGATGACATGTATAGATATACAAGTGATTTCTGCAATTTGCATACCGAGAGACCTAAGTAACAAGAAAGAGAGCATGCCTCAAGGGGTATCGCCAAGTCCCGCGTCTGCACTAAACATACAAACCAATACACCAAGGATGCACTAAACATGCAAATGGATGCCCTACTATGACCAACCATGCACTAAACATACAAACCAATACACTAAACATATACATTGATGCCTTATACATTTGATGATGCACTAATCATACTTACAGTCACAGATGCTTTGATATGGCTCAACAATGCGCTGAAATACAAACGGATGCACTAAACATACACACTCGTACCTTAACATGTCTGACGATGCACTAATCATACAAACGGGTACACTAAACATACAAACCGATACACTAAACACTACACTAAACATACACCGATGCCCCAATGTGTTTATTGATGCACTAAACATACAAACAGATGCCCAAGTATTTCCAACGATGCACTAAACATACAAATGGATGCCCTACTATGACCAATGATGCACTAAACATACAAACGAATACACTAAACATACACACCGCTAATCACACTCACTGATGCCCTAATCATACTCACTGATGCCCTAATCATACTCATTGATGCTCTAATATGTGCAACGATGCACTAACATACAAACATATGCCCAAGTTATGTCCAACGATGCACTAAAATAAAAATGGATGCACTAAACATACACACTCTGCCTTAATATGACCAACGATGCACTAATCATACTCATTGATGCCTTAATATGTCATGATTCAACAATAATACAGATTATGATATAATTTACCATTCAACAATAAGCGATTTATGTACACGTTTTTTAAGACTTAAATGTTTAACTAACAGTTAGTAAAACAATAAACTTAAAAGCTAACTTGATGCACCAATTCAAACAAACAAATGCCGTAACATATTTTTTTTACACATATTCACTAAAATGTCATTTTATACACAAAGTTCCCCTAGATGAATCTACACAGATTCCCTAATTTTACACAGATTCACAATAATACTCATTATGATATAAGTTACTCAATAATGCACAAAATAACATAGAAATTGAACAATTAATAAAGACTTACGATTGTTCGATCGGAATAACATACGATTGTTCGATCGGATGCCCTATGATGACCAATTTAGTCGCGTGACTGGTGACATGGTTTCGACATTGTTATTATGGCTGCCGAAATCGTTACTATTATGGCAAGCTCCGACCGCCGGTGTGTTTGTGTATGTTTTTATAAAAGAGAGAAACCGATATATGCATCGGTGATTTGTTTTTTGTTATGGATCATGATACGGATGTTCCCCCTATTTTATCCGTGTTTCTAAATTTTACCCCGAACTTTCAAATGTTTTTAAAATCTACCCTATAGCTATTTTTCTCACTTTTCTATCTAATTACACTTTTCTCTAGAACCGGACCCAATATATCTATATATATATATATATATATATATATATATATGTGTGTGTGTGTGTGTGTGTGTGTGTGTGTGTGTGTGTGTGTGTGTGTGTGTGTGTTGGGAATTAAATGTTCTGAAGATTAGTATCAGGAATTATATGTTCACAAGGTTAGTTCTGCTCAATGAAATTCACTAAGTGTTCATTCTACTGCTAGTGTATTTCATTCTACAGCTAGTGTTAGAGATTCTGTTGCCGCAAGGATACTACTGCTGGTGCATCAGATTCTGCTGTTAAAGAGATAAGTGTCGCGTATTCTACTGCTGGATGGATAAGTATACAAAGATATTTTGTGTATAAAAGTCAAAGATATACGGTAGATAATATCTTTGATAGATAGTCAACAAGTTGTGTACACAGATACAAGTTGTATCTTAGGGACTGACACACTCAAGCAAGCAAGTAGTTCGACAAGACTTATCATTTATTGTAAAGATCACCTTAATTGTATAAAAGGAAGATCTTATCTTAGTTACAAGTGTGTGAATGTGATTGTGTGCTAAATTGTAACTAGTTGAATACTAAGAAAACATACTTTGTGAAGAACATAACAGAAAATAGTTTTCTTTGTAATAGAGATTCAAGGTTTGTAACCCTAGTGATAGTGAAGATCACTCGTATTATTCTCAAATAATATTGAATCGTTTGGTGTTAACATTCATTGTTCATTATCAAATTCAAAAACCACCGTTGTTCCATTTCCAATAACAATATCCTTCTAAGTGTGGTTAAGTAGATTTCCCATACTTAATCATATTCACTCAAAGTATCACATACACTCTTTATAAAGGACTAACATCCTTCCATAGTGTATCGTACATCCTCTCAATTGGTATCAAAGCAAGGCTGATATCTTTGATTTAGAAGAAGAAGAAATGGACGTAGAATCTATTTAGACGAATGTTGCTGCAAAGTTGCCAATGCTCAAACAGAATGAGTTTGACATGTAGAGGTTAAGGATAGAGCAATATTTCCAAGTGCAAGATTATACACTTTGGGAAATTATTGAAGAAGGCAACTCCTTTAAACCTACAACCACTACATCAACAGTTGATGACAAGGTAATCACAACTGTGCTACTCAACCCAACAACTGGAGAAGATAGAATCAAGAAGAAGAATGACCTTAAGGCCAGAAGTATGCTGATGATGACCATTCCAAATGATCAACTTTTAAACTTCAGCAAGTTCAAAGATGCAAAGTCTTTGTTTGAGGCCATTGTTGCAAGGTATGGTGGGAATGAAGCCACCAAGAAGACCCACAAGACTCTTCTCAAGCAGCAGTTTGAAAACTTCTCCTCAACCAACAATGAATCTTTAGACCACATGTTTAACAGGCTACAGAAAATTGTGAGCCAACTTGCTATTCTTGGGGTTGAAATACCTCAAGAAGATTTAAACTCAAAATTTCTGAGAAGCTTACCTGAAGAGTGGGTTGTACATGTTGTTTTCTGGAAAAACAAGCCAGACATTGACACCATGGAACTTATGGACTTGTATAGCAACTTTAAAATTGTGGAACAAGATTTGAAGAAAACTGGAGGTACTAGTTCAAGTACTGGGAACATGGCATTTATGTCATCTCCTAGTACCTCAAATCCAGTTGAAGATGTCAAGGTTGATGGTGGAGTTGATACTGCTAGTTCATCAAGCAGTACTTTTGGTATTTTGGATGAGAAAACATGTTGTGCTTTTCTCACAAGCCAAAATGATGGGTCCATGCTAACTCATGAAGACCTCCAGGAAATCAATGATGATGATTTGGAGGAGATGGACCTAAAATGGCAAATTTCTCTTCTTAGCATGAGGGCTAAGAAGTTCTATCAAAGGACGAGGAAGAAACTCACAATCAGCAGCAATGATACTGTTGGTTTTGACAAGTCAAAGATAGAATGCTACAACTGCCACATGATGGGGCACTTCTCAAGAGAATGTAGAAGACCAAGGCAGCAAGATAGCAAGAACAGAGGTTTTGGAAGCAAATCCAAAACAGGGGAGGTTTCTGAGCCAAACTCAAAAGCTATGGTAGCTATTGATGGCTTGGGTTTTGATTGGAGTTTCATGGCTGATGAAAAAGAAGCTTCTTCTCAGATGGCACTCATGGCTTTCTCTACTGAGGTACAAAATCATAAAGTTTGTTCAAATACTTGCACTGCTCTTAAAGAACTACAAACTTTAATCAAACATTATGATGATCAAAAGAAAGAGCTAAGCAAAACTCATCAAGACTTAAGAGATTATAAGATAGGTTTAGCTACCCTAGAGAAGCAGATCATACACTATAAAGACAATGAATTTGCTTTTTCTGATGACAAAGCTCTTCTTAAAAAGGACATATTTTTTAAAGATGCTGAAATTAGTTTTTTAAGAACTGAGTATGCTAGACTTAAAAAGGAAAAAGAAAACATTCAATTAAGTGTAGAAACATTGGAACATGCCTCTAAAGGTGTTAGCAAAATAATTGAATGTCAAGTAGTCAACAAAGCCAAGTCTGGGTTAGGATATAAGAATGTCCCACCTCCTTACAGAGGAATCCCTGTTCCCCCAGAGATTGACCTAGAGCATTCAGGAGTAGCTGAATTTCAACAACCTGAGCTACAATATGGTGTTCAGCCAAAAGCAAAGTTAGTTGTTGATGAACCTAAGAAAGTAAGTGAGAGTTTAAGTAAAACTTCACTTCCTGAGGACAAGGTGTCCTTTGATAGAAGATCAGATAGAATAGTCATTGAGGACTGGATATCTGATGATGATGAAGATGAACAGGTTATGTCTAAACCTGAAGTGGTTAAGAAAGCAGGAACAAGTGTTCCTAAGGTAGTCAAACATGATACTGATAGGCCTAAAACCAACATTAAACATGTTAGGCAACCAGTGAGATATTGTGAACAATATAGAACCACAAACAAGCCTAAAGGCAACCAAAGGAATTGGAATGGCCTTAAGTCTCACCAACTAGGTGATGACTTTGACTTCTATAACAAAGCTTGTTTTATTTGTGGAGAATTTGACCATCTTGCAGCTTTCTGCAACCAAAGGGTATCTGGGAATACAAAAAATAGGGTGAATTTAAAAAGGCATACACATAAAAGTCACTCTAATAACACTAGAACAAAACCCAGAGCAGTTTCATTAAAGTCTGGACCAAAAGCAGTTTCTGCTGCTAGACCAAAAGTTTCTACTGCTCGCCAAGTAGTTTCTACTGCCAGACCTTTTTACTCTGTTTACCCAAAATCAGCAGTACAAAGTGCAAAAATAACTTATAAACATGTACAAACTACTGCTAAAAGACCTTTTCCATCAAAAGCAGTGACACAAAAACAAATTTGGAAACCTAAGGGTTCTACTGCTAGGGAAAAGAGGGCCAATGCTGTTAAGGCCTCAGCATGTTGGATTTGGAAACCTCTTAAATCCAATGGTGCATCAACTGTTCTCAAGAGATTTAATTACATTGATGCACGAGGCAAATCCAAGTCAGTAATGGCTTGGGTTCCCCAAGGAAACTAATTTCCTTATTTGTGTGTAGGGACATTCACCAACAGATCATGAAGATCAAGGCTGTTGGTCCACGAATTGTATGTGGATCTCTAAGTAGCCTTGAATACTTAGTAGATGGTTGGGATAAATCCAAACCAGTCTAATTGAGAAACCCTTAACGATTGTTAATGTTAATGCGGAAACTTAACAAGAACAATGAAGAACACACAGAGATAACACTAACTTCGTATATTACTATTAATCACAATAGTGAAACTCGTACAACTCTCACACCAAAACTAACAATCTTAGGGATCCTTTTATAACACAAGGAAACCCTAATGCTAACCGACTAAGAAGATATTCACGAATCTTCTATAAAGATACTTACACGTTTTGTATCTTTTCCTAACATATCTCTAACAAACTTTCCTTATAACACGACCAGACTAAACATAATAAGTCAACCAGACTTAAAACAGACTACCAGACTTAACTTTGTATTACTAGACCTAATACGAAAACAGACCTAACTCTGACATATTACCAGACCTAAGTTTGTCTTCTCTTGAATCGTATGATAATTCCCAACAATCCTCCCCTAACTTGATCTTCATGCTCCATGAACTTCAAGTTCTTCTGATTAAGCTTTCTGAGGATTGAATCTTGAACACTTTGAATTTTCTTTAGGTCTTGAATCTTTCTAGTAGCTTGAATCTTGATAAGCTCTTCTGATATGGTCTTTGCAGCAACATTGACTATATGTACATCAAATTCATTTAAGTTCCAGACTATTCTCATCACTTCCAGATGTGTTACCATCTGTGAGAGGTGAATCATTGAAAATGTAATGGATTTGAAATCTCTTTACCAATAGCCATTACCACTGGAGTAGCCAATGTTTTGGTGTGTAAGACCATGGTACATTAATAACCATATGATTTTTAGCAAATCATCAGCTTATCAACGGATTTGTTAAGTCTTTACCAAAAGCCGTTTGCTTCTGGACTAGTCAATTCTTTGATGGAAAAGCACCTCATCATGGTGAATTGATTAACATTTATGGTTTTCCACAGCCTTTACCACAAGCCATAACCTTGTGGGCTAGCCAACTCTTTACTTAACTTAGATATGGTGAGTTGAATACCATACAATTTTTGGCAAATTGTCAGCCATAAACGGATTTGAGCAATCTTTACCTGTTAGCCATTTTCACAGGATTAGCCAGTCCTTGTGTTGATGAGACAAGGTGGACTGATTACCTTTTGTTGTGTTAGTGCAAGGCACCTCCACCAAGTGAGAAATTCCAATAGTCTCACTTAACAACTTGTGAAAATTCTTTCAAACATCCTCAAGCTACATCCCTTAATGACTGCAATTTTATTAAGTCCAATATCTGCTCATATACATCATCCTTTTTCATAGCAGATAACTTTTTGTTTATCATATCTTTGCAAACACTTGATGACAGAGGATATTCCACTTATGCAAGCATATAAATATCACCATCTTTAACAGACAAACAATGTACCTTGCAGTTATAGAAGTAGGTCCAGCTGGTAATCTTCTGCTGTTCAGGGAGTTTCCACACTATATTTGACTCAGTTGGTGGCTCAAACATTACTTTCAAATTTCCCCAAAAGACTCTTGTAACATCATCTTCAGGTGGATTATCTCCAAATTTGATATTCACCACCTTGTATAGTTCCTTTAAATCCTCCCTGCTTATGTCATTTAAAATAGCAGCAAAATTCATATACATAATATTAGAATAATCTTCCCTAATAATCATATATGAAGCTCTTTCTCCATCCATAACAATTTTATAGTTAACTATCTTAGCAGGTTTCTTTGAGCTTTCAATTGTTCCCATAGTAGCTCCTTCAGATGAAGGTTCTTCCTCAGATTCCTCTTCTTCAATCACTTTCTTGTATTTACTTTTTCTTTCCAAACCTTTTCTTCTTTGAAACACAATTGGCTTTACTACTTCAGCTTGCACTTCTTCTGATGACTTCTCAACTTCAGGTTGTATATCAACCATTTTATCAGGTTCAATAACAAGAAAGGGAGACAGAAACCAATATTTGCATGAAAAGGTCAGCACACAAGCTACCAGATTTAACACTTAAGATTACCCGATTAAAAACTTGTACATTTGCCTCCCCTTAAATGTACATTACCTCCCCTTAAGTGTAAACCTCTCCTTTTTTTTAAAAAAAATAAAACTTAAGCTAACAAATGTAAATTAAATAATAAACACGTACAACTTTCCATAAATTAATAACTCTTTGCCTGCAAGAATTAACCCATACACCAACCAAGCATTTAATAGCATTAAACCTTGATTTTCCCTATAAAACCACCCATTGTATTATCACCAAAACCATCACAAACCAAAAGAAAAACCTTATTAGCATAATGGATCCTTCCAACTCAGAAATCATAAAGATTTCATCCGATTCTTCTTGGGATCCAAATGGCTCATCTTCTGATTCATCATCAGGAGGATGGGGTGGATATTTTCCGCCAGGTTTCTCCTCAATAACAAAGAACAAAACAGCAAGGGAGACAATGTTGAAACATTGGTTAGCAGCATATGATCACACTGAGAAAGAGCCAGAGGACTCTTCTTCAGAGGATGAAACAGAGGAGACTTCAGAAGATATAACTACTTCAGAGGATTCTTCTATTGATTATGAAGCAGAGACCTCCAAGACTGTGACATCCAAGAGCACCAAGGTTGTGCCTCGTCCAACTCCAAACAAGCAGGTTCTAGGACTCCTCAGTCCAAAGGTCAGAGACCTTATGGGTGAGAAGGGGACCAAGAAGACCATGGCTGATGTGAAGGATAAAGGCAAAGGGAAAAAGAAGATGTAGGTGTTGGTGTTTGGCTTGCTTGGGTTTAGGCTTTTGTCTTTTGATATGCTATGATGGTGGTTTCCTTGTTTGTAACTTTTTTTATAATGAATAAAACTTTCAAGGTTCTTTAGTCTTTAAATCAAAAGATGCAAAACAAAGTTATGCACTGATGAAGCGAAAAGTGTACCGCTTTTAGGGGGTCATTTAAGCCCTAAATCGTATTTATTTGATCAAATATTGCCCTAAATCGTTCCTTTTGTCATTTTAGGTACTTTGGAGAAGAAATCTGGAAAAGGAAGCATTTTGGACGTTTTTGGAGCATAAAAGTGAAGAAAACGACAAAGTCTCAAAAATCTGCTGGAAAAGTACCTGTGACGGCGTCAAGCCCCAGTGTGACGCCGTCAACCCTTGATAAGCCAGAGAGGATTTTGGAAGATTAAAAGGGGACGGCGTCAAGAAGGCCATCAAGAAACCCTAACCGCGGCGAGGTGACGGCGTCAGCTCTATAACGTGACGCCGTCAGATCTGTTTTCCTATATATATTTTCATAATTTTTAGTCATTAGTGTGCAACTTTGTGAGGAGAAACCCTAAGACGATTTTTCTGCCATTTTTAAGGGTTTCATACCCTTGGATCTCCCATGTTCAATTGAAGATAAGTAATCAATTAATCATTCAATATGTCTATGTGTTGTTTGATTTTATCTTGTTCTTGTCTTTTATTTAACATGCTAGGCTAGATTTATCTTGTGTTTGCTTAGATCTAATGAAACCTAACTATTGATTATTGGTTGTTGGTGTGTTATTAATTGTATTGGATGATTTTTTATCGATGTTAGGCTTAAGAAAACTGGCTAACCTCCTATACGGTAACTTGCTTGAACGTCTTAAGAAACATGAACCAATGCGTACTAAGGTTATTATGGTTGTATTTAATGCATGAGCGAATTCTAGTGATCCCATGTTAGGAGCTTCTTAGCCGGCTCGACATAGGAGTGAAGTAGGAGCTTATAGAGTTGGGGAAGTACGTACGCCACCCCACGATTGGTATTAAGGAATACACCCGTCATCCACGCAATTAATATACACTAATCAACCGGTAAAAGATAGTTAGGGAGTAAGGAAATCTAAGTAAACACATTTCTCTCCATATAAGTTCCACAACATTTTTATTTTCAGTTATTTTATCTTATTTGTAATTGTAGTTATTTGGGTTAGTTGACTAGCAACTAATTCCGCCCACTCCTTCAAACCCGAGATTTTACTTGCTTTTATAAAAATATAAAAATACAAAAAGAATCTTCCCTCACCCTTACACCTATTAGAGTAGTTTTTCAATCCTAACGACACTATTCCCCTAGAGAACGATCAATACCCCGGTACTTGCCACTACACTATACTACATCGGTCAGGTACACTGCCTGGTGGGGATTGCAAGCCTCTTGAGATCCCTCGAGAGGTAAAACCTGTTGTAAGGTCGCAAAACCACGCATCAAGTTTTTGGCGCCACTGCCAGGGAATAGTTATTGTTTAGGTTGAATTTTTATTTTATTAGGTCTACTCACTAGATTCCTTTCTAGTGAGTTTTTTATTTTATTTTTCTAGATTTTTCTTTAGTCTATCTTTTTTTCTTCGTTTCTTTGTTCGTAACCATTACCATCCGACATCATGGAAGGTGGTAATATCCTCGATCCCAACAACCCACCACCACAACAACACCCACCTCCTAGAGCCCGTACCTTAGGAGACTACTCTCGTCCTAGCCACCATGGCTATCGAAACACCATTGAGCTCACTCAAGGAGCCAATGTCACTCCCTTGCGAGCCGACACCATCCGGTTGGTGCAAAGCGGATGCGCATTCCATGGACTTCGTTCCGAAGATCCTAATCAACATCTCAAGGACTTTCTTAAAATTGTTGATTCCATAGACCTTGATGTTGCCACTCGAGAGACGACCCGACTGCGTCTCTTTCAATTCTCTCTGCGGGACCAAGCTAGTCAATGGCTAGAGCGTCTACCCGCAGGATCCATCACCTCTTGGGATGATCTCACCACTCGTTTCCTTGCTCAGTTTTTCCCACCAGAAGAACTACCAAGCTAAGGAATGATATTTTGATGTTCCAACAACGTCAAGGCGAAACCCTCTACGAGGCATGGACTCGATTCAAGGACTTACTCCAAAAAGTCCCTCACCATGGCATAGAACTTTGGCTCCAAGTTCAAATCTTCTATGACCACATCAATCTCTCCACGAGGCAAACCATTGACCAATCGGCCGGTGGTAAGCTACGTGATCTAAGTGCGGAACAATCATGGGCTCTCCTGGAAGATCTTGCTCTTTATGACAACGAAAGTTGGAATGATCCCCGTGATTTGAATAAAACGGTCAAGGCAATATCTTTGCCTTCAAACAATTCAAGCACTTTCGACCGTAGGATCATAGAACTTGAAGACCAAGTCAAGTTTCTTATGAAATCCTACGAGGCTTCTAAACCTTCAAGCCAAGTGAACAAAATCACTTCTTCGTGTAAATTATGTAGTGGTCCCCACGACACTCGTGATTGCATGGAACTCCCCAAACAGGCTTTCAAAGAATTCGCATCCTCGCGAATCGATAAGGCGGGAGATAAGTGGCTCACCACCAATTATGGACCCAAGAATTCCGAAGATAGGTATGAGGCATGGAAGAGTAAGCCAAATTTTAGTTGGAACCAAACGCGAAGCGTATCATTCAATGACTCTCCCCCACTCACCTGGTCTGAACATTATCCTCATCAGCATACGCATAAACAACAAAATCGCGAGGAATCACTGCAAAAATTCATTCTCTCTCAAGAAACACAGCTCTCCAAACTTGAGAATCAATTCAGACAACAGCAAGTTGATATGAACAACAAGGTTGATAACCTGTTAAAGGTTATCAATGATCGCATTGCTGGCAGGTCAACTTGTGAGTTGGCACGAGTTAATGAGATCAAATCTGTCACGGTGACTCACCAAACACCCCCTCCTGTAAAAATCAAGCACCCTAGTAAACTCTTCAAACACATATCACAAAACGGAAAAGAAACTAGAGATACTCATACCCCTTCAAAACCACTCCACTTCGTGAACACCATTACAACAATACCTATTCCTAAACCCAACCTGGACCAACAATCAACCGAGAATGTGGACAATGAAATGGAGGGTGAAGTTCCCGAAAAGAACCCCGAGGCGCCCGACGACTATCTAGACTCACCAAAGAACTCTAGTACAAGAGAGGTGAGTGATGAGGAGGGCTCGGAAGAGAAATCCGAAATGCCTCATGGGCTCCCAGGACTGCTAGACCGCCCCCTGGTGGAGGAACTTGAGAGGGGCACAGCAAAGCTGCCTATGGGATTTGGAGAGAGAATAGAGGATGGCGCTCCCAGGGTCTTTAAGATATCTTGCACCACTAGGAAAAAGTTTATAAAAGATGCCTACATAAACCCCAACTCTTCTATGAATGCAATATCCCTTTCTCTATATAACGAAGCCTTCACCAAACAGGTCAAATATGAAGGGTTTAATATCATCGGGGTAATAGGAAGGGTACCAATTGTAATAGAAAAGTTCCTCTTTCATATCGAGCTAACTGTATTTAATAACATGAACTCGATCATCAGCCCATCCTTAACCAGCCTTGTTCTAGGCAAACCATTCATAAAAACAACGGGAGTGATACTCGATGAGGATGATAGTAGTGCATTATTTACCGATGGTGTCAGGAAAGTGATTTTTTAGGATGGCAGTAAAGAAGTGTATGAGTATCAACCATCAGTAATTTGCAACACATGGGGGCTACACAGTAGAAGGCCTGGCCGAATTAAGCGACGTGATCCGAATAATCTCAAAATACCTTGCATGATTGGTCACAAGCATTTTTATAATGTTTACATTGACACATGTTTACCCAAAAATGTGATGTCCTTGTTTCATTATAACAACATTTGCAGATGGGGGATGATTCATAAAGGGAAGGATGACATCGGCATAGATGATGATGTACAGGTGTTTGTAGGAAATATGACATTCACTATGAGCTTCGTAATCGTCGATAATATCATAAAGTACATCGATCCCAGGTTATCACAAGTTGTTTTTGGGGCACCTTTTTGCAAGGACACAAGCTTGGTTGTGGACGAGCTCAATGGGATCATGACTTTCACCGATGGGATTAGGGAAATCTCATACCAAACGCCTTACAAGATGAGAGAATTCAAGGAGATTGATTATGGAGGGCTCGATGGGTTAAGTTCCCAACTCGTGTTATGTGATGATGATGTGAGAAGAGGATGTAAGGACACTTTTGACCTGTCGAGTGGATTCTTTAAGCATGTTAAGGAGCTTAGTTCTAAATACCAAAACAATCCTTTTGATCTCGAGGACCCGAAATACCTTTACTATGAAAGTGATTCTGATAGAGAATCAAAGGGGAACCTAGAAACCGTGACCAATGATGGAGTCACGTAATATACGGTGACTTTGAGTCTAGCTACAAGACTCGTTAATAAAGAAAAGCGCTTCTTGGGAGGCAACCCAAGCTTTATTTGCTTTGTGTGTTTATTTATTTGTTTGTTTGATTTTATTTGCTTCCGTATGTATGTTTAATTTTTATTATTATTGATTCATGTTCGAAACTAAATTGTGAAAATGCTTTATCTTGTTTTTAACTTCGTCTTAACTACATATAAAGGTATTTTGCAAAAGTTAAGTGTAAGGGAAATCCAAATCGGTTTATTAGAACAAATGAACATGAATCGTAACAATAATAAATTAACATACATATTAGTAATTGTTTGAGTCAAATGCTTGTATCGAGTCATAATGATATTTTGCAGGAATTCCAGGAAGTAAGGTATAGGTTTTTCCAGAAATTTTCTGGAAACTTAACATGAGAATTCTGTCAGATCATTTCTGACGGCGTCAGGCTTTACAACCTGACGGCGTCAGGTTTTAATTTTCTGAAATTTTTGAAAGTTTTGTTTTTCTACCGGAATCATAAAATGCTTTATTAAATCTCTAACTTATAAACTCCAGGAATCTGCAAAATAATCATTCCACAAGCATTATATCCTTATACAGATTTATCCCGCCGATGTTATGCAGGTTTTCGTGTTTGTTTTCTCAGGTTTAACAGGTTATTTTGGACAAGGAGATGTATGTGGAATCAAGCTTTTGGCAATGCTTTAATCTTGAAGCTTCAACATTACCTTGGAAGAAGATCTAACCATGTTACCTCTTTATCCACCGAGCGAATCAGGGGAGTATTTGATTTCATTCTTTTACCTTATTTACTTTTACATCTTGTTATTTGAACATTGGGGACAATGTTCATCTTAAGTGTAAGGGGGGGTAAAGTACGATACCTTAGAGAATGCTATTACGCTTGATTTTTTGTTTGTTTAATGGTAGATGTGTAATAAAACTGAGATAAATACCTGTTAAGGCAATTTTAGTGCCAAATTTAAAATTTTTTACAACATATAGGAGTGAAACTTTGGTCTTAATGAGCGTCTCACGGATAGGAGTTATATGACTAGCACAAAACCGTACCACTAAAAAAAATTTCCACCCCCAAATATGTGAGGTTCGCCCCTAGAATTGGTAGAAAAAGCATTTATGCTATGATGTGTGTACTGGTAGCACTTAGATTCTAGAACTTGCGTTAGGACCATTCCAAGGCCACAAGTGAGACTACATTCGTGTAGTTAGATTTACTACATGATAAGAGGCATTAGGATTAACCCATTGTTTTACACCTGTGTTTTTGTTATAATTACGTTGGCTACATTGGTCAAGTAATTCTCCCACACCCTTTGCGTTGTACTCATTTTTAGTACACGATACCCCTAGTACACCCCTCAGAGCCTATCTTTTCGTTTCTAACTTTAAGCATTTTACTTAAAGTAAGAATTTGTTTACACCCCACTTAAATGTACACCCAAATCGCCTTAGCCTACCTTGTATGCACTCATTTTTAGTGCATTATTGTGACAACATTTGTTTAAACCCTTAGTTAATTATCTAATTGATTACATGGTTGCTAAGTCGAGTCATATCCTTGTACATATTATTTTGGAACGATTGGGACTCATGGGTAAAGTACTAGTGTAATGAAGTAATGGGGAAGAACAACATTATTACCCCCATATGTGCTAAATATTTTAAAAGTACTCCAAGTGTTTCGATTATCTTAATTCGAGTCATTAGAATAGTTAATTGTAAAGTTATGTAAAAGTTCAAGTGTAAGGGGGATACAACCCCCCTGCGATGTATTATTTTGGATGGTAGGGCAAGAGTGTATGTCAAAAAAAAAAAAAAAAAAAAAAAAAGTAGAAAAAACATACGGACTACCATCCCGTTTCATTTTATGTTTATTTTATCTTTTTGTTATTTCTTTCATTAGCTTAAGTCGAGTCTAGTCTTGGCTTAGCAACGCCATATTGTACATGTAATTAATCAAGATCTTTAACTCGCCACCAGTAAAATATCCTTTATCCAAAAAAACCGTGTTTATCATATCCCTACACCTAACGTTATAACCCGTTTAAAAGCCCTCTTTGATAGTTTATCTTAGGTGCTTATGCCTAGTGGAGGAGGTTTTTGATCCTTTCCCAAGCCTATGGTAATCTATTTGCTATGACAGGTAGTGAGAGATATTATTCATTTCCATTTATGAGATATACTTTTATGACACCTGAGAGATGTGAGTATCTAAACACTACTTGTGAGGTGCTAGTCTGTAATCTCCGTGCTTATTATGATTAAAGTGGAACGACTATTTGTTGTAATTACTTTTATATTAGCGTTAAATGACCCCTAACTTGTATTTTGATTAGAATAAAAGCGCATTTGCTTGAGGACAAGCAAATCTCAAGTGTAAGGGTATTTGATGAGGCGAAAAGTGTACCGCTTTTAGGGGGTCATTTAAGCCCTAAATCGTATTTATTTGATCAAATATTGCCCTAAATCGTTCCTTTTGTCATTTTAGGTACTTTGGAGAAGAAATCTGGAAAAGGAAGCTTTTTGGACGTTTTTGGAGCATAAAAGTGAAGAAAACGACAAAGTCTCAAAAATCTGCTGGAAAAGTACCTGTGACGGCGTCAAGCCCCAGTGTGACGCCGTCAACCCTTGATAAGCCAGAGAGGATTTTGGAAGATTAAAAGGGGACGGCGTCAAGAAGGCCATCAAGAAACCCTAACCGCGGCGAGGTGACGGCGTCAGCTCTATAACGTGACGCCGTCAGATCTGTTTTCCTATATATATTTTCATAATTTTTAGTCATTAGTGTGCAACTTTGTGAGGAGAAACCCTAAGACGATTTTTCTGCCATTTTTAAGGGTTTCATACCCTTGGATCTCCCATGTTCAATTGAAGATAAGTAATCAATTAATCATTCAATATGTCTATGTGTTGTTTGATTATATCTTGTTCTTGTCTTTTATTTAACATGCTAGGCTAGATTTATCTTGTGTTTGCTTAGATCTAATGAAACCTAACTATTGATTATTGGTTGTTGGTGTGTTATTAATTGTATTGGATGATTTTTTATCGATGTTAGGCTTAAGAAAACTGGCTAACCTCCTATACGGTAACTTGCTTGAACGTCTTAAGAAACATGAACCAATGCGTACTAAGGTTATTATGGTTGTATTTAATGCATGAGCGAATTCTATTGATCCCATGTTAGGAGCTTCTTAGCCGGCTCGACATAGGAGTGAAGTAGGAGCTTATAGAGTTGGGGAAGTACGTAGGCCACCCCACGATTGGTATTAAGGAATACACCCGTCATCCACGCAATTAATATACACTAATCAACCGGTAAAAGATAGTTAGGGAGTAAGGAAATCTAAGTAAACACATTTCTCTCCATATAAGTTTCATAACCTTTTTATTTTCAGTTATTTTATTTTATTTGTAATTGTAGTTATTTGGGTTAGTTGACTAGCAACTAATTCCGCCCACTCCTTCAAACCCGAGATTTTACTTGCTTTTATAAAAATATAAAAATACAAAAAGAATCTTCCCTCACCCTTAGACCTATTAGAGTAGTTTTTCAATCCTAACGACACTATTCCCCTAGAGAACGATCAATCCCCCGGTACTTGCCACTACACTATACTACATCGGTCAGGTACACTGCCTGGTGGGAATTGCAAGCCTCTTGAGATCCCTCGAGAGGTAAAACCTATTGTAAGGTCGCAAAACCACGCATCATGCACAATATACCAAAAACAAATGTACTATGGAAAGTTGAAAACCATTAACTATTGAAAATAAGAATAACCATTTAGAACAGCAAGACTGAAAACAAACAAGTATACAAACTATACACAGTTAAGAAAGAGAAATCAGTTTTTCTTAACAACCCAGGCCTGAGTGGGCTTGAGTCCTCTCTGTGGAGCAGCATACTTAAAGGTTTTGTTTGAACTTGCTCCAGTGAAACTATGTTTGGACTTATAGATATATTCATTTTTAAATGGATTCCAAGCCCAACAATCTGAGAGGTTATCAGTAGAACCCCCATTTGAATTTGTTTGATTTGCAACTGGTCTTCTCACAGGTGAAGATGATTTGTAAAAATGATTTCTTTGATTGTTTGCATTCACCTGTGGCTTTTGAAATGGTTGTCTGGGTCTCACAGAATTAACATAACCAGTATTCACATTAGGCCTCATAAAATTACCATTTTGCCTATTCACATTAAAGTTCCTGAAGCCAGACCTAAAATTTTGTCTACCAGTATTAACATAAGAGTTAGGTCGGGTAGAGTTATTAAGTTGGACAGGTCTGGGAACAAACTGGTTGGCATGATTAATTCTGTTAGCATTATTCCAAACTGGTTTATTTGAACCATGACCAATATTAGCATTCATTCTCTTTTGCTCAGCCTCTCTCTTCATTCTCTTTTCATGAAAATCACAGTCCCTAATCAAGTGACCTAGACTTCCACAAACAAAACATCTTTTAGGAGCATAAGTGTAACTACTCCTACTTTCTCTGTGAACACTATTGCTTCTAGGTGACTCATTAATATTAACAGATTCCCTAGGAGTTTTTATGTGCTGGGCACAACTAGGTTTGACTGTCTCAGGCTTTGGTTTAGTCACTACAGGTTCAGTTACAACAGGTTCACACTTCTTAACAACCTTAGGTTCAGGATTCTCTTTTACCTCACTTTTTGACTCAGACTTAGAGTGATCAGAGGAACCATCAATAGATCCTTCAGAGTCATTGGATTGACAAGAAGAATACTTACTGGTTTTGTCCTCTGAGGTGGTTGACTCAGGCACTTGAGGACCTTTCTTTCCATACACAAAAAGTGAATCATCTAACTCTTCTTTTTCAAGAGGAGTATAGTCATCACTTAATGGTGGTGGTACTCCCTTAAAGTCACCAGTCTTAACAAACCTATTATATAAAGGCTTATCAGCATAGTCCTCCTCTTTATTCTTAAATATAGCCTTATTCTCATCTTCCTCATATCCTAAGCCACATTTTTTATTAGACTTAATTTGAGAATCCCAACACTTGACAGGTTATTATTTGAATTGTTCCACTGATCTACCCGTTTTCTCAACTCATCCCTCTCCTTTTGAATTCTAAGGCCCATTTTTCTATACCTTTTAAGCTTCTCATCTTGTTCATATATTTTATTAGCTTGAAAGTATAGTTTTTCATTTAAAGCAGCATGTTGGTTTTGAAGGGTGACCTTTTGTGCCTCTAGTGTTTTTACAGCATTTTTATGTGCTAAAAGATTTACTTCTAGGTCACCTATTTGTTCTAACTGCTCATCACATAAAGCCTTAATATGATTATATGAATCAGTGCATAATTTAGAGCATAATGATACCTCATTACCAATGGCCATGAGAGCATGATCAGACTCCTCATTCACTCTTGGATGCTCACCCCAGTTGACTCCTCCAGCTTCCATTGTCAGCAAGCTCATCTGATTTTTTTCCATCTTCCCATCTTCATCTCTTTTCCCATCAGCAGGCTTCTTCTCTGGACAATCTCTTGAAAAATGTCCATGCTTGTGACAGTTGTAGCATTCAACTGTCCTCTTTGTGTATCCCACTGGTGATTTGTTGTTGAAGTTGATGGTCCTTCCATATTGCTTCTGAAATCGTTTGACCCTTAAAGCAACCATGGCAATGTGCCATTTTATGTCCATCTCCTCAACTTCAGCATCATTAATCTATTCTAAGTCTTCACTAATAAAGCTTTCATCTTCCGTTTGGTTGGCAAAGAAAGAATGTATCACCTCATCAGTAAAACTTGAAGCAGATCTTTCACTTGAAGGAGTTTCATAGATACCAGACCTAACACTACCAGGTTTAACCTTGTAAGTACTGCTTTTGTTTTGTGACACAAAAGCAACATTTGATGAACTGGTAGATGCCTGAGTGTTATTACTGATGTCCCTTTCAAACATCCTAAGATTATTGTAAAGGTCATCAGGTGTCATTGAATCTACTTCCTCCTTTATCCTCATCGCCACAGATACATTACCCCATTCTGATGGTAAAGATCTAAGGAACTTGTGGTTTGCATCCTCATTCGAAACTGCTGCACCATGAACTTCCAGTTGTGTTAATAGATGTTGAAATCTGTCATAGCCCTTCTCCAATCCTTCAGTCTTTGAAACACTGAATGTCTCAAATTGCTGTTTAAGAACAGCCTTTTGCATCTTCTTGGAGTTTGCATTCCCTCCAAATCGTTTCTTGATAGCCTCCCACATCTCCTTAGCATCAACCATGCCATGGAACCTTTGCAGATGCTCCTTAGGAATAGCCATAAGAAGCAAGGTTCTGGCCTTCTTTTCCTTCTCCACAGCCCTAATCTCCTCAGCAGATACTGGTGGCATTATTCTCAGTTGCCCATCAGTCCCTTGTGAGATTCTTTTCTTAGAGTTTCCCCTTTGAATAACCTTCCATACATCACTATCAATATATTCCAGATAATGTTCCATCTCCATGGCCCATATATCATATTCTTCTCTTTTTAGTAATGGAAGTTTTATGTTTGAGATTGTGGTTGTGGAAGGGATGGGTTGTTGTTGTGTTTGGGAGTTACTGGATTCAGTTTTTCCTTCATCTTCATGGTTTGATCTCTCATCCTCACTGTTATGGATTGAAAAAGTTTCAGTGTTGATAGGCTTTTCGGTCTCAGACATTGTGTAGGGTGATTTGAGTGAGAATAGGTTTTTGAGATTAAGTGTTCTTCGAATTCAGAGTCTCTCGCCTTGCTCTGATACCACTTGTTGGTCCACGAATTGTATGTGGATCTCTAAGTAGCCTTGAATACTTAGTAGATGGTTGGGATAAATCTAAACCAGTCTAATTGAGAAACCCTTAACGATTGTTAATGTTAATGCGGAAACTTAACAAGAACAATGAAGAACACACAGAGATAACACTAACTTCGTATATTACTATTAATCACAATAGTGAAACTCGTACAACTCTCACACCAAAAATAACAATCTTAGGGATCCTTTTATAACACAAGGAAACCCTAATGCTAACCGACTAAGAAGATATTCACGAATCTTCTATAAAGATACTTACACGTTTTGTATCTTTTCCTAACATATCTCTAACAAACTTTCCTTATAACACGACCAGACTTAACATAATAAGTCAACCAGACTTAAAACAGACTACCAGACTTAACTTTGTATTACCAGACCTAATACGAAAACAGACCTAACTCTGACATATTACCAGACCTAAGTTTGTCTTCTCTTGAATCGTATGATAATTCCCAACAAAGGCTATTCAGATAGTGGGTGTTCAAGGCACATGATAGGCAACATGTCTTATCTTTCCAACTTTCAATCATTAGATGGAGGATATGTTACCTTTGGTGGAGGTATCGGTGGCAAGATTACTGGTAAAGGTACTCTTAAAACTGGTAAATTAGATTTTGAAGATGTGTACTATGTGCAAGAGCTTAAGTATAATCTTTTAGTGTCTCACAAATGTGTGACAAACAGAACAAAGTTCTTTTTACTGATACTGAATGTCTTATACTTTCTTCTGATTTTAAGATGCCAGATGAAAGTCAAGTACTTCTTAAAATTCCAAGAAAGGGTAACATGTACAGTGTTGATATGAAGAAGATTGTTCCTAAAGAGGCTTTGACTTGTCTTGTTGCAAAGGCTACATTGGATGAATCTATGAAATGGCATAGGAGGCTTGGTCACATAAATTTCAAAACCATAAATAAGATTGTTAATAATGGTTTGGTAAGAGGTTTACCTCAAAAACGATTTGAAAATGACCAATCATGCATTGCTTGTCTTAAAGGCAAACAACATAAAGCCACTTGTAAGCCCAAGATTTTTAACTCTATTGATCAATCATTGTTTATGCTTCATATGGATTTATTTGGACCTACTTCTATTAGTAGCCTAAAGCATAAAAGATTTTGTCTAGTTGTTACTGATGACTATAGTAGATTTACATGGATTTTCTTTTTAAGTTCTAAGGATGAGACTTCTAGCATTCTTAAGACATTCATTACAGAGATAGAAAACCTAGTAAACAAAAGAGTAAAAGTCATTAGATGTGATAATAGGACAGAGTTCAAGAATAGAGTTATGGATGATTTCTGCAAAGAAAAAGGTATTAGGATAGAATTTAGTGTTGCTAGAACTCCTCAGCAGAATGGAGTTGCTGAGAGGAGAAATAGAACACTCATAGAAGCTGCTAGAACCATGTTAGCTGACTCTAAGTTGTCTATCACTTTTTGGGCTGAAGCAGTTAATACTGCTTGCTATGTCTAGAACAGGGTTTTGGTTGTTAAGTCTCACAATAAGACATCCTATGAACTTTTTAGAGGTAGAACTCCTGCAATAGGATTTCATAGACCTTTTGGATGTCATGTGACAATTCTGAATACCTTAGACCATCTAGGAAAATTTGATGGTAAAGCAGATGAAGGATTCTTAGTTGGATATTCTCTCAATAGCAAAGCATTTAGAGTATACAACTCAAGAACTAGAAGAGTAGAGGAAAACCTGCATGTGGAATTTTTAGAGAATAAATCCAATGTAGCAGGTGAAGGTCCCAAATGGCTATTTGATCTTGAGTCACTAACCAAATCAATAAATTATGTGCCTGTTGTTGTAGAAACTAATGATTTTTCAGGTTCACAAGCAACAAATGAGGCAGGGTTAGAAAAAGAGACAGATCAAGATTATTTGATGATGCCAATATGGACTAGTGTGGCTTCAACTTCAAAAATTGATGAACCTTCTTCTGATGAAGCTCAAGAAGGGATTGAAGGTGAAAACAAGGAAGATGGAATTGAGGAACAAGAGAATCCAGTTAACAGTTCTAAAGATGATAGTACTGCTGAGACAGAGCATTCTACTGCTAGGCTTAATTTTTCTACTGCTAGGCCAAATGTTTCTACTGCTGGCCTATCAGACTCAAATAAAGCAGAATTCTCAGAAGATGAGGTGGATTTCAACAATCTCCCACGTAACTATCATGTTCCTTCTACACCACACACAAGGATTCACAAAGTCCACTCCCTGGATAATGTGATTGGAGATGTACAATCAGGGGTGAAGACAAGGCAACAACTGATGTCTTTAGACCAACAAGGGCTTCTTGATGCTCTTTATGCATCAAAACAGCATGAGTATACCAACTCTTGCTTATTTGTATGTTTTCTATCACAAGCAGAACCAAAGAATATTCTTAAAGCCCTAGATGATTCAAGCTGGGTAGAAGCTATGCAAGAGGAGCTTCTTCAGTTCAAGATTTAGAATGTATGGGTGCTAGTTGATTTACCCAAAGGTGTAAGGGTAATTGGCACTAAATGGGTTTTCAAAAATAAAAGGGATGAAAGGGGCATAGTGATTAGGAATAAGGCTAGATTAGTAGCCCAAGGGTACACACAAGAGGAAGGGATAGACTATGAAGAGGTTTTTGCTCTAGTAGTAAGGATTGAAGCCATTAGACTCTTTTTGGCTTATGCTTCATTTATGGGCTTCACAGTTTACCAAATGGATGTCAAGAGTGCTTTTTTATATGGTACTATTGAAGAGGAGGTATATGTCTCACAACCTCCAGGGTTTACTAACCCAGACCATCCAGACAAAGTGTACAAGGTAGTTAAGGCTCTTTATGGCCTTCATCAGGCACCAAGGGCATGGTATGAAACACTGACTTCCTATTTGACAGAAAATGGATTTCAAAGAGGCAAGATTGATCAAACATTATTCATCAAGAAGCACAAGAATGATCTTTTGCTAGTGCAGGTGTATGTAGATGATATTATCTTTGGATCTACAAGGAAGGGGATGTGTTTAGAGGTTGAGAAACTTATGCATGATAAGTTTCAGATGAGTTCCATGGGGGAACTTACATTCTTTTTGGGTCTGCAAGTTAAGCAATCAAGTGAAGGCATATTTATCAGCCAAGATAAATATGTTGCAGAGATTCTAATGAAATTTCAATTTGCTGATTCAAAAGTGGCAAGCACACCAATGGACTCTGAGAAGCCACTTCTTAAAGATGTAGATGGAGAAAATGTGGATGTACACACATACAGATCTATGATAGGTTCTTTGATGTATCTCACATCATCAAGACCTGATATCATGTTCTCTGTTTGTGCGTGTGCAAGATTTCAAGTAACTCCTAAGGTTTCTCACTTAACAGCTGTCAAGAGGATTTTTAGATATCTCAAGGGTCAACCTAGGTTGGGTCTATGGTATTCTAGAGAATCACCTTTTGACTTGTTAGCATATTCAGACAGTGATTATGCTGGTGCAAGCTTGGACAGAAAGTCAACAACTGGAGGATGTCAATTCCTTGGATGTAGACTTATCTCATGGCAGTGTAAGAAGCAAACAATTGTGGCTACTTCAACAACTGAAGCTGAATATGTAGCTGCTGCAAGTTGCTGTGGTCAAGTACTTTGGCTTCAAAATCAACTACTTGATTATGGGTACAATTTCATGAACACTGTCATTCATATTGATAATAGTAGTACAATTTGCATTATTAAAAATCCAGTGCAACACTCTAAAACGAAACACATTGAAATTAGACATCATTTTATTAGAGACTGCAATGAGAAAAAGTTGATTCAAGTTCTTAAAATTGATTCTGATCACAACTTTGCAGATCTTCTCACAAAAGCTTTTGATGTTGGAAGGTTTCAGTACTTGGTAGCAAGTATTGGGATGCTTAATCCTCAATGATTTAAAACTATGTGTTTTTGTATATAAATTTTTGTTTGTACTACTAGCTTTGTTAATTACTACTGTTAGTGAAAAGTTTGTACTGCTAGTACAAATTTTGTTTGTTAAGTTCATACTGTTAGTCATATGTTTATACTGCTATAAGACAAATGCTCTGCATTTTATTTTCTTAGTTTTGGACTAACATTTTCAGGTATGAACATTTGAGCACAAAGGAAGTTTCAAGTGAAATATATGGGAGCAGCAGAATGATATTCCAAGTTGCTAACATAATAGGTTCATGATGGACCGAGTTTGGGGATTCTTAACAAAGGTTTACACCTAAGTTAATTAATTCTTTAAAACTTCTTTCTTGAAACCTGATTATAATGTTTCACATTGACTTGATGGCTCAGTTGGTCAGATAGTAACTGACTCAACTCACTTTCTATCATTTTATACTTTAATTAGTATAATGAGCAAGTCTAAGGACATCTGATAGAAAGAACAGCGAACACTTGTGTTAGATGCTACAAATGTCACGAGCTGGAAAACCTGTCAAGAAAGCCCTTTGAATGGGTTTATCTGTACACAGGCAGTTATTTATAACTGAAAACATTGGTTCTCACACAACCAGAGGTTAATTTAAACCGAATTCTTGATTAAGTGTCTGTTACTACACTTAATCCCTTCAAAATGGTTGTAAGCAGTATGATTTTTCAATATAAAATCAAGTTCATACTGCTAAGTCAAAAGTTTCTTAAAAAGGATTTTCAAAGGGGCTTAGAAAAACCATCAAATGATGGATTATGAGTCAATGCCCCATGAATCACCTCTCACAAGAGTTAACACACCTGGAAGTGATGAGGGCAGCAAATTAAACTCTTAAGGAATTGATGGCCAACATGTACACTATTGTCTGAAAACATGTTCTAATTGGTAGATCAGATGATGGTGAGAGATCTTCCAAACAGGGGAGGAAATATTTTGGTACATGGTGAGAGATCTTCCAAGCTCAGGGGAGGAAATAAAGCCCAGGGGAGGAAGATTAACCAATAAAAGAAAGAAAGAGTGTGGTTGTGTATGCTCAGAACAGGGGAGAAAGATTGGGAAGGGAGTAATTTCATGACTCCACTTTTTAGCATCTCAATATAATATATACACCCCTTCGAAAACCACCTGGCTCAGCAGCAGTTGTTGTATCTCCTCCTTCAATGGAAAAGACAAGAGCATACAAGATGATGATGTCAGCTTTTTGAGAAGCTAACATGTCTTATTATTCAGCCAATAATAAGAACAAGCTTTCAGTTGATGGATACTGGGAATAAGCTCTTCAAATGAAGAAAGTTCAAATGAAGATTCTGGAGTATTATATATATTCAGAAGGGATGAAGCATTCAAATGGAGAAAGTTCTATCTAGGTTCTTTCAGTTTCAATTTCAGTTCACTACGTTTGTTCATCACTTGCAATGCACCATCTTTTATTCAAGGTACTGCTATTGTTCAAGACAAAGAAAGATGATGTTATTGCTGAAAGAGATTCACAGAAAGCAGATGAGTTAGACAGAAAGATAGTTAGTCTTAAAGAACAAAGGAAAGCTCAGATCAAGAGTCTGACTATGAAGTGTTTGAAAGATCCTCACAATCAAAATTTAATTCAGAAGAAACATGTTGATTAGGGAAATCACATGTTTAGGGGAGGATTGTTGGGAATTAAATGTTCTAAAGATTAGTATTGGGAATTAAACGTTCACAAGGTTAGTTCTGCTCAAAGAAATATACTAAGTGTTTATTCTACTGCTAGTGTATTTCATTCTACTGCTAGTGTTAGAGATTCTGCTGCCGCAAGGATACTACTGCTGGTGCATCAGATTCTGCTGTTAAAGAGATAAGTGTCGCGTATTCTACTGCTAGATGGATAAGTATACAAAGATATTTTGTGTATAAAGTCAAAGATATACGGTAGATAATATCTTTGATAGATGTTCAGTCAACAAGTTGTGTACACAGATACAAGTTGTATCTTAGGGACTGACACACTCAAGCAAGCAAGTAGTTCGACAAGACTTATCATTTATTGTAAAGATCTCCTTAGTTGTATAAAAGGAAGATCTTATCTTAGTTACAAGTGTCTGAGTGTGATTGTGTGCTAAATTGTAACTAGTTGAATACTAAGAAAACATACTTTGTGAAGAACATAACAGAAAATAGTTTTCTTTGTAATAGAGATTCAAGGTTTGTAACCCTAGTGATAGTGAAGATCACTCGTATTATTCTCAAATAATATTGAATCGTTTGGTGTTAACATTCATTGTTCATTATCAAATTCAACAACCACCGCTGTTCCATTTCCAATAACAATATCCTTCTAAGTATGGTTAAGTAGATTCCGCATACTTAATCATATTCACTCAAAGTATCACATACACTCGTTATAAAGGACTAACATCCTTCCATAGTGTATCGTACATCCTCTCAATATATATATATATATATATATATATATATATATATATATATATATATATATATATATATATATATATATATATATATATATATATATATATATATATAGTTTTGGTATTTTAGTTTATAAAGTATAGTTTAGGTTTTACTTTATTTAAAGTGTATAATATATGGTTTAAATGTCCAAATTTTATTATTGACTTAGGTTATAAATTCAAATTATCAAATAAACGTGCTTACGGATTTTTGGGTTTTACAACTCTTCTCCTCTAAAAATAAAATTTCTTCCTTGAAATTGATGTCGCAAAATTTAGACGCAGGCGTATCAAATCACAAAAAAGAATGACAATAATTAGCCTCACGCTCGGAGAGGTTCTTCCAAAAGAATCTTCACAAACGGAATAGTTTCTCATGACTCGATCCAGAAAAAACAGGATAGCCTCAGGTTGTCCATCAAACAAAACAATTCATATCAAATCAGATCAAACGGATACGAAACATATATATATATAGCGAATGATAGTGTAACCTCTCAGAAAAGATACATAAAACACAATATGAAGATGACATAAATACGGAGGAAATGCCAAACGATAAAAACTTCATCGATTAATTCAAGCTGAGATATCGAACGAACAAAAGAAAATGTGACGAATAACTCCTATACTCATGATTAAGAACCACAAGATTTCTCATAGGAATAGAAATGGGTAAGGCATAATCTGATAGTGTAAGGGGAACCTTAAGATGTTTAGCAAAAGCAGAGAAACCACAAAATGTGTCCAACACATCATGATCGCAAAATTCTTAGAAGGGACGAATGAGCATCTAAACAATTTACAAATGAATCAAAGGTTAAGGAATGAATGTGATCATATCAGAAGGTGAAACCTATATAGTGAAAAGGCATTACCATAAAGTTCTTAAGGCATTCTAACTTATTTGGTCACTAAACTTACGTTGCGTATTCTAACAGGTTTTCTAAATCTCCGAAAAGAATGATCTTAACAGGGGCTCAAATAAAGGCAAAAATATGAATCAAAGTGATGCGAAGGAGTGATACTTAAACAAATATCTTATAGTCTACCCAATCCTCACCGGTCACAACTTAAGTTTCACTGGCGAAACCTAAAGCAAATTCTAAAAGGTTATCTCATAAGCTCCTACAGTGCAAACCTAAGGGCCAAATCTTCACAGGTCATAACTTAAAGTACTACAGGTCGAAGCCTAAGCTCTGATACCATAATTGTAACACCCCAACCCGACAAGGGTCAAATTGTCACATTATGGTGTCAATCAAAACATAATAAACACAAGCGGAAGTCTTAAATAAATAAAATACAAATCATGAAACAAATAACTTCTAAGGAATACAAATCAACTCCAACACTAAAACGAAGTGAAATAACCAAAACATAGACCTAAATCAAAATCCAAAAGACAATGGAAACTAAGGTTGGGTTGATCCTCTAAAAGTTCCTACTCTCATCACTCAAATCCCAGCATCTCGCTTGAATACCTGCCGCAGAGGAAAGAAAATGCGACTGAGCTTTAAAAGCCCAGTGAACAGATATAAAATAATAAACTGAATATGAATAAGTACACAAGACGAAGTCAAAAGAATCTGCTGAATAAGATGTCATAGGTTATGAGAATCAATGAATAATGAATCAAGTGAATGATAAGGAAGTCAACAAGTCATAAGGAAAATGCCCACGAGCTCAAAAAGCATACCACATGCTTAACCACATAATCATATCATATCCTGTCATAACAAGTCATAGCAAATGGAGTGATCAACTCCTAAAAGTGTAATGGGGTGTATGACACACAAAACCATTCACTACAAAGCCATATCAGAAACATATAACAAAACAAACCTAGGACGCATCCATAAGCTCCCTGCAAAACAAAATACATATGCCAATACTAGACTGAACATACATATACATAATGGCCAATGTGCACAAATATCATATATAACAAAAGGGAACGCCATGGATCAATCACACCTCCATAGAAAGTGTCATGCCATTGGTGCCTCAATGACATGGTCATGGTACCTCCATGACTAGTTAGCTCGGACAAAAGAATAACAAAGCTATCCAATATCATAACTGATCAATCATAGCATAATCAACATAGGCATATCAACTGAAACGGAATCTCATATCAAATGAGATAGCAAATGGATATCATAACAAAATGTATAGCAAACGGAATCATATCAAAGGATCATATCAAAAGGGATCATAAGTAAACAGAATCATAATCAAAGTCAAGGCTCAAAATAAGAGTCATGAGAATAAACCCTTACTGAGAAAGGGTAGAATATATGTACCTTAGCAAGCAAATGAATGAATGAACACAAGGAACATAAGTCACTCCTTTTTCAGAGGATCTCTAGGCTGAATTTAACGAGGACAAAAGGACACGAGACACCCACGAATTCAAACACAGAAATCACCACCAGATGCACGATCAAACAAGCTTCACCCTCCCTTTTTCCTTGATCTTGTGAGCTAAACGAAAATGTTAAAAAGGCTGCTAGGGTTTGGTTTGGGAGAGGTAATTATGAGGGTCGAATAATGTGTGAGAGGGAGTTAGAAAATGTGTGATATATAAGTTGAGAAACCATGTATATTTGCTAGAAATTAGGGAGATCAAGTATTCTAATTAATTTGATCCTATCACTAGTCATATGTAACTTATGTTTAGGATATATATATATATATATATATATATATATATATATATATAATATAGGATCCGGTTCCATTGAGAAGGTTTTTATTTTGAGAAGATTGAGAAATCTTCGTTTGAACAAACTGATTCATGTTTTTGATTTGATTCACAAGTAAAACATCATTTTATGGTGAATCGAATCTATAAATTACAAATTTGATTCACAAATCATTGTTAAAATCGAGTTATGATGATGATTCATTAAATTTGTACAGATGATTCAGTATTCTACATATATCGCAAAATCGAGAGATTTTTAACATTGA
This sequence comes from Artemisia tridentata subsp. tridentata, assembly GCA_021014915.2. Classification (NCBI taxonomy): domain Eukaryota; kingdom Viridiplantae; phylum Streptophyta; class Magnoliopsida; order Asterales; family Asteraceae; genus Artemisia; species Artemisia tridentata. The sequence goes on from CP139508.1 coordinate 50,935,534, forward strand.
TTCAAATTTTTTTTACACATTTTGAATTTTAATCACATTAAAATGAGTTTTACGCTTGAAAAACATGAATCAAAGTTAAAAATCTATCGTTTTTGAAAACCTTCTCAATCTTCTCAAAATAAAAACCTTCTCAATCGATCCAGATTCTATATATATATATATATATATATATATATATATATATATATAGTTTTGGTATTTTAGTTTACAAAGTATAGTTTAGGTTTTACTTTATTTAAAGTGTATAATATATGGTTTAAATGTCCAAATTTTATTATTGACTTAGGTTATAAATTCAAATTATCAAATAAACGTGCTTACGGATTTTTGGGTTTTACAGAATGCTTCAAGTCAAGCTGGTGGTTCTAGTCAACAAAGTCAAGGACCAAGACAAGGTGCTTGTGCAAATAATGCCTCAAGTCAAGGTGATGGTTCTAGTCAACCTAGTGCAGCACCAAGTCAACACAGTGCAGGACCAGCTGAAGCAAGTCAGGAAGCTAGGCAAGGTTTTCAAGCACCAAGACCAGCTCCAAGTTCTGGACCACAAAGATTGACCAAGAAAACTGCCAACAGACACAGCCCAGTGAGACCACCATTTTAGTTCAGTTATTATGCAGTGATCTTTGAACAATAGGAATTTTGTTAAGTTTCATGCATTTTGGATTAGAAGTATTTACTCTAGTAGATGCAACATGCAAGACATGTTTGAACAATAGGAATTCTGTTAAGTCACTCTATTTAGTATTTGGTAATCTGATGTGTCTATGTTTGTTTAAGCATGTTATGTATGCTGTCATGTAGTGTATGTTTGCTTAGTCTGACCTTCTAAAGTCAAGTGACATTTAGAGTGTGCATTTTGCAGTCAAAACTCCCATTTACCATTTGCAGTCTGACTTATAGAATGTCAAACTACAAATACTAAATGGGAGTTTTGGCTGCAATGGATATAGGGGGTGTTTGGATATGATTAGCACACTTCATTTCCATTCAAAAATACCATTTCCAAATTTATAAAACCTTGACTGTATTCGCATTTGCAGATACACTCATGCCAATTAGCATTTGCAGTTTGACTTTTTGGCATGAGTGTATCCATGAGCATTTGCATTTTGGCAGTCAAATCTCCAAACTTGGATAAAGGGGGTGTTTGGATATGATTTGTGGACTGCATTTCCATTCAAAACTACCATTTCCAAATTGATAAAACCTTAACTGTATTTTCATTTGCAGATACACTCATGCTAATTAGCATTTGAAGTTTGACTTTAAAAAAGTCAAACTTCAAATGCTAATTGGCATGAGTGTATCCATGAGCATTTGCATTTTGCATTCAAATCTCCAAATTTGGATAAAGAGGGGGATATGATTTGCAGACTGCATTTCCATTCAAAACAATAATTGCATTGTTTGACTGCAATTACAGGGGGGTGTTTGGTTATGACTGTTCGATAACCTGGTAAACAAGAGTAAACAATGTAGTACATTATGTTGGTAAGTTTGCTGAGTTTGACTTTCTAAAGTCAAACTGGATTATTTTAGACAATAAAACCAAATGCTAACTGTGCCATCAACCAACAAACTAAAAAAACAAATAATGTATACACAAGAGACCAATTTCCGTTACTGCCAAAACAATTGGTCGTTACATCATTTGGATCATAATCCTAACCAAAAGACAACATCGTAGTTCATATTACATAAACCCTAAACAAACAACATCTTCCCATCAAACTAAACCAAACGACAATCATTAGACCTAAGATAAAAGTAGGAAAAAGAAAATGGCAACCAACTGAAAATCAAATACATCTTCAATTTCCTGTTTGCTTGCGCAAGCACTACCCGATCAACTTCCATCCTATTCCTTGCCCTTAACAAACCGGGTATTATCATCATTGATCTTTGACACATTAGTGGATCCACCCAATAAAAAAAAATAACAACTTTCACCCTTGATCTGTGGGCATGCAAGGAACCTATGACCGGGATTAGTAGTATCCCTCTGTGAAGTTCGAGTTACTTAGGGTTCTTCGGAGTAAAGTGTGAAGAAATGAGGCAGAATGGGAGTTATAAGGTGGGTTGTTTGGCGGGAAAAGAGAGTAGCGTAACAAAGTTGGTCCTTGTGTTACTCTCGAAACATGAATGGACGAAATTGCCCCTGCCGTTAGACTAAGTTAATGTCCAATTGGCCGATTAAAAGGTCAAAGGACTGGTCAATTCAATTTTGATAACCACAGTGACCATTGGTGTAATTTTTTGCTTTCTAGGATGAAACATGCAATTTTGCTACAACCACAAGGACGATTTATGTAATTTACTCCCATTCTTTTCTATACGCACATAACAAACATGGCAAAAGTTCAATATAGATCTCATATTTGTCATAGATCAAATGAACCAATCATACCCATTCATTTTTTTGATCAAAACAAAAAATATAAACTTTCCCCCTTTTTTAAAAAATTAAATATCTCGCAAACCGTTAATCGTTACGCGAAAAAAATCATACCATCGCGACGAGAATTAAATTATCTTTCTATAGATATGCATTATTATATACTTTCGACGACTTTTTTTTTTCAAAATTTTCGCCCAGAAAAATTATACGTGATTTGTAAAAATCACATGTGATTTTCACAAATCATATGTGATTTTTCTGGGCGAAAATTATTAAAAAACAAAGTTCGTCGAAAGTATAGAGAAATGCATATCTATAAATAGATAATTTAATTCTCGTCGCGATAATGTATTTTTTATAGCTTGAAGATTTATCGTTTACAAGATATATTATTTAAAAAAAAAAGATGAAAAATTGTTTTTTATTAATCTAGATAAAAAATGGATGGTTAAGATGAAAAATTACATAAATGGTCACTATGGTTTGGCCTTTTTTTCACTTTCAGTCACTGAACTTTTTTTTCAACTGGTTCAGTCACTGTAGTTTGCATATATTACCGGTCCAGTCCAATTTCGAATAAAATGACCAAAAAGCCCTTGTCATCTTCTTTTTCAAATGAGTAATTACATAAATGGTCACTATGGTTTGTCTATTTTTTCATATTTAGTCTTTTAGACTAACGGCCGTTAGTCCTTTATACGTTTTCGTCCGTATTTACATGTTTTCGTCCGTATTTACACGTTTTCGTCCGTTTTTTACACGTTTTCGTCCGTATTTACACGTTTTCGTCCATATTTACACTGTATTTACACATTTTCGTCCGTATTTACACGTTTTCGTCCATTTTTTACACGTTTTCATCCATTTTTACATGTTTCATCCGTTTTTACACGTTTTCGTCCGTTTTTACACGTTTCTCTGTTTTTACACGTTTTCATCCTTTTTACATGTTTTCGTCTGTATTTTAACGTTTTCGTCCGTATTTACACGTTTTCATCCGTTTTTACACGTTTTTGTCCGTATTTACACGTTTTCGTCTGTATTTACACGTTTTCATCCATTTATACACGTTTTCGTCTATTTTTTACACGTTTTCATCCGTTTTTACATGTTTTCGTCTGTATTTACACGTTTTCGTCCATTTTTACACGTTTTCATCCGTATTTACACATTTTCATCTGTTTTTTTAACATTTTTTTTTTCATTTTGCATGTTTTTACACGTTTTTGTCCGTTTTTACACGTTTTCGTGTATATAATATATTATATATATATATTATATATATATATATATATATATATATTATATATATATATATACACGAAAACGTGTAAAAACGGACAAAAACGTGTAAATACGGATGAAAACATGTAAAAATGGACGAAAACGTGTAAAAACGGACGAAAACATGTAAATACTGACGAAAACGTGTAAAAACGGACGAAAACGTGTAAATACGGATGAAAACATGTAAATACGGACGAAAACGTGTAAATACGGACGAAAACATGTAAATACGGATGAAAACGTGTAAAAACGGATGAAAACATGTAAAAACGGACAAAAACGTGTAAATACGGACGAAAACATGTAAATACGAACGAAAACGTGTAAATACGGACGTAAACGTGTAAAAACGGACAAAAACGTGTAAATACAGATGAAAACGTGTAAATACGGACGAAAACGTATAAAGGACTAACGGCCGTTAGTCTAAAGGACTAAATGTTAAAAAATAGACAAACCATAGTGACCATTTATGTAATTACTCATTTGAAAAAGAAGATGACAAGGGCTTTTTGGTCATTTTATTCGAAATTGGACTGGATCCGTAATATATGCAAACCACAGTGACTAAATCAGTAAAAAAAAAGTTCAGTGACTGAAAGTGAAAAAAAGGCCAAACCACAGTGACCATTTATGTAATTAACTCTTATTAAAAAACAAAGTTCGTCGAAAGTATAGAGAAATGCATATCTATAAATAGATAATTTAATTTTTGTCGCGATAATGTATTTTTTGTAGCTTGAAAATTTATCGTTTGTAAGATATATTATTTTAAATAAAAAAGATGAAAAATTGTTTTTTATTAATCTAGATAAAATGTGCGTGGCTTCTAGCCTAGTGGCATTCCCAGTCTTGCAATGAAGCTTGGGCCTTGGAAAAGACCAGGGTTCGAGTCCGAGCAAGCGCAGGTTTTCCCCCAATTTAGCGTCGTGCCTTCTGTAGTGGCTAATTGGTATGGTTTTCCCTCCCCTGTGGTTCCTGACTTCGTGTTCCAGCTAGCCGTCCCGTGAACGTTCAAAAAAAAAAGATGTCCTTATAATTTCCCAAGAAAAAAAAATGAGAAATTCCAAAGACCCTTAACATCGATAATTAAACTCTCCAAGTCCCCCATCCCCAGACTCACTCTACAGGCTATCCGGCCACCATGTCGTTATTCTTAACCGACGAAGAATACTCTCTTTGTTCCCACGACACCTGGTTAATCTTGAAAAAAGTCGATGCGTTCGTCAAGGAGCTTTACAATAAAATTGAAATCGAAAGATCGAAATACGATACGCTATCGATTGAGGCTGAACAATTGTCTTATCTTCAGGAGCCTAAGTAGCTGTCTCTTAAACCGGAATATGATAATCTTCGATCAGAGTATGAAAAGGTAGCTTCAGGGTTCCGTGAAGTTGTGAAAGTCCTAGAAATTCATCTTCAATCGGTATTAATTTTATAATTTTATATGTGTGTTTCTTCTTTCTTTCTTTTTTATATATTTTTACTTTAAGTGTTTGTTATGTTTATAATGTATGCTTAATTGATGGCTATACTCTTTGTACATTGTTGTATATCTTTCATTTTTTTTATTTTTATATACATATTTTTATTATTACAACAACAACAACAACAAACCCAATCCCGTCGGAGCAGGGTCTGGGGGAGGTAGACTGTAGACAGACCCTACCCCTACCCCCAAGTAAACCCGGGGGTAGAGAGGCTGCTTCCAAAGAGACCTCCGGCTGGTGCATGTGTGCGCGTGAGAGAGCAAGGGAAGGAGAGCAACCGAGAAAAACATAGCAGACAACAAGAAAGCAAAAGAGCAAGCAAAACAAGCAACATGACAAACGCAAACACAAAAACAGATTAGGAACAAGAGCACAAAAAGTACAGAGCAAAGAACCAAGCAAAGCAGGCAACCCTAAGGAGACAAGACAAAGCAAAGCAGAGCAACGCACGGGGCCTAAAGCTAAGGCAAAGCAACCAAAACAAAGCAAAGCAAAGCAGGGCAACGCACGGGGCCTAAAGCTAAGGCAAAGCAACTAAACAAAGCAAAGCCGGACAACGCACGGGGCCTAAAGCTAAGGCAAAGAAACCCAACACACCTAGCCTGAGCTACCCGCCTAACCTAATTCTATCTCTCCACGCCTTCCTATCTGAGGTCATGTCCTCGGACAAGAGCAGCTCCTTCATGTCGAGCTTAAGTCTATCCTCCCATCTGAGTTTGGGTCTACCCCTCCTTCTCACCCCGTCCACCACTAGCGCTTCGACTCTTCTTACGGGTGCTGATTGTGGCCTCCTCTTTACATGACCGAACCACCTGAGCCTTCCTTCTCTCATCTTCGAGATAATAGACTCGACCTCAAGCTTAGCTCTGAAAACTCCGTTCGGGATCATGTCCATCAAGGTCTTACCGCATGTCCACCTTAGCATTCTCAGTTCCGCCACCTCGACCCTTTCAGCATGGGCTTTTCCCAAAATCACATCTCATATACTCCGTCTTCTCTCTGCTCACTCGAAGACCATTGTCCTCTAGGGCCTCCCTCCAGTGCTCAAGTCTGTTGTTTAACCTTTCCGCCGATTCTGCCACCACCACAATGTCGTCAGCGAAAATCATGCTCCACGGTATGCCGTCTTGAATCCCTCGAGATAACTCATCAAGAATCAGTGCGAAGAGGTACGGGCTAATGGCAGATCCTTGGTGGAGTCCCACTTCCACAGAGAAAAACTCTGAGATCCCCACTGTGGACCGTACACGGGTCTTAGCCCCCTCATACATATCTTTAATGACTCTGATGTACCTTCTTGGGGTTCCTTTATCAATTAGAGTTCTCCAAATTAACTCTCGAGGCACACTATCATATGCCTTTTCGAGGTCAAGAAACGCCATATGCAGGTCCTTCTGTCTTTCTCTATACTTCTCCATGAGGCTTCTGAGAAGGTGTATAGCCTCAATCGATGACCTCCCTGGCATAAAACCAAATTGGTTCTCAGACACCCTCGTCTCTCTTCTCAATCTTCTCTCGATAAGTCTCTCCCAAAGCTTCATGGTGTGGCTAAGAAGCTTAATGCCCCTATAGTTGCTACACACTTGCACATCCCCCTTGTTCTTGTATATGGGAACGACTTCACTGAGTCTCCATTCTTCTGGCATCTTATCCCCGGAGAAGATCTTGTTGAACAGGCAAGTCAACCATTCTACCCCCTCATCACCCAGACACTTCCAGGCTTCAATGGGGATTTGGTCCGGCCCTACTGCTTTGTTTCTCCCCATCTTCTGTATTGCCACCCTCACTTCTGGTTGGCTAAACCTCGAATAATAGCACTCAGGAAGTTGGTTAGGGTTCTCTCCTTCTCCTCTCTCTTCCGTATACCCTCCGTTGAAAAGAGAGGCAAAATACTCTCCCCATCTTCTCCTAATATCCTCTTCGATCACAATGGTTCGTCCGCCTTCATCTTTGATATATTTTATGTTACCTAAATCCCTCCTTCTTCTCTCTCGGGCTTTAGCAATCCTGAATATATCGTTAGCTCCCTCTTTGGAGTCCAATTTCTTGTACAAATCTTCGTACGCTTTGTCCTTCGCCTGGGCTACTGCCTTTTTCGCTTCTCTTTTTGCTACTCTATACCTCTCTTCTGCGCCTGTAATATCAGTTTGGTGTCCCTCTCGGCATGAGAGGAGCTCTTTGAACCTAGCCTGTTTCGCTGCAACTTTGGCTTGCACTTCCTCACATAACCACCAAGATTCCCTGCTGTTGGGCATCTTTGATCTCGCAACACCAAAGGACTCCTTTGCAGCGTCTTTAATTATGCCGGCCATAGTGTTCCACATCTGATCCGCGTCTCTAGCAACCAAGTCTTCCGACTTACTAGAAAGTCCCTCTAAGACTTTCCCTCTAAACGCCTCCGCCGCCTCGCTGTTCAATTTCTTCCATAGGATCCTCGGCAACACGGTCGCTACTCTCCTACGTCTTTGCCTCTCAAAAAGTGCGTCCAGAGCTAACAATCTGTGTTGGGATGAGCATGCCTCGCCCGGGAAAACCCTGCAGTCTCTACATGCTCTAAGATCCCTACTACGCACAAGCAGGAAGTCAATCTGGGAGAAAAGGCCCCCACTCTGGTAGGTGATCAAGTGGACGTCTCTCTTCTTGAAGAAAGAGTTCGCTACTACCAGGTCGTGAGCCGTAGCAAACTCTAGAATCGAGCGGCCTTCTTCATTCCTAACTCCATAGCCAAAACCTCCGTGGACCCCCGCGTAACCATCCGTTTCAGCTCCAATATGACCGTTCAAGTCGCCCCCTATAAACAATCTTTGTTCCGACGGGCACTCCCTTACAAGCTCATCGAGCGAGTCCCAGAAGCTCTTCTTCTCTAATTCGCTCCGGCCCACCTGGGGTGCGTAAGCGCTGATCACATTAACGGTCTCTCCATCAATAACCAGAGTAATCGCCATGATCCTATCGCTACTCCTGGTCACTTGCACTACATTATCCTTGAGACCCGCCGTCAAAATAACTCCAACTCCATTTCTCGCGGTCTTAGAGCCCGAGTACCAAATCTTGTACCCGTTAGCCTCCCTAGTGCTAGAACCCTTCCATTTAGTCTCCTGGAAGCACGCAATATCTACCTTATGTCTCCTCAACGCATCAGCCAACTCAAAGAGCTTACCAGACAAAGTTCCAACATTCCAACTACCCACCCTAATCCTACGAGAGGACGCTACCCTAGCATAACCCCTACCCACCCTAGACCCGTCTCCCCTGCCTACTCTGTCTACCCCGCCTACCCCACCCAAGCCGGAACGACATGACCTCAGGTGACCATCACTAACCAAGTTGTCTATTCTAACCCCAGCAAACTACCAACTATATACCGGCACTAAAGCAATGAAAACGAGAGGCTATCTACAGATGGAAAACAAAACAAAAAGCAAGGCTACAAAGGCAAAGAAGCCTACAAACACAAACCTAGGCCAGCAAAGAAAGGAAAACAACAGACACTGACAAACAAAATAAAAGGATAACAAGCCAACAAGAAACTCAATAATGCAAAAAGGAAAAAAGGCAGCCTAGAACAAAACAGGATACCACAAGTCAAACAGAAAAATAAATAGGATAAAAGCAGGTATGGAAAAAAAAAGGATACTCCCTTGCCGGAAAAAATTTCCGGTGGTCGGAAAGTGATCGCCGCCGGCAGTGGCGACTAGGGTGCTCGGATCTGCCTCGGAAATAGGTGGTGAGCCTCCACTCGCGGGCGGTGAAAGTCTTGGCAGCCGGAACTTGCCGGAAAGTCGCCGGAAAAACACAAGAAAACCGCTATGACGGCGCGTGGAGGCGCGTGAGGGTTCCGGCGGAGGTCCGGTTTATGGGGTCTTGGTCGTGGTAGTATGGTGAAGAAGATGGTAATGTTAAATTTATATATTATTATTATTATTATTATTATTATTATTATTATTATTATTACCAATTTTGTCTCCTAAAATGATTTTATCAAGAGACTATGCTGATGTGACACTAATAAGCTCTATGTATCTAATAGGAAAATTCAAGTTAGAATGTTCGATACTTAACGAGGTTAAGAAGGTATAGCTGGATACATGTTATTCGACTAAAATCTTTGTTACTTTGTCGTGTAATAATGATAGTTGTCTATTCTACTTATTAAACGTTATCATCTTGATTAAAAAGATATAATGCCATGAAATAGCATTGATAAGGTTTCGTTTTATAAAATCAATTAACTATGAATTTTGTTGCATGTTGAAACTAAATACATTTAATAGAATGTCAACATTAATATGTAAACAAGACTCCCTAACGGAACATTGTTGATTTCATCTAAATTAGTTAACATATGTAGCAAACATGTATCTAATAATTTGTTGAATGTTATATGAAAACTATACTAAAAACGATTTCGGCTCCCAAAAAAGTTGGTCAAGTTCCGCCACTAGATACACCTACACAACAAACTTTATAATGTTTATCATGTATGTTGAAAGTGTGGTGTTTTTCAATTTTTATAAAGTAGTATCGATAAGTGAGTGGCGTTATTCAGACAAATTTGTTCCAAGGTGGACTTTGCACACATTCTCTTTTATGATATTTGCTAAAACATTTGGTGTTTTGCTGTTATATAGGAAAGCTACGATTTACTATTTTTTTTAATAGATGTGTATGTTACTGCATTTAAGAAGCCGTTTGGGAAATTGTCAAGCTGCAAATAGTTAGTTACCAAGATCTTATTATGAGTTATCAAATGGGAAAATATATCAAAATTAATATTGGAAAGCCTGTACATTAACATAAAAGATGAATACTTAAAAATGTGTTTATCAACAACCACCGCCGCTATGCTTTCAATACACAATTCTCCCCCATTGCTTCCATCATTTAATCTATTATCACCAAAAACACACATACACTCACGGACATCATTTCAGCTACTTCCTCTTTTAAACTTTAGGTAGTGATGTTTATAATATATGTAAAATGTGGTGTTTTGGCTTGTTATATTAGGAATATAGGGTTTGCTGCTTTTGCTGATAGGTGTGACATGCATAATATATGCATAAAATGCAATCTAGTTGTCTGTTTTATAGGAAATTTAGAGGGTGTTTAGGATTGTTTATTTTTATGTTGATAAGCAGTTTGGAGTGTGTGTGCCGCTAAAAACTAATTTGAATGTTTTCCCATCGAAAAATTGCTAAATGTGTATTTTAATTAGTTAATGGCTTAACGTGGAGAATATTCCGTTAAGTCGTTGCCACATCATATTATGCAAAATACGAGAGTAAATTTTTCATTAAAATATGCAGATATGGCAAACTTGCTCTTACAGGGATATGGCAAACCTTCCTATTTGATACGAGCATAAAATTTTCATTAAAAACACTTATCTAGTCAGCTTGTTCAACGGGGATGGCAAACTTGCTCTAACGGCTCATGTTATGTGGCAAATTAGGGTGTCGACTAGACCCAAACATGATGCCACGTCACACCAAATAGGAAAAACGCGTATCTAGTCAACGAGTTTAACGGGGATGGCAAACTTGCTCTAACGGCTCATGTTAGGTGTCAAATCTGGGTGGCTGTATAGATGGGTGGCAAAATAACTCTTTTGTTGTATTTTAAATAGCAGATTTTGCGCGTTTATCCCATAACAAAATTTTAATTTTTCAAATCTAAACACAATTTAGAAGTGCTTACTTTTAGGGCTTAAAAGTGCTTGTTTGTTAGCATAAGCATAAGGTAAAGAAAAAGCAATCCCAAACACCCATAAGTAAATAGAGCTTGGATTGTCTTATTATGTTAAAACATGCAATAAGTTAAATAAGTTTCTTGTCTAGTTTGTTTATTATAAATCTTAGGTTAGATATGATGGTAAAAAAGTGAGTTTAGTTTCATCTAAAATAAGCCTGACTCAACCTGCTTACTCAAACTGCTTACTTTGCCCCAGAATAAGCAGAAGCAGTGTAAATGGCACAAACTCTCCAATCTACTTAAGAATAAGCAGACAAATAGAAGAAAAAAAATAAATACAAAGCACCCTCTTTATAGGAAATTAAGGGTCTGCTGTTTTTTTTTGCTAGATGTCAACATTATTGCAGTTTAGTGGAAATTAGAGGTTGTGATTTGTAATATAGAAACTGTTGCAACCAATTAAGTTTGCTGGATTGATATGCACTATTGTTTTACAAATTCATATGTAATGGATCTTAGGTTAGATATAATGGTAAAAAGTGGAGGATTCTAGTTTCATCTCAATATGGTACATTGAAATAAGCTTGTCTCAACCTGCATACTTCCCCAAAATGAAGTTAACTGGAAATTAAAAACTGTGATTTGTACTTAGGACTGGCTAACAGAGTCTTTTTTATTTATAATCATTGCGAGCCCTTAGGATTACTAGGTTGATATGCATTATCCTTTTACAATCAACAAAAAAACACAAGTTTGGTTCGAAGAACGATATAGGAAATAATAATTATGCATCTGTTACTTTAGTACATTGATAGAACTTTTTTCGTTTTACTATTGGTTGTATCTTAGCGGTATATGGTTACGATATTTGTTCATGTTTTAATTGGCACCATGTTGACAAAGACTAAACAGTGTGGTCTAGTTTATTTATCTTAAAGTTGCACAATGGCAATTGGAAATTGTAGGTTAGATGGATGAGTTTGACAAATGCTGTTTAAATGTTTAAACTTACGTTTGCATAATTTGATTCGGACAATTTGTGCTTTAATGTGATTGTGAATGCTTAATTTGGAACGTGTAAACCTGTAGCATGCCCTTCAAATAACAGACCCCTTTATAGGAAACATACTGTGGGCTTAGTCTCTAAGTGGCATTGTATATACGATCCTTTTATATTTAAGGATGACACACACCTTCATTTCATCTCTAAGTGGCATGAATTGTGATATTCTGGTTCTGGCATCAACGATCTCTCTCTTTGGAAATTTCTTTGTTACCATCAGTTAACAGTTTTGGTCTTATTTGTAGAATAATCTTGTTTGCTTTTAGGTTGCTGTTTGTTTTCATTTCTACATTATTTACCTTCTATAACAATTTGATATTTTGCTGAAAAATGTAATAGTTTTATTTGTTCTGATTATATTGCTTTGTTTCAGAGTGGCGAGCATAGGGAGGAGATAAGGCGTTTGTCACTACAGCTTGAAAATAAGGATTTAGAGATTATTGAGAAGAATTCAAGCATCAAAGGGTATGTAGACAAGGTTGCTGCTTTGAGTGAAACAGTATCTTTGAAAGAAGCAAGGATCCTTGAACTAGAGGCTGATCATTCAAGGATGCGCGCTTTCTTGGATCGTTTAACTAAAGAGAAAGACTCAATTGATTTGGAACTTCGAAAAGCACGTAATGAACTGGAAAAGTCTTCTAGAGGGAGAGAATGTGTTGACATGTCTAGCTTGTTAAAAGGGAAGGATGATAAAGTCAAAGCTCTTGTGCTACAGATAGAAGCTTTAAATAGTGAACTATGTTATAATGAGGAGACAAATCTAGCTACCCAAAAGCAATTATCTGCTGAACTTTCTGCCGCAAACAAGTTGGTGGAACTTCATAAGGAGAATCTAGATGAGTGGTCCAAAAGATACGGAGAGCTTAAAACTGTCTTCGGTGATTTGGATAGTCGTTGTGCTGCAGCTAAGAAAGATTATAGCGAGAGAATTGAGAAGGAAACATCCACCCGAGCTAAATTGGAAATGGAGGTTTTGCGTCTCAAAGAACAACTCGAGCAGCGTAAAACACAGTTGGAGCAGCATGAAACACAGTTGGAGAATTCTGACCTGATAAATCATTCTTTGTTTTTAGATGCCAAACAAATGGATTCAAGAAACAACGTTCCACTTTTACTTTCAACACGGGTACAAGAGCAAGATGACGAGTGTAAACAGCGTTTAAAAGTGATATCTGATTCAAGAAATGAAATCCGTGCATTGAGATCAAATAATAACAGACTAAGTCTTGAAGCAATGTTTGCCCGTGAGAAACTAGAACGATTCATGAAAGATTTTGATCGCGGGGAAGAAACATTTGGTAGCGTATCAAGCATTGTCAACTTACCAAAATTTATGTGTGAATTCATTGACAAGATCAACACTGTTTATAGTGTAAAAGAAATGGCACTAAAGTCATATGTGGAGGCATCATCATTAAAGGAAAAAAACGAAAAGTTAGTGAGTGCAGGCTGCACTCACTAACTTTTCGTTTTTTTCCGTTAATGATGATGCCTCCACATATGACTTTAGTGCCATTTCTTTTACACTATAAACAGGCCGCACTCACTAACTTTTCGTTTTTTTCCTTTAATGATGATGCCTCCACATATGACTTTAGTGCCATTTCTTTTACACTATAAACAGTGTTGATCTTGTCAATGAATTCACACATAAATTTTGGTAAGTTGACAATGCTTGATACGCTACCAAATGTTTCTTCCCCGCGATCAAAATCTTTCATGAATCGTTCTAGTTTCTCACGGGCAAACATTACTTCAAGACTTAGTCTGTTATTATTTGATCTCAATGCACGGATTTCATTTCTTGAATCAGATATCACTTTTAAAAGCTGTTCACGCTCTTCATCTTGCTCTTGTACCCGTGTTGAAAGTAAAAGTGGAACGTTGTTTCTTGAATCCATTTGTTTGGCATCTAAAAACAAAGAATGATTTATCTGGTCAGAATTCTCCAACTGTGTTTCATGCTGCTCCAACTGTGTTTTACGCTGCTCGAGTTGTTCTTTGAGATGCAAAACCTCCATTTCCAATTTAGCTCGGGTGGATGTTTCCTTCTCAATTCTCTCGCTATAATCTTTCTTAGCTGCAGCACAACGACTATCCAAATCACCGAAGACAGTTTTAAGCTCTCCGTATCTTTTAGACCACTCATCTAGATTCTCCTTATGAAGTTCCACCATGAGATGATATAGTTGTACACGAAATGTTAAACGAATGAGCCGAGATGATATGGTTGTACATGAGATGTTTAACGAATGAGTCGATATGATACGGTTGTACACAAGATGTTAAACGAATGAGCCGAGATGATATGGTTGTATATGAGATGTTTAATGAATGAGCCGAGATGATATGGTTGTACACGAGATGTTAAACGAATGAGCCGAGATGATATGATTGTAGATGAGATGTTTAACGAATGAGCCGAAATGATATGGTTGTACATGAGATGTTTAACGAATGAGCCGAGATGATATGGTTGTACACGAGATGTTTAACGAATGAGCCGAGATGATATGGTTGTACATGAGATGTTTAACGAACGAGTCGATATGATACGGTTGTACACAAGATGTTAAACGAATGAGCCGAGATGATATGGTTGTACATGAGATGTTTAACGAATGAGTCGATATAATACGGTTGTACACAAGATGTTAAACGAATGAGCGAGATGATATGGTTGTACATGAGATGTTTAACGAATGAGCGAGATGATAGTTGTATGGCATTTACGGATTGGCATCTGATAATGCAAGACGATGATACTACTGACAAGAAAGACGTTTTCGTTAAAAAGATTTTGAAATTGATTGACTTGTATTATGACGCTTTAGATGCGTCCAAAAGTTGCAAAAATGTTATTTTAAAACATGAGATGTTTAACGAGTCGATATGATATTGTTGTACATGAGATGTTTAACGAATGAGCCGAGATGATATGGTTGTACATGGGATGTTTAACGAATGAGCCGAGATGTATGGCATTCGGCATCTGATATTGCAAGACGATGATTCTACTGACAAGAAAGACGTTTTCGCAAGAGTTACATTTCATACAGACTCAAACGAAACAACTCGACAAGCAAACGAATGAGCCGACAAGGGCCGTTTGGTTTATGCTGTCCAAACAGGGCCGTTTGGTTTATGCTGTTTGGTTAACAGCAGCCCACAAGGGCCGTTTGGTTTATGCTGTCCAAACAGGGGTGTTTGGGATTGCTTATTTCTGTACCAAAAGGGTGTTTGGGTTTATGAGCTTATTTGAAGGAACAATATCACAATTAACAAACACGAAGGCAAACATTTTATTTAAAACACGCAAGAGTTCTCAACCACATACATTTCATACAGACTCAAACGAAACAACTCGACAAGCAAACGAAACACACGACATAGACCATAACAAACATCGCCCATTCATTTTTTTTTTGCTGCTACTTCCATCTTTGCTAGAACCTGCACCATCTTTTCCCTTCCTTGCTTTCCTTTGCTTGATATGTTCAAACGTATCTTCGAGATTTGTTACCCTATTTTCCAGATCATCAAGTTTGGTGTCCAACGTGCTTTCAGCTTCATCGTCAGCTTGAGCGTCCAAATACTCTTTGTAGTACGGCTTTTTCCTCAACCATTCCAGAATCCGGTCTCTCATCCACGGTGCACAGTTCTTATAAGAACCATATTCATCATAAATTTCGTAGCCATATTCATTAAGAACTTCATTAAAGAGGAGCATCGACGATAAAACCTTTGACCACTCCTCTTCCGGCGTGTAACCTTCCATTGTTATGTGTGTTTTGTGGGAATTGACGACTGAGTTATTTATGTTTTTTGCCGAATATACGATAGTCAGTATGTGTTATGTGTATATTAAAAGTTATAGTAAAACTTTGACAGATAAAGTTGCAATTTGGTGGAAAAATTGGCGCCCATACTTTCGGCGGGGACATGTCCCCGCCAAAAGAAAGTATCATTACCCGAAAGTTTAGGCAGGATAAAGTAATTGTTGAGAGGGAAAAGTGGAAACAACTTTCTGCGGGGACATGTCCCCGCCGAAAGCAACGGCGGGAAAAAAACCCGGGAACAATTAAGAGATGCTATTTTGGTCAAAGTTTGCCAAATATCTAAAAACCTTTTGGCGGGGACATGTCCCCGCCAAAAGTTTGCGTTGAAAATTTAGTAAACGGTCAGCCAATTTGTGTGCCAGCTCAGCAATGCTTTTGTCGTTTAGCGACTTTCGGCAGGGACAGGGGCGTCCCCGCCGAAACGCTCCTCGCCCGTCCTCTCTTTTGTTGTAGTGGGTAACACTTCTTGGTGAAGAGGTCCGTAACAAATCGGAAAAGAATCGCCTGTTGCTAAATAGTTTAAAGGAAATTTCGATGGCTGAAGAAGTTGTTGAAGCAAATGGTTGTAGTAATACTGATGATCAAATAGTTTGAGAAGTGCAGAAACTGAAAGTTTGTCCAATTGTATAAGACTTGTGCCCTTTTTAGAATGTGTCAGCTTTGTCAGTTTTACCTGCACAATGTATTTTTTTGTATGAAAAGTTGGATACCTAGCTGCTTGCAGAAGATTTTGGGAGTGAAGTATATGAAATATTTGCATGGTTGAAGCATTTTCTTTATAACCTCAAATGAACTTCCCCCACTACTGCAGTTGAAAAACCTGCATGTGTGCAACTTATTCTTTTTTGGAAAAAGTTTTCTCAGATTTGCCGAGGTATTTCTCTCGCATTTGCTTTCCCTATTTCTTGCGGTACTTTAGTCATGTCCGAGTTTTGAACAAACTGTTGGAAAGATAATAGTCAAAAATAAATTTTCACCAAATTTGGAAATATATAGTTATCAATAATCTAATCATAATGGTTGAAGCTCTATGTAGTGAGTGAGATATCGATGCGTCAAATTAGGGTGTTTGGACCAAAACTCAACGTAGGGCGTAAAGGTGTTTAGTATCCGATCCGAGTCGAGCCGAGTAGCAGCTTAATTGAGCTGAGCTCCTATAGGAGTGGCGGCGCCTCGAGCGCGGATCGAGTTTGAATAAACTTGCAGTAATTAGCTCGAGCTTGAAATTTTTGTATGGTTCGAGCTCGGATCGAGTTTGAATAAACTTGCAGTCATCCGAGTTTGAATTCAAACTCACAGTAATTGTACTCGGATTCAAACTCACAGTAATTGACTCGTTTATTAACTCAAACTTCTTGAAGGGTCTTTCTCTTAAAATATCTATGTACTTGTTTATTTGCCTATGGTCATTTTACTTTTTATTTTATTCCAATAAACCATTGTCCAACTTCATGACTTACTTCTAATTATAAAGGTTGCAGTAATTAACTTAGGTAATGTGTTTTATACAATTTGTAACATAAAAACATAACAAAAATAACTTATTTAGTAACCATATCAATAAAGAGTACAATAATAAACTAGGGATTATATGTATTTATATTTTCAAATATATTTATATATATAATTAAAAAGTAATTTTAGGTAGTTTTTAATGACCCGTGATACTAAAAACTGTTTGCGTGAATAGCGATACTTATTTGATTTGTTGGATACTGCTTTGTGAATAATTTTTATATTTATATTATATTTACGTTTTTATATTGCATAGATTGTAGAGCAAAATACACTATTCATCCTTTTGTTTGTAGCCTAAGTACAATGTGAGTCCCTAATTCAAAATAAAGATGTTCAAGTGCCTCATGTGCAAGACACATGAGGGTTGGTTGTAATGGTGGTGGGTGGTGTTGGAGGTGTGATGGAATATGCTCAAAGCACATTACATATTTATACGGCTAAGTTTATGTGAGCCTATCGAGTCAAATACAAATACACTTAGATACAACATGTTTCTTTTTTCCTGTTAGTGAAGGAAGTGTGGGGTCCAGTTATTTAATATTATTTGTTTTTGTACTTTAGGTCCATTTGATACCTTAATTTGTCTGGTACGTAAGGGAAATATAAAAGAGAGTCTCCATTCAGACACATTAACAGCTTTGGCCCCACGTAGGCCCCGCACATCCTTAGCTAACCAAAAAAACTAAACGCCCCCTTAGATACACTAAGTTATAATATAAATATTGTATTTATATTATATTAACACTAAATGATTTATAAGTTATTTTAGTAGCGTATTTATTATATATCATATTAATAAATAATAACATAAAAAACTTATTAGCTAATTATTAATATTTTATTAATAATAAACTAGTTAAATCAAAATTAGGAATCTCCTAATTATCCCTTGTGGGAATCGACCAAACAAAGAAGGAAAGAAAAGAGGAGGTGATTAAACTTGATGATCAAGTTTAGAAGGATCTATAGCCCTTGTGTTTTAGTATAAATATAAGGCCTTAGGGGCGTTTAGTTTTTTTGGTTAGCTAAGGATGTGCGGGGCCTACGTGGGGCCAAAGCTGTTAATGTGTCTGAATGGAGAGACTCTCTTTTATATTTCCCTTACGTACCAGACAAATTAAGGTATCAAATGGACCTAAAGTACAAAAACAATAATATTAAATAACTGGACCCCACACTTCCTTCACTAACAGGAAAAAGAAACATGACCTTAGTCCTTAATCCCTCCTGCCTTTCCAAAAAAAAAAAAAAAAAAAAAAGGCCTTAGTCCTTAATCCCTCCTAACTTAACACAAACTCTTTTCTCTCGTCCTTTCTCCTTGTGGCCGATCGTCCAACCCAAAACCCCAAGGTTTCAGGTTTTGCTTGCTTGTGTTCCAAGTCTATACGCAAGGGTAAGTTTGAATCGCGTAGTCAACGGGTGTTACGACTAACATCAATAGGTATCGTGTAACGTGTAGTGTGGATCAACCCTGGAGAATAACCTACTTTGGTTATTAGTTTCTTGATCAAACCAAGCATAAAATGTCGGTATTACTTTTATTTTAAGTATGATTAATTACATAAATCGTATGATCCTTGTATGAGTTTTACACGCTTCCGCTTACTCTATTTAATATATTTGATTGTCAATATGTTAGTTATTTATTAAAAAGTTTTATAAAAACCGTAAACTGTAACAGTGGTATCACTCGCCATATATGATTAGTTATGCATTTTATCATGTGTTTATGGAAAAAGGTTGTAACTTTATGCGTTTTTTTACTAAAATCTTGACTTAGGGTTTATAGATTTATGTTAAAAACTTAAGATTTGTTAATATTTGATAATTTACAAGAGTTTCATAGACATATGCACGTTACAAGCTTAAAAATCATGTTTTTTTTAGCATGTTTGTTTAAATTGTGTGTTTGTTTTACAATTTTTTATGGTCAAGACATGCATATTGATCATGTATCATGCTATTATATGATTATAATTTGTGTTATATGTGTTCATTCAGTGCAAATCTTGATGAAAAAGCCTTAATTTTTATGTTTAAATTCGTTGTAAACATGCTAAATTTTCCCAAACTTGCGCACCTGTAGCAAAACGAGATTTCCCGCTTCGTTATTAGGGCCGTTTTTCTTGAAATTTCAGTCATATACACGACTTATTGGGCTACAAATTAGTAGTTAAGTGCTGGAGCTGGGGAAGACTTTCTAGGAGTTTTTGGCCACTGAAGTCGACTAAAAAGTTTGATCAGAAAGTGGAAACTTTTTTACTATTGTTTAACCCTTGTTTAATATTGGATCTTAATGCAAGAGAGAGTTTATTAAAATAGTAGTTTTAATGCCCCAACTTAAAATTTTAATTCTCTTATGAATAAAAGAATATGCTTTGTTGATTTGTTTAATTACTTATGTGTTTTATTTGTTAACATGCACACTATTATTAGATAATTTTAATAAACTAAAAATAAAAAAGGGCGTAAAGTTTAAATTTGATTTTAAACTTTAAAAATCTAATCTATATATGATAAATAACCATGTTCACTTCTTTTTTTGCTTATTTATTGCTTATGTTTATGTAATGGTTCTTTTATTGCTCTCGTCGATATAAAATTTTACAACTTGACACGTAAACATGTTTTAAAGATTAGTGAGGTGAATTATGCATTTAATATTCTTAACATTATAATTTTGTTAAACTTGTTTTTATCAAAATTAAATACAAAATACCCTTTTAAATTTTAAGTCATGCCGCCCTTTACATAAAAAAACCACATTTATTATTATAGTATGATAAATTGCTATGATAATAAATCATGGAGTGATAATTTTTTCTTGGAGTTTTTGTATTGGATTACTTAATCGAGTTCAAGTTGTCTGACCTTTAATCTGAGGCAAGGGTGGAACAAACCATGTCAGTTTGATGATGAATCATCTAAAGTTACATAGGCATCTAAGAGTTGTACAACTAATGCAATTGATGATGAATCTTCTACCGATCACATCTATTATTATAGTATGATCAACTGCTATAATAGTAGAAAGTCAAACGGATCTTAGCCTTTTATTATATATGTGTTTTGTTATTATAATACGTGGGTATACTATTTATAAAAGATGCTTATTATTAGAATACTAAAACGAACTTTATTTATTTTGTAGATGGCATCGAATTGTAACAACACCGTAAGCAATTCATCTATAAGGGCGATATTTGAAAAGGAAAAAATGAATGGTAGTAACTTCATTGACTGGTATCGCAACCTTAGGATTGTCCTAAGAGCTAAGAAGAAGTTGAACTACTTTGAAACACCATTGCCTGCGTCTCCTCTTGATGATGCTGCTGAGGATGTTCGTAATGCTTATGTTAAATTTTACAGTGAAGAACTCGAAGTAGCATGTATTATGCTTGCTAGCATGACCCCCGAGATTCAAAAGAACTTGGAGATCTACAATGCACATGACATGTTATAGAAACTTAATGCTATGTTCCAACAACAAGCAGAACAGGAACTGTTTGAAACAGTTAAAGCATTCAACGTTTGTAAACAAGAGGTAGGCTAGTGCTTACATCTTAAAGATGAAAGCCTTGTGAAGATGGTTGTGATTGTGTGGGTGTTGTTAGCATGGGTTCTTGAATGACAATGCCTTTAACTGGTGGTTTTGATGTCTTCAATTCAATTATGGCTAGAGCTAAAACAGTTTCACCATCCATCAAATCAACACTAGCAGCAGAAACTGTTTTTGTACCAGCACCATTAAGTTTTACATTAGCAGCACTAACTGGTACTTCAGCAACATTAACATCATCACCCATAGCAGCATCAAATTCAGTATCCTCCTCTGCAACCATGCTCTCATTCCCCCCCTGTTTGGGAGCATCCTCTCTTAACACCTTGAGAACATTTGCAGAACTAGAAGATTCCACCCTTTGAACTATACCCACCTTTTTCAATCTTTTAGGCTTATAGGTTCTTGACCTTTGTACCCATTCTAAAAACCTAACTCTTCTCTTCAGCATTTTAATTTCATCCCCTTGAGAAGTAGTTTTTTGTTGAAGGTCACAAACCTGTTCTGACAGTTTAGTACAAGTAGCCATCAATTCATTTATAAGTTCAATACTACCCTCAGCACTTCGGAGTGTGTTACCTCTCCCGAGTGGTGCATCATTGGGTGAATTAGGCATAGCCTCAGACCTAGCCTGAGCATCTATACCCCCCATTTATCCGGTTGGCTGGGACCTTCACCTGAATCAGTTCCATGGGAACTGGATTCATTAGAAGTTGCCTTAGATTGGGTCTTACTTATGTTACCACTGTCCTGCTCTGCTTCTAAGCTAGCAGCAGTAGTGGCAGCCCTTTTTAAACTGTGACCCATCTCCTCATGCACAGTCTCATCTACAGCCATACTAGCACTAGCCTGAGGTAGTTGAGTGCCGAGTATAGGTCTTTTAAGTTGTGGATGTGGATGGTAAAATTGTGGGTGTGTGATGGGTATCAGCTGGGATTGCTGAACCTTCACCCTGAGTTTGACCTAGTTCCAACATTGTTTGAAACAATGGAGTAACTATGCCTGAAAAACCCTTTCCCTCTCTCTTAATGTTAGCAAAAATCTTTTTAGTATGAGAGAGAGCAGGATAAACCTTGTTATGAACCTTTTTATTTGTAAATTGTTTGTCCATAAGAAGTTGCAAAAACCTTGGATATAAGTAGTATTTGTTTGAAGAACTATCCAAGCCCTTAACCACACTATCAAAAATTAATTTTGAAAAATTTAATCTTTGATTTTGAGCCAAGCAGATAATGGCAGAAGCCATATTACTACTGAGCTCATTCCAACCAGTAGTCTTTGGACTAAGACACTGTAAGAGAGTGTGTATTAAGAATTTCCGCTGTAGAGAGAAGGCACCTTTTGAAAATTTTAAAGAATTATTTTGCCTTTCATACCCCATCAGTGCAAGATTTTCAAAAATTGTAGAATTTGAAAGATTTTCAATACCTTCAGCATCTGCTAGATGAAGAACATCCCTAACAGAAGCCTCAGTAATGATAATCTTCTACCCATCCACAAGGGTATGTATTTGTACTTCCTCATCAATAGTTTTGACCTTAGCAGTAACCCAAAACTATTTGATGTTGGAAATATATTTGGTAGGATTTACTGTTAATGCATACTTTATACGAGTAGCATTAAGAAAATCTATGATTTCAGTAAAACCTTCACTTTCTCTGGGTTTTTGCAAAAATGCAATCATGTTATGTTGGTCTGCAAAAGATAGAGTCGACATTGTGAATTTTGAAAAAGTTTGGTAGAGTTTTGTTGGGATTTGCAATTAATGGATAAAAAGGAATTAGGGTTTATGTTTGAGAGAGTTTTGAAAAAACACTTGTGTGAATGATTGAAGAATATAAATCCCTAATCGTTCATATTTATAAAACAGTACCCCTGTACTCTCAAACATAGCAGCAGAAACCTAGCAGCACTAAGTTAGGTTTAGCAGCACTAACTTATGCCTAGCAGCATAAACTCAATTTCCACTCCTAACAGCTTAGTAATCAGCACTCCATCACTTTTCTCAGCTTATCCTGCAAAAGATTAGTCCCAAAAAACACAAAACCAACATAACACAATGGAAAATAATCACATTATCAATTATACGTAGCAGTTCTAAGTATAAATGGCAGCATTAACACAACAGTTTTAAGTAAACTAGCAACACTAAGTATACTTAGGAGCAGAAACAATTTATTGACCTAATAACAGTACTAATCCTTTCAAAACTTTACAAAAACACAAAGTTATAAGAATTTTCAAAGATTTATCATTCCAATACTGACAACCAAAAATTGAAATCTACCCACATCAAAAGCTTTTGTGAGTAAATCTGCAATATTATTATCAGTATGGATTTTAACAATTTGAATTAACTTCTTTTCATAACAATCTCTTATAAAATGATGTCTTATCTCAATATGTTTTGTTTTTGAGTGATAAATAGGATTTCTTATAATGCACATAGTACTGCTATTATCAATATATATTTTTGTATGCATAAAATTGTACCCATAATCCAGCAATTGATTCTGAATCCAGAGCACTTGTCCACAGCAACTTGAAGCAGCCACATACTCAGCTTCTGTTGTGGAATTAGCAACCACAGTTTATTTCTTGCACTGCCATGAAATCAACCTACATCCCAAAAACTGACAACCTCCTATTGTTGATTTTCTATCCAAGCTAGCTCCAGCATAATCACTATTAGTGTATGCAACCAAGTCAAAAGGTGAATATTTTGGATACCAAAGGCCTAATTTGGGTTAACCTTTCAAATATCTAAAAATTCTTTTCACTGCATTAAGATGTGAAACTTTTGGTGTGACTTGATATCTTGCACAGGCACACACTGCAAACATAATGTCAGGTCTTGAAGCTGTAAGATATATCAATGAGACAATCATTGGTCTATATAAATGAACATCAACTTCTTCACCATCTTCATCTTTGAGCAGTGGCTTGGAAGTTTCCATAGTTGTCTTTGCATGCTTCACATCAGTAAACCCAAACTTCTTCAAAATTTCAGCCACATACTTATCTTGACTGATAAATATGCCATCCTCCTTTTGATTAACTTGTAACCCTAAGAAGAATGTAAGTTCACCCATAGAACTCATCTGAAATCTTTCATGCATAAGCTTCTCAAATTCAATGCATAACACCTTGTTTGTTGATCCAAAGATAATATCATCAACATAAATTTGAACTAACAAGATATCATCTTTGTGTCTTCTGATAAACAAAGTTTTATCAATCTTCCCTCTACAAAAACCATTGTCCAACAGATATTTTGAAAATGTGTCATACCAAGCTCTGGGAGCTTGATGTAAACCATATAGTGCCTTCTCCACCTTGTAAACCTTGTCAGAAAAATTTGAATCTTCAAAACCAGGTGGTTGTGAGACATAAACTTCTTCTTCAATAGTCCCATACAGAAAAGCACTTTTCACGTCTATTTGATACACTACAAAGTCGTTGTATGAAGCATAAGCCAGAAATAACCTTATAGCTTCAATTCTTGCAACTGGGGAAAATACTTCATCATAATCAATAACTTCTTCTTGAGTGTATCCTTAAACTACTAACCTTGCCTTGTTTCTAATCACAATGCCTCTTTCATCCTTTTTGCATCTAAAAACCCACTTAGTACTAATTGTAGGGGTGACAATCGAGTCGTGTTCGTGTTAACCTATTCGAGTTCACGTGTTGGCGGGTTAGTATAACTTCTAGCCAAACATGACCCATTTATTAATCGTGTCAAGAAACTCAACCCTAACCCAGACTTGTATAACACGTGTAACTTGTTTGTGACCCGTTTAACCCGTTTAAGTAAATAGTTCAAGTAGTGAATAAGGTTAGTGGTTTGTTGATTTAACTAGTTTAAATGCAAAAATGATATAAGGATCTAAAATATGATAAAAATAACATACAGATAATTATACGACAATTTTTTGACGTCAATTTCAATGATATCTGAGGTATAATCGTAATTCACCCATATTAAGTACATAATAAAATATATTTAATCCACATCCAACATAAAAACGAGGTTATTTATTTATTTTTAGAGTTTTATATAATTAAACGGGTTCACGGGTTGACTTGTTTAATACTTACTCAACCCAAACATGACCTGTTTATTAAATGGGTTAGACGGGTTGACCTGTTTTTGACTCAAACCTGTTTATCCTCAACCCAAACCTATTTAACTTCGTGTCGGGTTCATGTCGTTTATCGTATCGTGTCGAGAATTGCCACCCCTAACTAATTGCCCTCTTCCCATTAGGCAAATCTACCAAAGTCCAAACTTCTTGAAGCTTGAATTGTAGAAGCTCTTCTTGCATAGCTTCCACCCAGCTTTGATCCTTTAATGCTTTATGAGCATTCTTGGGTTCTATTTGTGATAGAAAACAAGCAAATAAACAGTTTGAAGGTCTTTGTGACTGTTTCTTTAATGAAGACATCTAGCAAAGAGACCTTGTTCCTTCAAATCCTTTATCATTCTTCTTGTTTGTACAACATATTTTGGCTCTCCAATGATTTGTTCCTTAGGATGATTTTGTGAATTCTTGTAGTTGGAATAGGACTGACAGGAACTACATCTTCCATATTGGTTAAGTCAGCCTCTGTACCAAGTACATCATCATCAGTATCATGATATATTTCTTCCAATGGAGGCATGTTTGGATCATCTGGATATACATCATTATCAAAAGATATGCCTTCTTTGTCAGCAACATTAACAATTGGCTTAGCAGTATTAACAGAGTTAGTACTGCTAGTGTTAATTTCTTCATTAGCAACATTATCTGATACATCATCCTTTTCTTGATCATCAGTATACTTTTCTTCATTAACCACTTTATCATTATCAGAAGATTTTACACCATCTTCTTTATCATCTTTTGAATCTTGATGAGTGTCTAAATACTCATCATTTTTGTCGTATCTGAACTGCCAAAACATTCAAAAACACTCAGAAATGCATCAAAATACTGAAAATATCCCAGGGATTGTGTTTTATATGTTTCAAATGCAAAATGTTTAAAAACAGTTGAAAAACGAACAAAGTTTGCAAAATTGGCAGTTTCAGTCCCTCAAGTTTCAAAACTTATCAAAATTAGTCCCTAAGCATTTGTTTTGTAAGAAAAGTCACCAAAGGTCCTTTTTAAATCATAAATTATCATATTTAGTCCTTTGGTGAAAAGTTTAAATAAATTACAAGTTTGGTCCCTGCACTTTCAGAATTTGCAAAAATGATCCCTGGGAAATATTATTTTTTGGAAACATCATGTATGGTCCCTGGATTATTGAAACATGGCAGGAATTACTCTTGGTGTATTTTGGAAGATGTGCAAGTTTAGTCCTCCAATTTTCAGGAATTACAAGATTGGTCCTTGTGATTTAGCTACTATAACCAAACCGGATCCAAATTAAATAAAACAAACCCATCCTTAACATTAACCCAACCCATCCCATCCTTATTTAACCCCAGCCCATCATCCCAAGCCCAACCAAATCATAACCCGACCCAACCCTTCTTTTTAGCTAAAACCGGAGTCAAACCCCTTCCTTCCCAGTCAAACCCACTTCACCTCCCTTTTACCACTTCACGTGCAAACCACCATTAACAAAACCAGCCACACGTGCTCTGCCAAGCCACCCTACACCCTTCATCATCACCTATAACCCACTTACCCTCACCCCAGTCCAATATAATCCCACTTATACAAGCAAAATCAGTCCTTTGCTATAATTAGCATTTTGGCGCCAAAAATGAAGAACGGCCAAGATTGATTTTTACTCATCCAATGGCTCTGAATGATGGTGGGATTTGCTCAGAAGCTCACACAAACCCTAATGGACCCCTATAAAAGGAAAGAGAAGGCTCAGAGATCGGTGTGTAGTTTTTAGTTTAAAAAGTTAGTGTCGTATTTGTAATTTTCCAAATTCTAGTGTAATTCAAGGCTTCAAAGTTGTATGTTTAGTATTCTCAGTTGTATTTTGAACTTGTTTACATCAATCAATTTCAGTTTTCTTTTGAAATTCAAATTATGCTTAATTGTGTCAAAAATCTAAATTTAGTTTGAATGTTGGTATAAGTTGTTGTTATGAACTGAATAGATCATTTAGGTTCCTCATATAGCTTATGTAAGCTATTAGAGACCATAAAATTCAGTCTTAGTCATAAAATATAAATATATAAAAAATCAAGAAAATAGGTTGAAAAATAAAAAATTCAGTGTGAGATGTTGAAGACTGCTGGAACAGGGTGATTGTGAATTATTCTGGGTTAGTGGCCTTGTGGAAGGCCTATAGGAGAGTTCTTTTGGTCTTGGTTCTCAAGTTTTCACTTGGAAGCATTTGTAAGCTATATCTCTTAAATTTTTCTTTTACTGTTCATTAGCTTATATAGTTTATTTTTCTGTTGTTTTATGTTCATTAAGTGTGTATTAGATAGGATAGTGCTTAAGATTATATGCTTGTTCACTAAAATATAGAGTTGCTCAGTCCATGGATTTAACAGTCAAAATTAGGCTAGTAGTAATCTTAGGGATTTGTTGTTCTTATTGATGTTTTTCTGTTCATTTATACTTAGTATATCATATTATGGTCTCTGGAATCAATTTCATGGTTTGATTTCATCATTAGCTTCAAAAATCTCAAATTCACCTTTTTAAAGGGTTGTTTGGATCAGTTGAGTTAACTGATTTCAGGAGTGTTTTGGTTAGTCTTTATGGTTGGTATAACTCATACAGCATATCACTAGTTCATATAAGCCATAAAACCCAAGTCTTAATTGCTCCAAAGTCAAAATTACATTTACAATCCATTGTGGTGTTCACTGTTGAGATTAGTGAGATCATGCTCATGGTTAATGATGCATAAGTGTATGATATAGCTTAATTCAGTTTAAATATAACATATAACATCAATTTCAATCAATTAGGGTCTGTGTAATCTCATTTTAGTCAAATCAAGTGATAATCTCAAAAAGTCAAATTACTCTTTGTGCAGAAAATCCCAAAATGGCATGAATTTTAGTGAATTTTGTGTTTGGATCTAGGCTTTGAAATTTATACATGTTGTAATCTACCACCTTAACTTCAGGAATCCACAATCACAATATTTTTGCAATTTTTTTTAGAGGGCCCCACACCCTCCCAAACACAGCTGCAGGGGCATTCATCTCCCCTGCTGCAGCAGCACCATCCCACAACCCCAACTGTTGTGGACTCCACAGGCCTACTCAGTGGGTCCCACAACCTAATTTTTGGTTCTTTGAACCCCCTCCTGGCCATCTTCCAAGTTTTAGCAAGTTTTTGACCTAAAGACCCCTGGGACCCACCTAGAATCCCTCTTGTTATATGTCCCATTTCTGTGTTGAAACAAGTTCTCAAAGAGCTTATTTGGTTGCTTATTGCTTATCAGTGGTATTAATTTTTTGTTTTGGCTTCATATCAGTCCATCTCACTTATTTGCACCCAAAGATACCACTGTGGACCCCACAGAGGCTCATTTCTAGCTTAAGTCAACAAAAAGTCAACTGTTAGAGCTTTTAGTGGCCATTTTGCTTATTTTTAAGCTTTGTAAAAGTTGTTTTCACAAAAGTTTCTTATTTTTAGTAGTTAAATAGATTTCCAAAATAAAAACCAGAAAAATCCAAAAATAGAAATATAGTGATAGCTTCTATTTAATAGAATTTATCTTTTTAAATTTTAATTAAGTAAATTTCAATTTTATAATTTTCTTAGCTTCTTTTTACTTAATAATATTTTTAGAAAAAGTTTTAGATTTTTCTTTGCTCATTTAGTATTTTTTATAATTTAAATTAGTTTAATTAGTTATTAAATAATAAATAATTAGTAATAATTAAATAAAAAGTGTAAAAAAATATAATTTAAGTTTTTAAATAAGTTTTAAGTAATTTTAAATTTTTAGGTTTTAAATTTCATAAATTTTATTTTTTCGTCCATTTTAGATTTTTCGTTGCGCGTTTTTAGGTTAATTAATTCGCGTTTAATTTAATTGTGCATATCTGTTTTAATTTGTTATTTAGAATTGTTAAAAAGCAAAATCAAAAGAAATCTAAATCATCAATCACTCTAATCCAAAGCTTTTCACAGTTGCCCATTCACATCTCGTTGGGAAACGATCCGGGTAATCACTTACCTGGTCTCACACTACACACAAACGTGAGTTTGTACAAGTATCCTTTTTCACAAAAGGGTGATTTGTATTTATTCACGCGTATCCGTCGTTGCATAATATTTATATATACTTTAGCACGGATCAAATTTTGGCGCCGCTGCCGGGGAGGTGTGCTGCGACTATTGTGTTAAGTTCAAGCGATTAGTGATTCGAGATCCTTCTTTCAAGAAGTTCCTATTTCCCAAAAACAATATAAAAAACAAAAATATTTTTCTTTTCTTTTCTATATATATTATCATATAAAAATTAAAAACCCAAAAACATTTTCCGTTTTCTTTGTTAATAATAAATAACAATAAAAAATTACCATCGAGAACCAAGACAGAGTACTACCTAACTGGGGGTACGACCATAATAAGTTCCCAAACTAAAGATTAAAACTTGCCTTTGTATCCTTGTGAGTGGTGTACCTTTTTCAAAGAAGCCATTCATCTTGTGATTATTGGTTTAAGTTCACTTGTGTTTTCTCTCGATCTTGTTTTAATTGGATTTGTTTTCATCTTCACTTTTCAAAAATAAAAAGAATCTTCCTTCCTTTTTCATAATTCTCTCGACTCTGAGGCTTCTTAGAGTTGTGTTCTAGTGCATGCGCACGCGTTCTTCTAGGTCTACGAGCCCGTTACGTGAGCTTGGCAACATTCCTCGAAGACGAGGTCGTAGACGTAGACGTTCTTCTTCAATAGTCGAACCCGAAGTTCGTGCTATTCCTGTTCTCATGGCGGCTGAGCCGACTATGAATGAGCTTCTCCAAGCACCCATCGAGGGTTACGGAGATGCTATCGTTGTTCCGACCATCGTGGCCGAGAATTTTGAACTCAAGACGGGGTTAATAAATCTTGTAACCTCGCGTCAATTCTATGGTTTTGAAAGGGACGATCCTCAAGATCACATTCGATGGTTTAACAAAATCACGTCTACCATCAAATGCAAAAACGTCCCTGAAGAGGCAATCAAACTTCTTCTTTTCCCATTTTCCATCGATGGGGCTGCCCGGATTTGGCTTGATAAACAACCCCCTCGATCGATTGTAACATGGGAAGATTTGGTTAAGAAGTTCGTGAATGAATTTTTTCCTCCTTCCAAAACCACGAGTCTTAAAAACGAAATCATGAAATTTACACAAAAATTCGATGAATCATTTAGTGAGGCATGGGATCGTTTTAAGGAAATGCTTCGCAAATGTCCTCATCATGGATTCTCTGAGTTGATGCAACTCGACACTTTCTACAATGGTGTGAGCTCAGCTGATCAAGAATCTCTCAATTCCTCCGCTGGAGGTAATTTCTTGAATCGAACCACAAGGGATGCTTTAGCAATCATCGAGAACAAGTCTAAGGTCCGCACTCCACGAAGCAAACCGGTTGTTTCCCAAATGAGTGTTGGTCCTTCTACCTGTTCATCCGTGAGTCAGTCCAGCACTGATGCTAGACTTGACGAACTCACGAAGGTTATTAAATCCTTGGTTCTCACCACACAGAAAGTTTCCTCTCCCTCTTCTCCGCAAACTTCTCAACCTGCTGAAGTCAAAAAGGTAGAAGTTTGTGTCACTTGTGGTGGCCCACATGCATATTATAATTGTACTGCCACCGATGGTACATTTGAAATTAATGCAGTAGCCGGTAGTTCCAACCAAGGAGGTAACCAATACCGTCCTCAAGTGGAACCAAACTACCGTCCTCAAAATGGACCACCCGGATTTCCTCAACCCAACAATCCAAATAGGTTTAATCCTAATCAGCAAAGAGGGCAAAACATGCAAAATCAATTTCATGCCCCGATCAATCAATACCCACCCCCAAGGGGTAATCAAGGGTATTTAGCTCCTCATTACCAAGAACCGCCTTCAAGTGAACTCAATAACTATATCAAGGTTAATGATTCCAAACTGAAGGCAATGCAAAATCAAATCTTTACTTTGAGAAATGATTTACAATCTTCCATAACCAAGCAAGGTAATGAGCTGAAGAGTGAGCTTATGGCTACAAACAACAAAATGGAACATTCTCAAAACAACATCGAGAATATGCTTTCTAGTCTCATAAGCCATCTCACTCCACCCTCTACCTCGGGAGGTCTCCCTGGTAATACTGTGGTCAACCCCAAGGGTGAACTTAAAGCTATCACCACACGCAGTGGCAAAGCTTATGATGGACCCGAGATTCCTACTACGCGCTTCTTCTCTTCCCAAGGTAGTAGAACGTGAACCTGAGGTGACCAAGGATAATGTACTTCCTACTAATAACGGAGGTACCAAAAACGTCCAACCTCAGGATATCCCAAAAACCAAACTCAAACCTGGAGTTGTCTTTGAATCTGTTGAAACTCCCGTTGAGATCCCTAAATCCAAACCTTCAATACCTTATCCATCACGACTCAATGAGCAAAAGCTCCGTGAAAAGGCTAGTCACCAAATGGACAAGTTCTATCAAATCTTTCAAGATTTGCACTTTGACATAAGCCTTGCGGATGCTATCATTATGATGCCCAAATTTGCATCAATGATCAAGAACTTGTTAAGCAACAAGGAAAAATTGTACGAAATGGCAAAAACTCCTTTAAACGAGAATTGCTCTGCAGCAATTTTAAAGAAGCTTCCCGAGAAGCTTGGAGATCCTGGAAAATTTCTCATTCCGTGTGTTTTTCCAGGAATGGGTGAATGCTTCGCCTTGGCCGATCTTGGCGCTAGCATTAACCTGATGCCTAATTCAGTATGGAAGAAACTTTCTCTTCCCGAACTTACTCCTACCTGCATGACTCTTGAGCTTGCAGATCGTTCTATCACTCGTCCACTCGGCATTGCCGAAGATGTATTCGTGAAAGTAGGAAAGTTCCATTTTCCGGCTGACTTCGTTGTTGTTGAATTCGATGCTGATCCAAGGGTTCCTCTCATTCTTGGAAGAGGATTCCTAAGGACGGGCCGTGCTCTAATTGATGTTTTCGAAGAGAAAATAACTCTTCGTGTTGATAATGAAGCAGTCACTTTTAACCTCGATCAAACTTCGAGGTACTCCTCAAATTATGACTCTGAATCGGTTAACCGAATAGATGTCATTGATGTTGCTTCAGAGGAGTACTCTCAAGAAGTTCTTGGTTATGTTCATAATTCTTCGAGTGGTGATCCCACTCCATCTTCTGAACCTATAATCGCCAATTCTTCTCCTTCTCTCACTCCGTTTGAGGGAAGTGACTTCATCTTAGAGGAAATAGAGGCCTTTCTCAAAAGTGATTCGGTTCCCGATGGAATTGATAACCAAGAGATTGACCTGGAAGGGGATATTCTTCTCATTGAGAAAATGTTAAATGAAGATCCCTCTTTTCCTCCTGTTCTTCCACAAAAACTTCATAAAGAGGAAATCAAATCAGTTGAGAAAACCGATGAATTTCCTGAGGTCGAGCTTAAGGACTTACCGCCTCATCTCGAGTATGCATTTTTGGAGGGTGATGATAAATTACCCGTTATAATTGCTAAGGATTTGAGTGAGGATGAAAAGACTGCTCTCATAAAAGTTTTGAAGTCACACAAGCATGCAATTGCTTGGAAGCTCTCCGACATCAAGGGTATTAACCCTGAATTTTGTACTCACAAGATTTTAATGGAGGATGATTTTAAACCGGCAGTTCAACATCAAAGAAGGGTGAATCCTAAAATTCATGAGGTTATCAAACAAGAGGTCCTCAAACTTCTTGATGCCGGATTGATTTACCCTATCTCGGATAGTCCTTGGGTTAGTCCCATTCATTGCGTTCCTAAAAAGGGTGGCATTACTGTTGTCACAAATGAAGAAAATGAGTTGATTCCAACTCGATTGGTTACGGGATGGCGTGTCTGCATTGACTATCACAAGTTAAATGATGCCACCCGTAAAGACCATTTTCCTCTACCCTTCATGGACCAGATGCTTGAGAGATTAGCGGGAAATGAGTACTATTGTTTCCTTGATGGTTTCTCAGGTTACTTTCAAATTCCCATTGATCCGCAAGATCAAGAAAAGACTACCTTTACATGCCCTTATGGAACTTTTGCCTATAAACGTATGCCTTTTGGCTTATGTAATGCTCCGGGCACGTTCCAAAGGTGCATGATGGCCATATTCACCGACATGATCGGTAAAACAATGGAGGTCTTTATGGATGACTTCTCGGTCATTGGGGATTCGTTCCAAGCATGTCTCTCCAATTTAGAAAACATGTTGAAAAGGTGTAAAGACACCAATCTTTGTCTAAATTGGGAAAAGAGTCACTTTATGGTCAAAGAGGGCATTGTCCTCGGCCATAAGATTTCCAAGAGTGGGATTGAGGTTGACAGATCTAAAGTTGATGTCATTAGTAAATTACCTCATCCCACTACCGTCAAAGGTATTCGGAGTTTTTTGGGTCATGCCAGATTCTATCGTAGATTCATACAAGATTTTTCTAAAATCGCCCGGCCTATGACCCATCTCCTTGAGAAAGATGCTCCTTTTATCTTCTCTCCTGAGTGCGTTGAAGCTTTTCAAACTTTAAAGAAAAAGCTTACCGAAGCACCCATTTTAGTTGCCCCCGACTGGGACTTGCCGTTTGAACTCATGTGCGATGCAAGTGATTTTGCTATCGGTGCAGTCCTGGGGCAACGCAAAACCAAACACTTTCAGCCGATCCACTACGCAAGTAAAACTATGACTGAAGCTCAAACTCATTACACCACTACAGAAAAAGAATTGTTGGCTGTGGTGTATGCCTTTGAGAAGTTTCGGCCATACTTAATCTTGACCAAATGTGTAGTGTATACGGATCACTCGGCTCTCAAATATCTCTTTGCAAAGCAAGATGCAAAGCCGAGATTGCTCCGTTGGGTTCTCCTCCTGCAAGAATTTGATATCATTATACGTGATAAAAAAGGAGCTGAGAACCTAGCTGCTGACCATCTGTCCCGATTAGAAAACCCTCACCAAGATGTGTTCGAGAAAAAGGAAATAAATGAAACATTTCCTCTCGAGGCACTCAGTGCGGTTGCTTTTCGTGGAGATTCTACTACCCCATGGTTTGCCGACTTTGCAAACTACCATGCGGGTAACTTTGTTGTGAAAGGGATGTCGTCCCAACAGAAGAATAAGTTCTTCAAGGATGTCAAACATTATTTCTGGGACGACCCCTTCTTGTTTAAAATCTGTGCGGATCAAGTCATCCGGCGGTGTGTTTATGGTCAGGAAGCCATTGATATTCTCAAGGCTTGCCATTCTGGACCTACTGGGGGACATCATAATCCCAACTACACCGCCAAAAAGGTGTTTGATTCCGGTTTCTATTGGCCCACAATTTACAAGGATGCCCAGGAAATAGTCAAAGCTTGTGACGATTGTCAACGTTACGGAAATATTTCACAAAGAAATGAAATGCCACAAAATGTCATTCAAGTTTGTGAAATCTTTGACATATGGGGCATTGACTTTATGGGGCCATTTCCATCATCTCGAGGAAACAAATACATACTCGTGGCTGTTGACTATTTGTCAAAATGGGTTGAAGCGAAAGCTTTACCCACAAATGATGCCCGAGTTGTTGTGAAATTTTTGAAATCTCTTTTCGCTCGTTTTGGAACTCCACGTGCTATAATCAGTGATCGTGGTACGCATTTCTGCAATGACAAGTTTGATAAAGTCATGCAAAAGTATGGTGTTACACACCGTCTTTCTACCGCGTATCACCCCCAAACAAGTGGGCAAGTGGAAATTACCAATCGAGGAATTAAAAGAATCTTGGAAAGGACCGTAGGAGACAACCGTGCCTCTTGGTCGGATAAGCTAGATGACTCACTCTGGGCCTTTCGTACAGCTTACAAAACACCCATCGGGTGTACTCCATACAAGCTTGTGTACGGAAAGGCGTGTCATCTGCCGATTGAGCTTGAGCACAAAGCCTACTGGGCCCTCAAGCATGCAAACTTTGACCTTCAGACAGCGGGTGATCACCGGAAAGTTCAAATAAATGAATTGAATGAACTTCGTGATCAAGCATACGAAAACTCTTTGATCTACAAAGAAAAGACAAAGAAGATTCATGACTCTAAAATCAAGAACCGCGTTTTTAACGTTGGTGACCGAGTCCTTCTTTTCAATTCAAGATTGAAGATCTTCTCGGGAAAACTCAAATCCCGTTGGTCTGGTCCATTCACTATCACAAAAGTTTACCCATATGGTACCGTTGAGTTATCTCAAGCTGACGGACCTAACTTTAAAGTGAATGGCCATCGGTTGAAACATTACTTTGGAGAGGACATACCACCCATGGTTGTCCCGGATCTTCAAACTTTCCCCATGAACCAATGAATGCGGGGATCGAGTCAAGCTAGTGACTCGGTGATCAAAAACTCAAGCACCATATGGGTTTTCACCCATATTTCTGACTTCTTTCTATTTTCTACCACCCTAGTGTGGGGGAGATGCCCCACATGTTGTATATATGAAAAAAAAAAAATGTGTGTATATAAAATATAAATGGCTATTAGTATTTCCCTTTCACGTTCTAAGTGTTGGTTTAACAACCGGTACTTTGAATATTGAGGGCAATATTCAGTTCTAAGTGTGGGGGGGGGGGGGAATTCTAGCGAATTTAATCAAATGTACCATCTAGTACCCCCATTTTAGCCAAAATTTTAAATTTTTTCTCACTTAGAACGCAATAAATGGTTATCAGTCCGCCATGTCTAACCCACAAAAGGATTGGCTAATCCAAGAGCAAACGGCTCTTGGTAAAGATGTCTCAAATCCGTTGATGGCTTACAATTTGCCGAAAATTGTATGGTTTTCGACTCGCCATATCTTTAAAAGTGAAGAGTTGGCTAGCCCGCAAGGTTATGGCTTGTGGTAAAGGCAGTGAAAATCCATGGTTGGTAATCAGCTCACCAAAGATAATATTGATAATTTATCTAAGAGTTGGCTAGTCCAGAAGCAAACGGCTTCTGGTAAAGACAAATCAAAACCGTTGACAGCTGATGGTTTGCTCAAAATCATTTGGTTATCATTGTACCAAAGTATCACATACTAAAACAATTGGCTACTCCAGAAGTAATGGCTTTTGGTAAAGAGAAAAATCTATTAAAACTTCATAAAAGATTGCTAGGGACTAGCAATAGTTTAGTGTGGGGGATTGATGAGTGTCTAAATACTCATCATTTTTGTCGTATCTGAACTGCCAAAACATTCAAAAACACTCAGAAATGCATCAAAATACTGAAAATATCCCAGGGATTGTGTTTTATATGTTTCAAATGCAAAATGTTTAAAAAACAATTGAAAAACGAACAAAGTTTGCAAAATTGGCAGTTTCAGTCCCTCAAGTTTCAAAACTTATCAAAATTAGTCCCTAAGCATTTGTTTTGTAAGAAAAGTCACCAAAGGTCCTTTTTAAATCATAAATTATCATATTTAGTCCTTTGGTGAAAAGTTTAAATAAATTACAAGTTTGGTCCCTGCACTTTTAGAATTTGCAAAAATGATCCCTGGGAAATATTATTTTTTGGAAACATCATGTATGGTCCCTGGATTATTGAAACATGGCAGGAATTACTCTTGGTGTATTTTGGAAGATGTGCAAGTTTAGTCCTCCAATTTTCAGGAATTACAAGATTGGTCCTTGTGATTTAGCTACTATAACCAAACCGGATCCAAATTAAATAAAACAAACCCATCCTTAACATTAACCCAACCCATCCCATCCTTATTTAACCCCAGCCCATCATCCCAAGCCCAACCAAATCATAACCCGACCCAACCCTTCTTTTTAGCTAAAACCGGAGTCAAACCCCTTCCTTCCCAGTCAAACCCACTTCACCTCCCTTTTACCACTTCACGTGCAAACCACCATTAACAAAACCAGCCACACGTGCTCTGCCAAGCCACGTTACACCCTTCATCATCACCTATAACCCACTTACCCTCACCCCAGTCCAATATAATCTCACTTACACAAGCAAAATCAGTCCTTTGCTATAATTAGCATTTTGGCGCCAAAAATGAAGAACGGCCAAGATTGATTTTTACTCATCCAATGGCTCTGAATGATGGTGGGATTTGCTCAGAAGCTCACACAAACCCTAATGGACCCCTATAAAAGGAAAGAGAAGGCTCAGAGATCGGTGTGTAGTTTTTAGTTTAAAAAGTTAGTGTTGTATTTGTAATTTTCCAAATTCTAGTGTAATTCAAGGCTTCAAAGTTGTATGTTTAGTATTCTCAGTTGTATTTTGAACTTGTTTACATCAATCAATTTCAGTTTTCTTTTGAAATTCAAATTATGCTTAATTGTGTCAAAAATCTAAATTTAGTTTGAATGTTGGTATAAGTTGTTGTTATGAACTAAATAGATCATTTAGGTTCCTCATATAGCTTATGTAAGCTATTAGAGACCATAAAATTCAGTCTTAGTCATAAAATATAAATATATAAAAAATCAAGAAAATAGGTTGAAAAATAAAAAATTCAGTGTGAGATGTTGAAGACTGCTGGAACAGGGTGATTGTGAATTATTCTGGGTTAGTGGCCTTGTGGAAGGCCTATAGGAGAGTTCTTTTGGTCTTGGTTCTCAAGTTTTCACTTGGAAGCATTTGTAAGCTATATCTCTTAAATTTTTCTTTTACTGTTCATTAGCTTATATAGTTTATTTTTCTGTTGTTTTATGTTCATTAAGTGTGTATTAGATAGGATAGTGCTTAAGATTATATGCTTGTTCACTAAAATATAGAGTTGCTCAGTCCATGGATTTAACAGTCAAAATTAGGCTAGTAGTAATCTTAGGGATTTGTTGTTCTTATTGATGTTTTTCTGTTCATTTATACTTAGTATATCATATTATGGTCTCTGGAATCAATTTCATGGTTTGATTTCATCATTAGCTTCAAAAATCTCAAATTCACCTTTTTAAAGGGTTGTTTGGATCAGTTGAGTTAACTGATTTCAGGAGTGTTTTGGTTAGTCTTTATGGTTGGTATAACTCATACAGCATATCACTAGTTCATATAAGCCATAAAACCCAAGTCTTAATTGCTCCAAAGTCAAAATTACATTTACAATCCATTGTGGTGTTCACTGTTGAGATTAGTGAGATCATGCTCATGGTTAATGATGCATAAGTGTATGATATAGCTTAATTCAGTTTAAATATAACATATAACATCAATTTCAATCAATTAGGGTCTGTGTAATCTCATTTTAGTCAAATCAAGTGATAATCTCAAAAAGTCAAATTACTCTTTGTGCAGAAAATCCCAAAATGGCATGAATTTTAGTGAATTTTGTGTTTGGATCTAGGCTTTGAAATTTCTACATGTTGTAGTCTACCACCTTAACTTCAGGAATCCACAATCACAATATTTTTGCAATTTTTTTTAGAGGGCCCCACACCCTCCCAAACACAGCTGCAGGGGCATTCATCTCCCCTGCTGCAGCAGCACCATCCCACAACCCCAACTGTTGTGGACTCCACAGGCCTACTCAGTGGGTCCCACAACCTAATTTTTGGTTCTTTGAACCCCCCTCCTGGCCATCTTCCAAGTTTTAGCAAGTTTTTGACCTAAAGACCCCTGGGACCCACCTAGAATCCCTCTTGTTATATGTCCCATTTCTGTGTTGAAACAAGTTCTCAAAGAGCTTATTTGGTTGCTTATTGCTTATCAGTGGTATTAATTTGTTGTTTTGGCTTCATATCAGTCCATCTCACTTATTTGCACCCAAAGATACCACTGTGGACCCACAGAGGCTCATTTCTAGCTTAAGTCAACAAAAAGTCAACTGTTAGAGCTTTTAGTGGCCATTTTGCTTATTTTTAAGCTTTGTAAAAGTTGTTTTCACAAAAGTTTCTTATTTTTAGTAGTTA
This sequence comes from Artemisia tridentata subsp. tridentata, assembly GCA_021014915.2. Taxonomy (NCBI): domain Eukaryota; kingdom Viridiplantae; phylum Streptophyta; class Magnoliopsida; order Asterales; family Asteraceae; genus Artemisia; species Artemisia tridentata. The sequence continues at coordinate 50,974,424 of CP139508.1, forward strand.
AATAGATTTCCAAAATAAAAACCAGAAAAATCCAAAAATAGAAATATAGTGATAGCTTCTATTTAATAGAATTTATCTTTTTAAATTTTAATTAAGTAAATTTCAATTTTATAATTTTCTTAGCTTCATTTTACTTAATAATATTTTTAGAAAAAGTTTTAGATTTTTCTTTGCTCATTTAGTATTTTTTATAATTTAAATTAGTTTAATTAGTTATTAAATAATAAATAATTAGTAATAATTAAATAAAAAGTGTAAAAAAATATAATTTAAGTTTTTAAATAAGTTTTAAGTAATTTTACATTTTTAGGTTTTAAATTTCATAAATTTTATTTTTTCGTCCATTTTAGATTTTTCGTTGCGCGTTTTTAGGTTAATTAATTCGCGTTTAATTTAATTGTGCATATCTGTTTTAATTTGTTATTTAGAATTGTTAAAAAACAAAATCAAAAGCAATCTAAATCATCAATCACTCTAATCCAAAGCTTTTCACAGTTGCCCATTCACATCTCGTTGGGAAACGATCCGGGTAATCACTTACCTGGTCTCACACTACACACAAACGTGAGTTTGTACAAGTATCCTTTTTCACAAAAGGGTGATTTGTATTTATTCACGCGTATCCGTCGTTGCATAATATTTATATATACTTTAGCACGGATCAAATCTTCAGCAAGATCATCTTCTTGTGAACTCTTTGACTCTTGGGTTGAGAAAGGTGGATCAGCAGTCCCAATAGGCAGCAAAATATAATCTTTGCCAGGTCTTGTCTCCTTACTAGCTTGACCTGCATCATTACTTGCTTTTGTACCTGCAAAATTGTTAGACTCTGTACCTGCAACAGCTGGCTCATAATTCATAGTCTTGGTTAGTGAATCAATATCAAACAGCCAGTTTGGTCCACTCCCTACAATATTAGGTGTACTCTCACTAAACCTAACATGCAAGTTCTCTTCCACTTTCCTGGTCCTACTATTGAATACTCTAAAAGCTTTGCTATTCATTGAGTATCCAACAAAGAAACCTTCATCAGCCTTGCCATCAAACTTGCCTAAGTGATCTATGGTATTCAAGATAGTAACAGGACACCCAAATGGTCTTAAGAAAGCTAGCAATAGTTTTCTACCATGTAAAAGTTCATAAGGGGTCTTGTTGTGAGGCTTAACTACTTTACTTATATTCTGCACATAACAAGCAGTATTAACTACTTCAGCCCAAAAAGTAGTAGGTAATTTAGAATCAGCTAAAATTGTTCTAGCAGCCTCAATTAGTGTCCTATTCCTCCTCCCAGCAACTCCATTTTGTTGAGGAGTTCTGGCTACACTATACTGTCTCTCAATACCTTTCAACTCACAAAACTGGTTAATATCCCTATTCTTGAACTCAGTTCTATTGTCACATCTCATCACTTTAACCTTACGGTTAACTATGTTTTCTATCTTGGTTATAAAAGCCTTAAGAATGCTACTGGTTTCATCCTTAGTTGCTAGAAAAAAAACCCAAGTAAACCTACTATAATCATCTGTGACAACTAGGCAATACATCTTTTTCATTAAACTTTTCACAAATGTTGGTCCAAATAAATCCATGTGCAACATTTGTAAAGGCTGACTTATAGAGTTCCCTACTTTGGTCTTACAAGAAGCTCTGTGTTGTTTTCCCTTCTGACAAGCAACACAGATTTCAGTATTTTCAAAAACTTTTGAAGGTAACCCTCTTACAAGGTTTCCCTTAACCAATTTATTCATTGTTTTGAAATTTAAATGTCCAAGTCTTCTATGCCAAAGCTTAGATTCATCAGATGTGGCCTTTGCAAAAAGACAAGTCAAACCTCCTTTGGGAACCATATTCATTAAATCAACACTATATATGTTGTCTGTTCTAGTAACTTTAAGAAAAACATGACTTTAATCAGTCAACTTAAGTCAGGAGATAAGACAAAACATTCAGTGTCAGTAAAAAGAACATTATTCTTTTTGTCACACATTTCTGAGACACTAAAGATATTAAACTTAAGCTCTTTTACAAAGTACACATTATCAAAATATAATTTACCAGTTTTTATTGTACCTTTGCCTGTGATTTTTCCTCCTTTGGGATTACTCCCAAAAGCAACATATCCTCCATCAATTTCTTCAAAATCTTCAAGATAGGACATGTTTCCAGTCATGTACCTTGAGCATCCACTGTCAAATACTCCTTCATCCTCTAATTTCACCTGTGGATTGGCCTGCACATAAAGTAAGAAAATCAATTCATTTTGGGGACCTAAGCCAATACTGACTTGGATCTGCCTTGTGCATCAATATAATCATATCTCTTTAAAACTATGGATGCACTGCTGTGCCTAGAAACATGATCTAAAACTTTAACTTTTGGTTTCCAGACCCAACAAGCTGACGCCTTAACAACATAAAAATATTTTCCCAAAACAGTATCAGTTATTGCTTTTGGCTTAGCATTAGTAACTACTGCTTTTGCCTTTGCAGTACTAAATGTTGTATTCTTTTGAATGGGCGTTTTCACAGTTGAGTGTGCTTTATTAGAAAACTTTGACAATTATTTAGTACCATTCACTTTTCTTTTTGAGTTAGCAGTACTAACTGATCTAGCAGTTGTTAGAGTTTATGTATAATTATTAATATAAGTATGTCCGGTTTCGAACCCGAGACTCGGGATTGTACACAATACGTAAGAGTTTCAATGGTTTGAATAAATTAAATATATTTTATATTTTATTTATTCATTTCACAAAACAAATACTTAACGACAGTTAGTATTTAACGGAGTTAGAGATAACGGTCGTTAAAGGACTAAATGTGAGAGATAGGAAGAGAAGGATCTAGAATCCCTATTTTGGGATGAAGTTCGGCCGATCCCTCCCCTTAGGGTTAGGGAGTCGGTTTGGGTGGAGTAGGGAGCAAGCAAAAGGAAAACTATAAATACATCCCATTGTGTTTCATTGTTTCCCTAATCTTGAATCCCTAAGCAAGCCATTCTTCTCTTCCTCTTCTCCTCTAAGCTAGAACCGATCGACCACTTTTAATTCCACTAGGAATTGTCGATCCAAGTAGAGCTTAAAAAGTGTTTGGTTTGTTTTTGTGATTTGAACATAGCTTTTCCCATTGGAACGCTAGTATTACGTGTGTACAAGAACGAGTAACAAGCTTACTTTAGCTTGTGGTGATTTGCCCTATTCGATCCATCCCAGATCGATTCATACCTGATGGAGTGTTATGTGTCGTTGCGGTTTAGCAGTATTAATGCCTACTCAAGTTTTAAATTTATATTTAGCCGACTTATCAATAACACACACACACTTAACAAGCAGTGTACCCGGTCAGTATGAATATAATGGTAAGTAGAGTGTCGATCACTAAGAGTGGAACGTATTATCTAGTTATTCTAATCAGTATTTTAATATCCTAAGTTAGCTATACAACCTAATCTAATGCAAGGGGGTTCAGCCTGAGAGACTGGCACGTTTTGGTTATAATTAAATTGAAAACTAAACTAATGAGCACGAATCAGCGATTAGCACACACGTACACAGATAGATACTAGAGACAATAAGAAGACCTGTCCTGATAATTAAATAGCTTGTCACTTGTTTTATTGCTAGTTTTATATGAAGTGTATATAATTAAACCTTTCTCGTTGGCTCTAATCTTATCGGCGAGTAAACCCTTAATGATTACTTATGTCTATCCTATTTATTCAAGAGACGCTAAAACAAATAGGCGAGGAAGGGGCATGGTGACCCAAGCAAGACTCAGCTAGACACAGAGGTTATCAATGCACTAATAAAAGTCACCAAAGACATCAACATATAAACTTTAATTAATGGGAAAGCAATATTAAGGGGAGTGCATGATCTTCCGTAGTCACATGACACAAGCCCATCAATCCTGATGACTTAAAGTGTACTAATACAATAAAACAAAACTACTTAATGAATTGAATACATGCAGGACCTTCTTACAGCTCTTGTATCTTTGTTTGAGGTGTGTCTTGTGCTGCTTGGTCGTCTGAATTCGGCTCTAGGGTTATATGTATATGGTCTTCGGTCTGAGAGAGCTCTCAAATTCGTCTGTCCTTGGGGTATTTATAGTTTCTGTCTCAGGGATAGATGCGGCGCATTGAGTTGATAGATGCGGCGTATTGACTTAACTTCGCGTGGGGTCCAAGATTAATATATTCTGGAATATTCGTACACCGTCTTCAGATGCGGCGTAACTCGATCTTTGTATGCAGCGCATGTACTTGGATTGTAACTTGTGAAATCTTGATAGTGATACGCCGTATGTTAGAAGTATATTGCGGCGTATCTGGAGTAGAACGAGCTTGATCTTCTTCTTTGACCAAAGTTTCATATGCGGCGCATGACAGAATTGCATGCGGCGCATTCTTCAAAGTCAGGCAATGGTCTTCGAATTCATCTAAGTATGATACTGCGTCGTATCTGTTGAGTGAGATACGGCGCATCATCTGGATTTCAGTAGACTTTTAACATCTCGCTTGTTTTGCTCCATAATTAGTCCAAAATCGCCAAGTTTCACATAATGCTTGTTTTTACCTGAGAATTACTAAAGTAAACATTAATGTATCGATTCTCATGTATAATATAATAAAACAAGTCAAATAAATAGGATAAATGATGATAATAAAATGTACTTATTTGAGTTCATCAAATATCCCCCCACTTGAACTTTACTTGTCCCCAAGTAAACCTTAGAATTAATCGTATGAAAATGTATCCTAAAAGATATTAGGATTTATTTTTGTATTTAAGCACGTATTCGTTTTGTCATAATCACACAACCAAACACTTAACGAAGTAGAAACCAAAATAATTTTTAATGTAAAACAATTCTAAATCGTTTAGTTGCTTAGTCGTGACGAATATTCTATCATAGGCTTGGCAAGCATACGCATCTCCCCCACTAAAGCCAAGGAGTAACAAGTCTAAAGCGGTAAAAAGGGTTTGTTGGTTAAAGGTTGATCATCATTTTTAATCTCTATCGATCTCACATTCCAGAAAAGGCGACAAAATTACAAATACATGATCGAATCCACGACCACGATACTTGCAATTGCTCAATTCCTTAACTCGAATGGGCTAAAGATAGGACCAAGTAATCCTCACCAATAATATTATATCAAAAAGGGCGACAAAATCATAAATACATAGCCGAATCCACGACTACGATACTTAAGATTGCTTAAATCCCTAATCTCAATAAATCAAAGGTTTGGATGAAGAATGATATAGGGTATGGATAATATTTGGGATACAAATTGGTGTAAAATAAAATAAACAAAACAGATAAATTAAAATCCTAAGTGTGGTTAATCACTTTCCCAACCATCCCATGAATAAGACTCATATCATTGAATAACTCACGCTTTAACACTTGAAACACACGCTTTAGGTAGACACGAATTATACTCAACAAAATCTCAATCAAATAATAACCTTAGTTGGTGTTCCCATAACGGCCAACTCCCATTCAATCCATAAATATAATATACAACAACAAATAGTGGTGATATCTCCCACTTAATACAAAACTTTACATAAGTTGGTTAAAACAAACTTCCAACTTCTTTTTTTTTTTTTCTTTTTCTTTTTTTTTTTTTTTTTTTTTTTTTTTTCCAACATATATGTGTAAAATTTCACAACTTTTCTATCACTATTTTTCCGGATAATTTTTCATATTCTTCATACTTTCAGAAATACTGTAATAGTGAAAGTAGCAAACACATGAAAAATAAACTAAAAGTTATACAATATTTACTTTCATACCAATTGCATAGTGCAATTTCCCGACCTAACCAAAGATAATGAATTACGCACGCGAACACAGGTAATGTAAGGAAACACACTTTGCCTAAAGCAATTAACCACGGATTTTAATGTACAGGGTAAGCTAAGGTGTAAGGGTGTATCGAAACATTATAACAAAGGTGTAAGAAACGAAAGGAATGGCTCTGAGGGTTTTTCTAGGGGTATCTTACTCTAAAAGTGAGAGTAAACAAAGGGTTTATACGGGGGTTAACTAACCAGTGTAGTTAGTTAATATCACATAACATATAAAGGCTATTTGGGTGTAATCCTAGAAATTTACCAATTTAGACAAGTCACTCCAATTATATAGATAATACTCATTATGGTGGTCTTGAATAGTATACAAGCCAAATTCTAAAGTTTACAAGTCACCAGCACACTAAAGTTTTAATATTTTTGAAAGAATAGAGTTATGTGTGCGGTTATGTAATTTAGACTTTAAACAAAAACATGCTAAAAAATTTTAAATTTTGATATGTTAAGCGCATTTTAAGCATATTTTGAAAAAGTTTAGGACAAGTAAGTGTTCTAATTCTCCATCCCCCCACTTAAGTTAAACAACGTCCTCGTTGTTTGTGTCAAATGTTAAAAACTGGAAAATAAAAGAATTAGAACAGAAAAACTCCCCTGAGATTTGCTCGGTATGATCCTCCATTATTCGTATAAGAGCAAAAATCAACTTTCTTGTGGATGAGAACGTTTAAGCTTCATAAATGATGTATCCACAAAAATGCAGGAATCTATAATACCATTTAGACTCTAACACACCTGAGTTAAGAAGGTTCAAACTTGCATAATACATTAGTAGTTAGTAAAAATAAAACCTTAAAAATTAAACTGTAAATCATCAGGTCAGTCGATACGCCGTATCTTATGGAAGAAGATACGCCGTATCGAGCCTTGAATAAATACGAATCAGAATAAAAGATGCGTCGCATCCTTAACCAAGGATGTGCCGCATTAAATAAACTGACAGAAAGTTTTAAAGTCAAAAATAAAAATGCAGAAAATGAAATAAGATATGACCAGTGCAGGTGATGCGTCGCATCTTATGATGGAGATGCGCCGCATCTTCTGCAGGTCTGACAGACTCGACACAGAACAGAAAAGTAAAAATTTTTCCATCGGGTTGTCTCCCGGTCAGCACTTGTCTTTATTCCAGAGTCTTCAAGTTAGACTCACGTTCAGCTCCTTAATACCGATCACTGAAAGAGTCGGAAGCATCGCGCTCCCTCATCGCCAGTCCAGTAATATTGAACACTCCTTGCTCGTCCTTAATATCCACGCCATTCTTCTTTAATATCTGTATAAACAAAGTTCTGTCCCTTTCGGGCAGAGATGACAAAATGATAGACGGGAAATTCTTATATAGGCATAAATATGCAAGGTGGGGTGGTAGTTCAATAAACATATCATTATTCAAATTTGTATTCTCAACTATTCTCCTACGTTTGTTAATTACTTCGCAATCATACCACTCATCATCAGAATCATTAACAATATCGCGCCTAAGTTCGGTAGGTACATTAAGGTCAATAAATTCCTCGAGGTTCTCATGATTAGGATTAGTTGAGTTGTTTTGAATCAATGTTTCTCCCATAAGCCTAGCTTCTAGATCGAGGTCCATACGTTCTCTTAATCCTAGCACATAGATGCCTCTAATTATGCTCTTAGCAGGATTTTGGCACTTATAGACTAGTTTATTATTCCCTACCTTTAATGAGATTTTTCTTTTAAACACATTAATCTTAGCATGGGCGGTAGACAAGAAAGGTCTTCCAAGGATTAAAGGAATCTTAACATCCTCGGGCATATCTAATATAACAAAGTCTACGGGGAAAACAAACTTCTCAATCTTAACTAGCACATTTTCAGCAACCCCTTCAGGTCGTTTTACCGTTTTATCAGCCAATTCAATAAGCAGCTTAGTTGGTGCTAATTTTCCTAGTCCTAGGGTAGTGAATGTCTTAAGGGGCATAACACTAACGCTAGCTCCTAAGTCAGCTAATGCATTATTGAAAGATATGTCATTAATTGAATAAGGTAAAGTAAAACTTCCTGGGTCCTTTTCTTTATGAGGCAAGGCACGTAAGTCGGTTGCAGAGCTCTCTTCTTTCATTGTAGCCTTGATCTCCTCTTCAATCTTTGCCTTCTCATTGAGTAACCTCCTTAAACTGATTGAAGAATTAAAGAAAAATTCGGGCTTTGCAGCATCATTACCATTCATCAATCTTTTAGGAAAAGGTATGTTAGGCGTGACTTCTTCAGTAGTGCATATGGCCTTGACATGATCTCTTGGGTTAGTTTCAGTTGAGCTAGGTAAACTTCTGTATCCCCTTTCTTGAAGAACTTTGCTCATTTGTCCGATTTGTTGTTCCAATGCTTTGATCGAAGCTCCTTGATTTCTTGTTATAGTATCCGTTGAGGCTCGGATTTCTTTGATCATAGCGGTGTTCTCTTCATGTCTTTTAGCAGCATCGGCCATAATTTGCTTTAGAGTGTCATCTAAAGTCTGCCTCCTTTCTTGATAAGAGGGATTATAGTTGTTCTTTTGATAGTATCCCGGAGCAGCTTCCCTAAATCTTCCTGAAGGTCGGAATGGTTGTCCAAATTGTGTGTAGTATGCTTCTTCAAAAGTCTCACTTTCATTCTTTTTAGGGCAATCTTTAGTGTAGTGAGGTCCTTCGCATTTTTCACATCCAACTTGGGTAGCATAAACTTTCTCATCACGCTTCTTCATCTCTCTACTAATTTTATCCAATTGAGCTTGAATTGCAGCAAACCCGTCAAAATTAGTGCTGCTCTTAGATCTAGTAGAGGTTCTGTCGTGCCATTTTTGAGAGTGATCAGCAGCTTCTTGGATAGCTTTTCTAGCATCGGCTGCACTCATTTGAGGCACAGCTCCCTTAGCATCCAAGATTTGTCTAGTAGGCACGTCCAATCCTTGATAGAACAATATTACCTCCTGCATTGGACTTAGATAATGTTGAGGGCATTTCATCAATAAGTCTTTAAATCGTTCCCAAGCTTGATAAAGAGTTTCATCAGGCTCTTGCTTGAAATTGTTGATAGCCTCCATCTTTTTAGCAGTTTTAGCAGGTGGACAATATCTTTTCAGGAATTTGCTCTTCAAATCTTCCCATGTTGTGATTGAACTAGCAGGTTCATTCCTTAGCCACTTATTAGCAGCTCCTTTAAGCGAAATTGGAAAGATTCTTAGCATAAGTTGATCATCAGAGACTCCTTCTGTAGTAAACAAATCTGCAATCTCGAGGACTTTTTCAACATGTTCATTAGCATCTTCATGTTCTGTTCCACTGAAAGCATTTTCTCTTAGCTCCTTGAGAAACTGACCCTTCAACTCAAACTTTGACTTTTCATGAAACTTCGGTCTAGCAACTCCTGAACTGTAATCAACACGGGTTTTGTTCATGTATTCCTCCATAGTAGTGTTTTCCGTTATTGTTTCTGTTTCTTCTTCCTCCTTCTCTTCAGAAAAGTAATCAAGCTCGAACGAACTTGAAATTTCAAAGCTTTTTGTGTTGAAAAGCCTTTTAAGCGAATGTAAGGCTCGTTCAGGATCTTCGAAAGGTTTAATCAAGTTCTTAGTTGAACTCCTGGTCATGCACTTCCTGAAATCATCACAAAAGCATCAGTAGGGTATGTTCAAGAAAGTATGATATCAGAAAATTAACAACGAAAACGGAATACGAAAAATAAAAGTTGCTGATATCTGCAAACGATGCGCCGTATCCAGAAAGTTGGATACGCCGTATCTTATTTCGTTAAAATTTAATCAGACTTTTATTCAGAAAACAGATACACCGCTTATGAATTAGAATGCGCCGTATCAAGTTTAAATTATCAAAAATCGATTATATTTATTAAAATTAAATGCGTCGTATTAACAAAAGCTAATGCGCCGTATTTTCGTTACATTTCAAAATACAAGATTTTTGATATAGTAGATGCACCGTATCGATAAAGATCGATGCGTCGCTTCTGTTTAATACTTCGAAAAACTGTTTTTAATTTAAATAGAAAATACGCCGTATCTGTTAAAACAGATGCGTCGCATGGCGTTAGGGTTTAGAAAAATTTCTTATTAAATACAGAATACGCCATATCTTGGGGAAAGATGCGTCGTACTCGAATTTATTAAACGCGTTGTATTTTATAAAAATTAAACGCAATACGCCGTATCTGTGAAAACAGATGCGCCGTATCGTTTGTATTAGCACAATACAACGATAGCAGAATGCGGAAAAATAAAAAAAAAGAAAAACAAAAAATAAGAACAAACAAAAAGAAACAAAAATTACAGAAAAAAAAAAACACACACACACACAAAAAAATAAAAAAAATATGCAAATTATACAATGAATGCAATCTATCTAATATATAACAGGGTTAGTGGTTAGAATCTAAAAAAAACTAAAAAGAAAAACCTAATTAATATATTAAATCAAATTAACAGATAATAACAATTCACTCCCCGGCAGCGGCGCCAAAAACTTGATGGAGCGTTATGTGTCGTTGCGGTTTAGCAGTATTAATGCCTACTCAAGTTTTAAATTTATATTTAGCCGACTTATCAATAACACACACACTTAACGAGCAGTGTACCCGGTCAGTATGAATATAATGGTAAGTAGAGTGTCGATCACTAAGAGTGGAACGTATTATCTAGTTATTCTAATCAGTATTTTAATATCCTAAGTTAGCTATACAACCTAATCTAACGCAAGGGGGTTCAGCCTGAGAGACTGGCACGGTTTGGTTATAATTAAATTGAAAACTAAACTAATGAGCACGAATCAGCGATTAGCACACACGCACACAGATAGATACTAGAGACAATAAGAAGACCTGTCCTGATAATTAAATAGCTTGTCACTTGTTTTATTGCTAGTTTTATATGAAGTGTATATAATTAAACCTTTCTCGTTGGCTCTAATCTTATCGGCGAGTAAACCCTTAATGATTACTTATGTCTATCCTATTTATTCAAGAGACGCTAAAATAAATAGGCGAGGAAGGGGCATGGCGACCCAAACAAGACTCAGCTAGACACAGAGGTTATCAATGCACTAATAAAAGTCACCAAAGACATCAACATATAAACTTTAATTAATGGGAAAGCAATATTAAGGGGAGTGCATGATCTTCCGTAGTCACATGACACAAGCCCATCAATCCTGATGAATTAAAGTGTACTAATACAATAAAACAAAACTACTTAATGAATTGAATACATGCAGGACCTTCTTACAGCTCTTGTATCTTTGTTTGAGGTGTGTCTTGTGCTGCTTGGTCGTCCGAATTCGGCTCTAAGGTTATATGTATATGGTCTTCGGTCTGAGAGAGCTCTCAAATTCGTCTGTCCTTGGGGTATTTATAGTTTCTGTCTCAGGGATAGATGCGGCGCATTGAGTTGATAGATGCGGCGCATTGACTTAACTTCGCGTGGGGTCCAAGATTAATATATTCTGGAATATTCGTACACCGTCTTCAGATGCGGCGTAACTCGATCTTTGTATGCGGCGCATGTACTTGGATTGTAACTTGTGAAATCTTGATAGTGATACGCCGTATGTTAGAAGTATATTGCGGCGTATTTGGAGTAGAACGAGCTTGATCTTCTTCTCTGACCAAAGTTTCATATGCGGCGCATGACAGAATTGCATGCGGCGCATTCTTCAAAGTCAGGCAATGGTCTTCGAATTTATCTAAGTATGATACTGCGTCGTATCTGTTGAGTGAGATACGACGCATCTTCTGGATTTCAGTAGACTTTTAACATCTCGCTTGTTTTGCTCCATAATTAGTCCAAAATGGCCAAGTTTCACATAATGCTTGTTTTTACCTGAGAATTACTAAAGTAAACATTAATGTATCGATTCTCATGTATAATATAATAAAACAAGTCAAATAAATAGGATAAATGATGATAATAAAATGTACTTATTTGAGTTCATCAATACCCTAAACCCTAGTTAGGGTTTATCTTGTTCTTGTAGATCCGATTCCTTGTTCTTGCTAGGAATAAAAAAGGTACATTTTCTATTTAATTTTTAGTTAATTAATTTACATGTTATTGTAGATCTTTCTGCTGCGTGAGCTTTGATGATTATGTGTTTATAGTTATTTTATGATTCACATATTCCAACAATGGCATCACAGCCTCGTTTTTAACATGTAATTAATTTACTAAAAACCTTAAAAATTGAATGTTGTTGAGATACATGCAATTATTTTCTAGGGTTTTGTTTTTTAGTAAACCCTAATTGAGTCGACACCCATAAAGTTTTTTAGGGTTTTAGTTTTAATTAAAACTTGTAGAAACCCTAGGATTGCATGCAATTTTTAGGGATTAATTAATGAGTACCTTATGTGATGTCATTAAATTAATAAGATTGCGTACAATATTGACATGATAATATGTGATTACATGATTATATGTGCAATATGGAATCCATGACAAAATCTTGCATATTTTGTCATGGAATGTTTTGTTGTTTAATTTGCTACATGTTTTTTAAGATAAATCTTAAATTAGGGAAGACCCTAATATATTAATTAAAATTGGTTATGTGCAATGTGGTATCTAGTTAATCAAAACTTACGCGGCCAAGTTATTTGGCGTCTGTGGTCCATTGGGCACAATGAGCTCGAAAACCAATGGGAGTTTTATTAATTAGATACATTAAAATTCACATAGATAATTAATAGGATTTATCAAAAAGGTTTGCATGTGGCTATATGATATTGTTAATGATCATATATGTGTTATTGAGTGTTTATTTTTTTTTCAATTACTTGTTCTTTGTGTTTAATTATGATGGATTGTAACAACAAAGAGGGTAATTTTTTAATAAAAAATAAATGAACCTAATAACTATGAAACCTTTGTAGTAAACCATTTAATTGCCAAGTCTTATGTGCCGACAGTGGTTCGCTTCGCATGGTAATTTGCTCCCAGGCGAGACTAGCAATTAATAATTTACTACATAAATGTTTTAAGCTTTAAATCTTAAAGTTTTAATTGATTTGATGCGACTGTACAAAAGTGTTCGAAGCGGCGGACCTATTATTGACAAACTATAAAGTGGGTATAAGGAGGCTTGACATTAAATTGTCATCCGAAAGGGGCGCGTTTTTAATTAGCTTCGGCCGACATTTGCCCCTCCGCTCGCCTGTGCATCAATAATAGACTTACCAAGTACACCATGAAAAAGTACGAAGCATCTTAAGGCAATGTTGTAAGTTTCTCAACGCCATCAATTAAATTTTGTTGATTTAAGCTGCGAATGAGTAAACAAGTTTTGTAGAAAACATATGATACAAAGATGAATGCATGACATCTTTGTACATATTTTTTGATTACACACATCAAAAATTTAATACCCTTAAATTTAAGTAATATGCCACCCAACTACAAAAAGGAACACCTAAGGTTTCATCCTACATCACTAGCAGACAAAGCTGAATGTGATGTTCAAAGGGTGGTTGTCTAAGGGTAAATTGAGTACTTTCATTGCTAGCAGCCAAAGCTGATGTGATGAAACGACGTCAATTTACATGTTTCTTAAGTTGGTTAACTTAATTGGGCACTTTCATTACTAGCAGCCAAAGCTGATGTAATGGAACGGCGCCAAGGCATAAAGATTTGGGGATGAAACATGCTTACATTTTGCAACTGTTGTTGGCAATATAATGTAAGTCCCAAGATTTCTAGGAATTGCAATTGGATATTGGCAATTGGGTGATCCCGTACCTTATTGAGCACTTTCATTGCTAGCAGCCAAAGCTGATGTAATGAAACGGCGTCAATTAGGATCCTAGTTTTCAGTGAAAATTAAATGGTTATTTAACCAATGGGTGTTTAATTTTCTTGAAAAGTTTATTATCGAAAGTACTAACTTTTGAACTTTTTCTGTAGAAATGGCCCAACCCGGAAACACGCCAAACATTACCTCCGCTTTCAAAATGATGATTGAAAAGGAGAAATTGACTGGGACTAAAAATTTCAACGATTGGTATCGTAATCTAAGGCTTGTTCTTAGGATAGCCAAACGTTATGAATGTCTTAGTGAGCCTCTTCCGGTTGCTCCTCCTGCTAACTCTTCTAATAATGTACTTAGAGAGTATAACGAAGCCTATGACAAGCATAATGATGCGGCTTGTCTCATGCTATCGGGGATGGATCCTCAGCTGGTAAAACAGTTTGAGAATCATGGTCCGATGCAAATGATTGAGGAACTCAAACGTATGTTTGAGAAACCTCCAATGGCTGAGTTGTATGATGTACTTGACTCTATAGCCAAGTGCAAGCAGGAAGCAACAAAACCCGTAAGTACCCATGTGCTAGAGATGAAAGGATATCTTGACCAATTGGATGCACTTGATGCGGGTATGTGGAAGATGTTAAAGTTGGCCTCATCAATAAATCCCTCAATGAGGAATTGTATGGTGACTTCGTGCGCAACTTCAACATGCATTGCAAGGGGAAGACATTTACTGAATTGCATGCAATGCTCATAGAACATGAGAAGAGACTCGCTAAGAAAGCTCCTACACCTGCTGTAATGGCAATTAGAGGTGGTAGGGTTGCTAAGCCCGGTAAACCGCACAATGTGAACAAGAAGGGCAAAGGGAAAGCTGACAAAGGAAAACAGGTCGTGATCCATCAGCAGAAGCCCAAGAAGCAGAATCCTCCTCCTAAGAAGGATTATCCTAAAAAGGATACGGCTGCTTGTCACCACTATAACACTCCTGGACACTGGAAGAGGGACTGTCCATTGCTTCTTGAGGAGTGTCGCAAGAATAAAAATGCCAAGTCTGGGCAGGGCGCCAGCACTTCAGGTATTTTTATGGTTGAATTATTTTCTTTTCCTCGTAAGCAAAATACCTGGATATATGATACAGGATGTGGTACTCACATTTGTAATACATCGCAGGGGCTTAGAGGAGTGAAGAAGCTGAACTATGGGGAATGCTACTTGTATGTCGGCAACGGTATACGTGCAGCAGTGGAAGCCATAGGGACTTTTGATTTATTGTTACCTTCGGGTTTAATTTTAGTATTGAACAATTGTCATTACGCACCGTCTATTGTTAGAGGTGTTGTTTCAGTTTCTTTATTGTTGGATAATGGTTTTGAGCATACTTTTAATAATAATGGAATTTCAGTTTCTTTAAATTCTGTTTTTTACTTTAATGCAATTCCATTAAATGGTGTGTTTGAAATTGATATGGAAAATCATGCATCCAATGGAAATAATTCTATGTATAGCATCGGAAATAAGAGAATCAAGTCTAACTTGGATTCGTCTTATTTATGGCACTGTCGTCTTGCTCATATAGGTAAGAAACGCATGGAAAAGCTGCAACACGATGGGCTTTTGAAAAATATCAATGATGATTCAGTTGATAAACGCGAGTCTTGCATATCAGGTAAGATGACAAAGAAACCTTTCCATAGCAATATGGAAAAGGCTTCGGATCTACTTGGATTAGTACACACGGATGTATGTGGTCCACTTAGACATGTGTCTAAGCGCGGTGCTAGCTACTTCTTGACCTTCACGGATGACTATAGTCGTTATGGTTATGTTTATTTACTTAAACATAAACATGAAGTCTTTGAGACATTCAAGGTTTTTAAAAATGAAGTAGAACTACAACTCGGAAAGAAGATTAAGGCCCTTCGATCCGATCGTGGTGGTGAGTATTTAAGCCAAGAGTTTAAAGATTATCTAACTGAGTGTGGCATTGTCCAACAACTCACTTCTCCTTATACTCCACAGCAAAATGGTGTATCTGAAAGGAGAAATCGTACCTTGTTAGATATGGTACGATCTATGTTTAATCTTACAACTCTTCCCTTATCCTTTTGGGATTATGCTCTTGAAACAGCTGTTCACGTGTTGAATAGGATTCCAACTAAGAAGGTTGATAAGACTCCATATGAAGTATGGACTGGAAAAGCTCCCAACTTTTCTTACTTAAAGGTCTGGGGTTGTGAGGCGTTTGTTAAATGTGACTCACCTGATAAACTCCAACAAAGATCTGTTAAGTGTATCTTCGTAGGATACCCTAAGGAAACAAATGGTTACTACTTTTAGTTACCACTAGAAAATAAGGTCATCGTGGCTAGGTATGGCGAATTTCTTGAGGATAATCTAATATCTCAAGAATTCAATGGGAGGGCATATGATCTTGAAAGTGATCATGAAGATACGTCACCTTCTGAAGGCACTAACACACTTCCTGTGGAACCTGAAAGTTTAGGTCCTCCACCCGAAGTTGAAGTGGTACCCATCCGTAGATCTTCAAGATCTACAAAAGCTCCTGATCGTCTATGTTTAAACGTAGAGGATGAGGAAACTATACTAGGGGATCTTGATGATCCAACTAGTTATAGTGTTGCCATTAATAGTCCTGAGAAGGAGAAATGGCAACTTGCTATGGATGGGGAAATGCAATCCATGAAAGACAATAAAGTCTGGATTGAAGTAGACCTTCCTCCCAATGCTAAGGTAGTTGGGAGTAAGTGGCTCTTCAAAAAGAAGACGGACATGGATGGCAATGTACACACCTACAAAGCTCGTTTGGTGGCTAAAGGCTTTACCCAAACATACGGTGTTGACTATGAGGAGACATTTTCTCCTGTGGCCGACATTAGAGCTATTAGGATTCTTATAGCCATAGCTGCCTACTATGACTATGAGATTTGGCAGATAGATGTCAAAATTGCTTTTCTGAATGGTCGCCTAGATGAAGACATCTACATGGCACAACCTGAGGGGTTTGTGAATCCACTATTTCCTGAGCGTGTATGCAAGCTTCAAAGATCCATTTATGGATTGAAGCAAGCATCCAGGCAATGGAATAAGAAATTTGATGAGGAAATCAAGAAGTTTGGATTTACTCAAAATTTTGATGAGCCATGTGTATACCACAAAGTTAGTGGGAGTAACACTACTTTTCTTATCCTATATGTCGATGACATATTAATCATGGGAAATCACATACCTAGTCTTAATGAAGTTAAGGCTTATCTATGTGAGTGTTTTTCTATGAAGGATTTAGGAGAAGCAGCGTATATCCTTGGAATCAAGATCTATAGAGACAGATCTAAGCGGTTGATCGGATTAAGCCAAAGTGCTTACATGGATAAAATATTTAAGAGATTCAATATGCAAAATTCCAAAAAGGGATATTTGCCCATGCAAGTAGAACATGGCTTAAGTAGCGAAATGTGTGCTTCTACACCTGAAGAGGTGGAATACATGAAGAAAGTTCCGTATGCTTCGGCAGTAGGATCTATCATGTATGCAGTTAGATGTACAAGGCCAGATGTGGCATTCGCACAAAATTTAACCAGTCGTTATCTGCAAAACCTAGGGAAAGATCACTGGCATGCTGTAAAGAACATTCTTAAGTATTTAAGGAATACTAAAGATATGTTTCTTGTTTTCGGGGGAAATCCAGACGCAGAACTGAATGTTACAGGTTTCTGCGATGCGTCCTTTCAAACTGATCAAGATGATACGAAGTCTCAGACGGGTTACGTTTTTATCATAAATGGAAGAGCTATGGACTGGAAGAGCAAAAAGCAGAGTACAACGGCCATGTCTGCTACAGAAGCTGAGTATATTGCTGCATCGGAAGCTGCACAAGAAGCTGTTTGGATAAGGAAGTTCATATCGGATCTTGGAGTGATGCCGTCAAATGAATTACCTATAAATGTGTATTGCGACAACTCTGCTGCAATCACATTCGCCAATGAACCTGGAGTTATGAAGGGCGCCAGACATTTTCGTAGAAAATACCACTATGTTCGAGAACAAGTCGAACTGGGTGAAATCAATATACTCAAAGTTCACACAGATAATAATCTGGCTGATCCTTTCACGAAGGCATTACCTAAGGAAACGTTTACTCGACATGCTCAGGGTATTGGTCTTCGTTTAGCCGATAGTTTCATGTAAATCTGTGATTAGTATTTTGGATAAGGGACGTGTAAACAATTATTATTTTAATGAAATAAAGTGCGGATAACATTTATTATCATTATTAATATTTGTGTCCTATATTTGCATGTTTAAATCCGTGAATAATTAATTTATTCTAAATAGTCCGTTGTCAATTAATAATATGGGAATATTATTGAACTAAGCCAAATGTGAGGATTGGTAGAATGTACTATAAGGTTGAGACACTAATGTCACATGATATTCAATATTGGATAAATTGAATATAGGACTTATCCCAACCACATGATTATACTTTATGGATCATAGTCATTAAGTATATCATGAATATTTATCCTCAGACTTGAGATACCAGGTAACTGCCGAGGATGTAGCTCATTTTCTGTGAGATAGTCTAACGCTATCCGTAAAAGGTAGTTATAAGGGCTATTTTCGAAAGTGATGCGAAGTTCGAGGGTTATGCTCATAGTCAATAAAGGATTTGTTCCTTCAACTTTGTGTTGAAGTTTAATATTGCTGGGCCACTCGTAGGATTGACAAGATGTTTGCGTGCACATGCCCAAAGTCTATCTGGAAGACGTTCAGATGTTTTGGTAATCTTGTTCAATTATGTATAAACGAGAAACTAATAGTTAATTATGGAATGACCGAGATCCATATCCATATTAACGCGGTATTAGAAACAAAAGGATAAGTATGATGATTAAATTCATCACGTGGTTTTTTCCAAGAAAACCATACTCGGATCGAGCTGGGGGCATTGGGATCTGTTAAGCTAGACTAGCCCATGTCATTACTATATTAATAGTTATCCAAATGGGAGCTGTTAGAGTTTATGTATAATTATTAATATAAGTATGTCCGGTTTCGAACCTGAGACTCGGGATTGCACACAATACGTAAGAGTTCCAATGGTTTGAATAAATTAAATATATTTTATATTTTATTTATTCATTTCACAAAACAAATACTTAACGACAGTTAGTATTTAACGGAGTTAGAGATAACGGTCGTTAAAGGACTAAATGTGAGAGATAGGAAGAGAAGGATCTAGAATCCCTATTTTGGGATGAAGTTCGGCCGATCCCTCCCCTTAGGGTTAGGGAGTCGGTTTGGGTGGAGTAGGGAGCAAGCCAAAGGAAAACTATAAATACATCCCATTGTGTTTCATTGTTTCCCTAATCTTGAATCCCTAAGCAAGCCATTCTTCTCTTCCTCTTCTCCTCTAAGCTAGAACTAATCTACCACTTTTAATTCCACTAGGAATTGTCGATCCAAGTAGAGCTTATAAAGTGTTTGGTTTGTTTTCGTGATTTGAACCTAGCTTTTCCCATTGGAACACTAGTATTACGTGTGTACAAGAACGAGTAACAAGCTTACTTTAGCTTGTGGTGATTTGCCCTATTCGATCCATCCTAGATAGATTCATACCCTAAACCCTAGTTAGGTTTTATCTTGTTCTTGTAGATCCGATTCCTTGTTCTTGCTAGGAATAAAAAAGGTACGTTTTCTATTTAAGTTTTAGTTAATTAATTTACATGTTATTGTAGACCTTTCCGCTGCGTGAGCTTTGATGATTATGTGTTTATAGTTATTTTATGATTCACATATTCCAACAGCAGTATTAGTTACTACTGCTAGTTTAGAAATATTTTGCTTGGCAGTATTAACTAATATTAAACCAGATCTCATTTGTACTGCTATTGGAACCATGTTTCTTTTAGCATGTGGGTGAGTATTTTTAGAAAAACTTTGATGATTCACCCTCCTAGCATAGCTCCAAACAGACATTTGAAAGTAAGAACAATTTTCCCTTAAATGCTCAAAACTACCACACTGATAACAAGCCTTGTCAAACATCACAAAGTCACTGCCTAATCTTTATGACATCATATTATTCCAATTCTTTTGGTTACCTCTAGGCCTGTTAGTGTTCTCCCCAGGTTGCTCAGTGTATTCAATAATTTTCCTAGACACCTTATCACCAAAACTAGGTTTGACAAACTTAACTTGTTCAACACTAGGTTTAACTGTTATACTTTCAACCTTAGGTTTAGTCTTCACCTATTCCTCATCATCATCAGACACCCAATCTTCAATGATAGGTGCATCAGAATATGTCTTTTCAACCTTAGGTTTCTCCTCATTAGACTTACTATTCTCTCCTAAAGGCTTAGCATTAGACTCAACTAAACAAGACAATTCAGGTATAGGAGGTACATACTTTCCTGTTATTGAGGGAGGAACTTCATTATAACCTATACCACTACCTTTTCTCATAAGTTGACACTCAATTGTCTTATTTTCACTTTCAGATGAAAATTCAAGCTTATTTACCTTAACTTGATGTTTTTCTTTTTCGTGATAAGCTGCATCTTTTCTTTTTGAGCCTTTTCTAACCTTTTAGTAAGTTCTTTAATGACATTCTCTTTAACATAAAGCTTACCTACAAGAACATTAACTTTCTCTACATACTCTAACTTATTCTGTTTAAAAAATTCAAGTCTTTCCTCAACAGATTTTATGCCTGCTTTATAGCCTAAATTATCTAACTTTAACATCCTTACATCTTCTATTTGTTTTTCATTCCTAGACTTAAGTTCCTCAATAATATCTAAACAAAATTTATAAGAACAACCAGAATCATTACACTACGCCAGAATGTTGATTTAGTCACACATGCTGTTTTTCGAACAGCCACACAGTCGCTTTTTTATGTGACTAAATGTACCAGAATAAAATAAACAGCCACACTTGATCCGACTTGTGTGACCATTTCGGAATTACATCCGAGGCTACAGCCACACATTTGAATATTTTCGTGACTATACGTATCTGGTAAAAAAAAATTTGATTTTTTAGTCACTTATAATTTGGGACGTGTGACGGATACAAATAAGGTTGAAACATTAGTCACACTATATATATACATATGTGACAAATATATGTCACGCAATTGAAAAGTGTGACCAAAATCCATATATGGTCACACGAAGTAATTGTGTATGTGGCTAAATCATATGCTCAAGTTTGTCACACATTATTTAAGCGTGACTGCTAGTTTTTGTTGAAAATTTAGCCACATATGAATTTGAAATGTGTGACAACTGAAAAGTAAGTTTGAAGCATAGTCACGATATGCATTTAAAAGTGACAAATATATGTCACACACTTGAGGTGTGTGACCAAATGTCATATATGGTCACACTAAACCATAGGCATACATGATTAAGTGTGACCAAAATTCGATACAAATAGTCACGTAAGTTAATATGTGTGTCTAAAGTTAAGTGTGTGTTTGCCTGCCAATTCCTAATGTGTATGGTCATACATTTAATTGTAGCACAATCATGTGACTATAGGCAATAGTTAAATTTTGTCACACATTATTTAAGTGTAGTCACAATTCGATACATATGGTCACACATTTTTGATAACTTATGCAATAGTCAAAAATTTAAAAATATCAATGTTTTGGCTCTATTGTAAGCATTTATGTAAGCATATTTTGTCAGACTATACATTCTAGCAGTAATAACTATACATTCTAGCAGTAATAACTACACATGTTTATCTCATAAGCAGTAATAACTATACATGTTTAAGTCAAACTATACATTCTAGTAGTAATAACTATACATTATATTTCTTGTCCTTGGGTCCTAGATACTCTTCTATCTTCTTGAGCAGTTCATATGCCATGTTATCATAATTAAGCTGAAGCTTGAGTATTTTCTTCCCACGCAACATCTGATGTAGAATGTCTTTGTGAAACTTTAAAGGGTAATCCTTTTCTACAAGCATGTAGATCACCAACTCATTCACAGTTAAAGCATGTACTCCACATCGTTGAAAATTTTCCATTCTTTAACAGTATTGTGCGTTAGTCTTCTCCAACATTCATCTTCATGATTTGGTTCAAACATTACCTTCAAATAATTCCAGACTTCTCTATCATAAGCTTGTTCTGGTGTCTTATTACCAAATCTTTGTTTGAGTAATTTCCATAGAGCTATCATATCTCGTCTATCAAAATCATGAACCATGTGAAAAAAGCTTACAAACCTTCTAGAAGAACCATCATGCCTCTTAATATCGTAATAAATTGTTTCCCCATGAGATCCAGACTTATAATCAACAATGGGATGTTTGACAGTTAAAGGTTGTGCATCCATGGCTTCTCCTACAGAGTCAACTGCAAGTTCAGTGTGAGCTTGCATTTGTTCTTTAGCAACAGCTTGCTCAGTTTGTTCTTGTTTTCTCTTTTTACTGCTTTCTATTTCCAACTGTTCACCTGCTCTCTTTGAACTGTCATTCAAGAAGAGTTCATTGTTTCTCTTGGCAATTGCATACAATTCTTCAATGCTTTTATCATCCAAGAATTTCAAATCCTTTAGTTTCCAACTGGCTACATTCTTCAAATATCTGCACATGAGTAGATGTTTATGATGTACATATTGGGTGTTGTTGATATTAATATAAATTTACCTTTGCAACAAAAAAAAATAATAATAAAAAATAAAAAAATACCTGCACATGAGATATCTTCTTTGTTTTTGAGTGGGTGGCTTGTTCTTCTTAGCTGCATATCTTTGTTCTGCATACAGCTTCTTTTTTGCATCAAATTTTTCTTTCCACATCCTGGCTTTTTCATCTACTGAGTACTTATCTTGCTCTTCTTTATGTACTATTTTAGCAAGCTCACAATCAGCTTCAACCTGAGCCCTTTCCTCAAACCATGAAGCTATTAACTCTGCATTTTTTTGCGCTTGTAATTTTTCTGCATACTCCTTGTCTGAAAGAATCTGAGCAGCTTGTTGAGCAGCTTCTTGAGCATCAAGATCAGCCACTTGTCTTGTCAATTCTTCATCTGTAATCATTGGTTGTTGTTGTTGTTGACTAGGTGTTTTTGGTACTGATACTGGCTCTTTAATGACAACTCCTTTTGCCTTAGGTTTTGCACTCCTCATCTTTGTTAATATTTGAGCCATAGTCATATCATCATCACCTTGAGTAGCAGTAACCTTATCAATAGCAGGAATAAATTTAGTCTCAGTAGCACTAACATCAATAGCAGCAATACTAACTTCAGTCTCAGTATAGAGAACTAACCTTATCAATAGCAGGAATAACTGGCTCACTATCAACAGTTGTAACCTTGCCCAAACGCCTATCCATCACCGCTTCATTCCCTTGGTTATCAGCAACTAGAAATTCCATTGGATCACTCTCTTCACAAATACTTTCACCCTCTTTATCCTCCCCTGAAACTTTGCCTTCATTCCCCCCCTGTTTGGGAGCATCCTTAGAAGCTTCAGAAGATTTAACCTTTTGTTTGGGAATTCTTGATCCTTTGACTCCTTCTAAATACCTAACCCTTCTCTTCAAAGCCTTTATCTCCCCACCTTGAGCTTTGATGACTCCATCTTGGGAAGAAGCTATTGCTCGCAGATCACCAATTTGTGCAGACAGCTTGGCACAGGTATCCTTCAATTCATTCAAAAGTTGCAGACTATCCTCACCACTTCGGCTTGTGTTACCTAGCCCGAGAGGTGGATCACTGGAAAAGTTAAGTTTAGTCTCACCCCTAGGATGAACATCCGAACCCCCCATTGTTTCCATGTGACTGAGACCTTCACCTGAATCAGTTCCAGAGGAACTTTCTTCATTAGAAGTTGTCTTGGTTCGGGTCTTAATGATGTTACCACTGTCCTGTGCTACTGCTAAGCTAGACACAGTAGTGGCAGCCCTTGCCAACATGTCACTCTCCCCCCCAGTGACATCCTCATCTGCAACAGTTGGTATAGAACCACTAGCCTGAGGTAGCTCAGTGTTCTTGGTGTTAGTCCTACGTTTATAGGTCTGTTGTTGTTGTTCTGTGGGTGTGTGATGGGTACCAGCTGGGATTGCTGAACCTTCACCCATTTGGGTTTGGGCTAGTGCCAACATTGTTGGAAACAAAGGTGTCACTCTCCCTGAAAAATCTTTTCCAACCCTCCTCATATTAGCAAAAACCTTTTTGGTAAGGCAGGGAGTGGGAGAAACATTTTTGTGACTTTTCTTTTTTTTTTTTTTAAATTGGTTGTCCAAAAAGAGTTGCAAAAACCTTGGATATAGAAAATATTTAGCCAAAGAACTATCCAAGTTCTTAACCATATTATCAAAAATTAATTTTGAGAAATTAAATCTTTGAGTATTTTCAGCCAAACAAATTATAGCAGAAGCTAAATTACTGCTAAATTCATTCCATGCAGTGGTCTTTGGACTTAGACACACTAAGACAGTATGAATTAAGAATTTCCACTGAGGAGAAAAATTACCTTTTTGGAACTTTAAAGCATTTGTATATCTCTCATAGCCCATCAGTGCAAGTTTTTCAAAGATTGTAGTATTTGGAAGATTCTCAACTCCGTTAGCATCATCTAGGAGAAGATCTCTTCGAATAGACGCCTCTGTAATGATAATCATCTGCCCATCTACAAGGGCATGGATTTGTGCTTCCCCATTAATAGTTTTGACCTTAGCAGACGACCAAAACTGGATAATGTTGGAAGTTGATATAGTAGGTTTTACTGTTAACTCAAATAAGTACATTTTATTACTATCATTTATCCTATTAATTCGACTTGTTTTACTATATTATGTATGAGGATTGATACTTAATCGTTTACTTTTGTAATTCTCAGGTAAAAACAAGCATTTGGTGAAACTTAGCGATTTTGGACTGATTATGGAGCAAAACATGCATAAAGTTAAGAGTCTACTGAAATGAAGAAGATCAAGACTAATCTGCTCCAGATGCGCCGCATCTCACTCATGACATGCGCCGCATCTCTATCAAGATATCACCAGATACGATCCAAGATACAAGAGGACATGCGCCGCATCTAATCATGGAGTTACGCCGCATCTTCTGGCGGTGTACGAATATTCCTGAATATTATAATCTTGGACCCCACGCGAAGTTAAGTCAATGCGCCGCATCTACTTATTAGATGCGCCGCATCTTCCCTCAGACAGAAACTATAAATACCCCAAGACCAGACGAATTTCGTGTGCGAGACCATATAATACCGAAGACCGAACAGGAGAACCCTAGGACGAATTCAGTCAAGGAGGCAGCACAAGACACACCCAAATCAAAGATACAAGAGCTGTAAGAAGGTGCTGCATGTGTTTAATTCATTAAGTAGTTTTGTTTTATTGTGTTAGCAAACTTTAATTCATCAGGATTGGTGGCTTGTGTAATGTGACAACGAAAGATTGCACTCCCTTTAATACTTGCTTTCCCATCAATTAAAGTTTATATGTTGATGTCTTTGGTTACTACTTATTAGTGCATTGATAACCTCTGTGTTTATTAGTGGCTTGCGGGCATTTGACTGCGGAAAATAATGTGGCTCCCACGGTTATTACTAAATTGATCACTTAGGAATAACTTTTAGACATAAGTAATCATTAAGGGTTTACTCGCCGATAAGATTAGGACCAACGAGAAAGGGTTAACTACATACACTTCATATAAAGCTATCAATAAAACAAGTGACAATCTACTTAATCATAAGGACAGCCCTCTTATTGTCTCGAGTATTTATCTGTGTACGTGTGTGCTACTTGCTGATTCGTGCCTATTGGTTTATTTTATTATTTAATTGCAAACAAATCGTGCCAGTCTCTCAGGCTGAAACCCCCTTGCGTTAGGATATTAAAATACTGATTAGAATAACGAGATAATACGTTCCACTCTTAGTGATCGACACTCTACTTACCATTATATTCATACTGACCGGGTACACTGCTCGTTAGGTGTGTGTGTTATTGATAAGTCGGCTAAATATAAATTAAAAACTTGAGTAGGCATTAAAACTGCCAAAACTTTACTACAACGCACGACCGCATCAAGTTTTTGGCGCCGCTGCCGGGGAGTGAATTGTTATTATCTGTTAATTTGATTAGTATTTTAATTAGGTTTTTCTTTTTATTAGATTAATTGCATCATTGTATTATTTTGCATATTTGTTGTATTGTGTGTTAATTGTTTTCTTTTATTTTTGTGTGTTTATTTTTGTTTGTGTGTTTTTATTTGTTTTTATTTTTCGTGTTTTCTGTTCTGCTATCGTTGTACTGTGCTAAATCAAACGATACGGCGTATTGCGTTTAATTTTTAAAAATACAACGCGTTTAATTAATTCGATACGACGCATCTGATCTCGCAGATACGGCGTATCTGTTTTTGATAAAAAAAAAATTCTAAACGTTAACGCCATACGACGCATCTGCTTTCGCAGATACGGCGTATCTATTATTTTAATTAAAAACAGTTTTCGAATTATTAAACAGATACGACGTATCGATCTCTATCGATACGGCGCATCTTTCTGAATCAAAAATCTTGTATTTTGAAACGTAACGAAAATACGGCGCATTAACTTTTGTTAATACGACGAATATAATTTGATAAATATAGTTGATTTTTGATATTTACTTTGATCGGTCCGCTACTCTCGTGTGCAAGTTGTTTATTTTCAGGATAAATGATGACTCGAGCATCACCAAGAAAGATTACATTCTGAACCAAACCAAGAGAAGCTAGCTGGAGTGATCAAACGAAACCTCTTCGATTATTCAACCAACCCAAAGGGAAGTTCTCTACATCATAATCTTAATTTTACCTATCCGTATAATACATCTGATTCAAATTGTAATCTTAATTTTGTATGCTTAAAAACGATATTTGTTCCTAACCTCGGAATAAATTCTTATCCTCTAAACTATAAGATTACAATTGTTAATAAAACGTTTATACCTATTGCTCTTATTTTGAATTCATTTATATCGTATGGTGTAACCGTTTTACTCCAATTTGGTGTATAAAGAATCGTGTTGCGGAGGCCAAGGTACGTTCCTTATTTAAAATTTCGTTTACTAACTTAGCGATACGGCGGATCTAATTATCCAAAGCGCCGTATCTCTGACATCTAGGACTCATTGACTAGTCAACGAAATTATATAGATACGGCGCATCCCAATTTACAATACGGCGCATCGTTTCGCCTATAAATACGACGGGAATGCGCCGGATCTAAAACCTTTACCGCATAAAAAAAAAAAACACACAGTTAAGAACACGCACTAAAATTATACTCGAATCCCGATCATTCTTCTTTAATCCACCTTTAATCCGAGCTATAATCCTTCTCCTAATCATAAAAATTAAGGTAATTGTTCTAGTTCGATTTAATCTTGATTAATACGAAAATTAGGGTTTATATGATTGAATCGATTCGTGCTTAAATGATATAGAGATATGATTAGGACTTTCTCTAGATGATTTCCCCCGTATTTAATTTGCATAAATAATTGAACTTATAACCTAATTTGATTTTGCCGAAAATTAAGGTTTTGGGTTCGATTTTGAATATTTAGCGGGAAGGTGGATTAGTAGTGGTAGAATGAGATATTAGAACTGATATAAGGAGTATATGATACTGTGATATTTAGTGGTAGTTTACGTCACGGATACGGATTCTTGATAAAACGTGCCTGACCCTTTATTTTATACTGATATGCTTTTAGATGCGGCGCATCTAGGTTGATTAATGCGGCGTAACGACCTATTTCAAAATTGATAAAATTCTAGATACGCCGTATTGATTAATCTAGATACGACGCATCTCCATACGCCGTATCTATTGTCTTGCACCGCATCTCTTATACTTTATACAGATACGCCGCACTGATTAAATCAGATGCGCCGTATCTACCTATTTTGCAGACTGTTTACTGACTGTGAATATCTATTTCAGATGGCATTACCAGAGGTCACACTTAGGCATCAGTGGCTACAATTTGAGAACATGGGACTAACTCCTGCCACTCTGGAAGATTACTTGCGTAGGCTTGACTCGATTTACTTCAAGAAAATATTCAGAGTCCAGGTTTTGAGTTTTGATGATGTAGGGTTGATTGGTGGTGGACATGCAGCTGAGAGTTTACAGCATCGGATGGAGATGGTAGTTGCTGGAGACGATGAGGAGGTGGTGTTCAGGTCTAGTGCTTGGGAGAGACTATTTAGGATTGACGAGCCTCTGATTAGGGAGCTCATGCTGGATTTCTTTAGCACGATTCATTACAGGGAGACGGATTTGGAGATTGATACAGCTGACACTCTGGTGTTCAGGTTAGGAGGTGTGCATAGGCAGATGTCGATGAGGCAGTTTATTTTGGCCATGGGGCTACACACTGAGGAGGAGCTTGGATCTGCTGGGTTTGCCAGGTATTGGGCTGAGAGTTTACGGGTTGTCCCTGACAGAGGGGTATTCAGTGATTACTGGGTTAGGATTTCTTCGATGGGTGACATCGTTACTTCCACCCCATCCTACACATTGATCAGAGAGCCGATGAGGCGGCTATGCCACCGTTTGATTGCACTCACCATTGCTGGGAGGGGTCAGTCACCTGAGAAGGTGACCACTCTGGACCTCTTCCTCTTGAGGAGCATGGATGAGGGGTTGTGTGTGAACATCCCCCACTTTTTGGCACACTACCTCCACCGATCAGCTGCTGGGAGAGATCGGAGGAGCCAGATGACTGGCGGGCATTTTGTTTCTCGGCTGGCCCGCCATTTTGGAGTCATTGGAGCGGAGATTCCAGCGGGGCTGGAGGTTGTGGTGGCCCGTCTCCCGGTTATCGACAGGGACTATTTGGTTAGACTCGGGATTTGCCAGGTGGTTGCGGGAGGCCACTTTTGGGTAGCATTAGGGCCCGCCAGAGCAGCAGGACCAGAGGCGGAGCAGGGAGGCCCTCAGGGACCTCCGGCTGCTGCTCCAGCCCATCAGGAGGAGGCGCAGGCACCAGTACCCCCACCAGTCCCTGTACGCACCATGGGTCAGAGACTTGACGCAGTCGAGGGAGAGTTGAGAGCCCTGAGGAGGGACTCAGAGTGGGTGGTCATGAGTGTGAGCAGACTATTAGAGCAGCAGGGTATTACACACGCTCGTCCGGATGGGACTCGTGTTGTCGGAGTGGCACGTGCATACGAGCGCAGAGTCCGCCAGAGGACTGATGGAGCCAGCACTTCCGGGACCCATCCAGACGACCACACTCACCCATGACCTTACTCTCTTGATTTCATAGACATTGTTCCACACATTATTATTACTTTTTGGATTGTACTAATCACTATTCTTATGTATATATTTAATGTTTCAGTTTATATTTCTTGTTATGTTTGATGAAGACTGGCATTAAGTTCAGCATGAGAGTACGAGAGGACGTATGAGATTAAACCGTGGAACGAGTCATTTTACAACAGACTGTTATCAGTCTGTTTGGTAACTACATGCGCCGTATCTGCTTAAACAGATGCGACGCATCCTATCCTTTACTTCATTTTATTTTATTTTCAGACCGCCGAGGATACGGCGCATCTCAATTCTGAGATGCGACGCATCTCCTGCAATGGTCATATCTTATTTTAATTTTTCTGCATTTTTATTTTCGAATTTAAAACTTTTTATCAGTTTATTTTAATGCGGCGCATCCCTGGTTAAGGATGCGGCGCATCTTTATTCTGATCCGTATTTATTCCAGGCTCGATACGGCGTATCTTCTTCCATAAGATACGGCGCATCGACTGACCTGATGATTTTTCAGTTTTAATTTTTAAGTTTTATTTTTTCTAACTACTAATGTATTATGCAAGTTGAACCTTTCTTATCTTAGGTGTGTTTTAAAGCATTGGTGGTATTATAGTTTCCTGGATTTCCTGTGGATACATCAAGTATGAAGTTTTAACGTTCTAATCCACAAGAAGTTGATTTTTGCTCTTACACTAATGGAGGATCATACCGAGCAAATCTCAGGGGAGTTTTTCCTGTTCTAATTCTTTTATTTTTTTTTCCAGTTTTTAACCTTTTATACAAACAACGAGGACGTTGTTTAACTTAAGTGGGGGGATTGGAGAATTAGAACACTTAACAATTACTTGTCCTAAACTTTTTCAAAAATTATGCTTAAAATGTGCTTAATATATCAAACTTAAAAAATTTTTAGCATGTTTTTGTTTAAGATCTAAGTTGCATAGCTGCACACATGACGTTATTTTCAAAAATTGTGATTTCTCAAAAATTCACAAATCTATGAGTGTGCCGGTGACTTGTAAACTTTAGAACTTGGCTTGTATACTATTCGAGACCACCATAATGAGTATTATATTTATATAATTGGAATGACTTGTCTAAATTGGTAAAATTCTAGGATTACACCCAAATAGCCTTTATATGTTATGTGTTATTAGCTAACTACACTGCTTAGTTAACCCCCGTATAAACCCTTTTGTTACTCTCATTTTTAGAGTAAGATACCCCTAGAAAAACCCTCAGAGCCATTCCTTTCGTTTCTTACACCTATGTTTAAAATGTTTCGTTACACCCTTACACCTTAGCCTACCCTGTAGATTAGAATCCGTGGTTGGTTAATTGCTATAGGCAAAGTGTGTTTCCTTACAATTACCTGTGTTCGCGTGCGTAATTCATTATCTATGGTTAGGTCGGGAAATTGCACAATGCAATTGGAGTGAAAGTAAATATTGTATATCTTTGAGTTTATTTTTCGTGTGTTTACTACTTTCACTATTACCGTTATTTCTGAAGTATGAAAAGTATGGAAAAATTATCCAGAATTATCATTATAGTGATGTGGTGAAATTTTACACATCTATGTTTATGTTAAAAAAAAAAAAAAAAAAAAAAAAAAAAAAAAAAAAAAAAAAAAAGTTGGAAGTTAGTTTTAACCAACTTATGTAAAGTTATGTAAGTGGTCGATATCACCACTATTTGTTGTACTATATCTATGGATTGAATGGGAATTGGCAGTTATGGGAACGCCAATTAAGGTTTATTCTTTGATTAAGATTTTGTTGAGTATAATTCGTGTCTACCTAAAGCGTGTGTTTCAAGTGTTAAAGCGTGAGTTATTCGATGATATGAGTCTTATTCATGGGATGGTTGGGATAGTGATTAACCACACTTAGGATTTTAATTTATTTGTTTTGTTCATTTTTCATTTTACACCAATTTATATCCCAAATATTATCCATGCCCTTTATTATTTTTTATCCAACCAAACCTTTGATTTATTGAGATTAGGGATTTGAGCAATCTTAAGTATCGTAGTCGTGGATTCGGCTATGTATTTATGATTTTGTCGCCCTTTTTGATATATTATTATTGGTGAAGTTTGGACCTATCTTTAGCCTATTCGAGTTAAGGATTTGAGCAATTGCAAGTATCGTGTTCGTGGATTCGATCATGTATTTGTGATTTTGTCGCCTTTTCTGGAATTTGAGATCGATAGTGAATAAGAATAATTAACCCTTAAGCCTAAAAACCCTTTTTACCGCTTTAGACTTGTTATTCCTTAGCTTTAGTGGAGGAGATGTGTATACTTGCCAAGCTTATGATAGAATATTCGTCACGACTGGACAGTTAAACGATTAGATTTGCTTTTATCGACTTATTTTATTTTACTTCTAATTCGTTAAGTGTTTAGTTGTGTGATTATGAAATAAACGAATACATGCTTGATATAAAAATAAATCCTAACATCTTTTAGGATACATTTTCATAAAAGAAATTCTAAGGTTTACTTGGGGACAAGTAAAGTTCAAGTGGGGGGATATTTGATGAACTCAAATAAGTACATTTTATTACTATCATTTATCCTATTAATTCGACTTGTTTTACTATATTATGTATGAGGATTGATACTTAATCGTTTACTTTTGTAATTCTCAGGTAAAAAACAAGCATTTGGTGAAACTTAGCGATTTTGGACTGATTATGGAGCAAAACATGCATAAAGTTAAGAGTCTACTGAAATGAAGAAGATCAAGACTAATCTGCTCCAGATGCGCCGCATCTCACTCATGACATGCGCCGCATCTCTATCAAGATATCACCAGATACGATCCAAGATACAAGAGGACATGCGCCGCATCTAATCATGGAGTTACGCCGCATCTTCTGGCGGTGTACGAATATTCCTGAATATTATAATCTTGGACCCCACGCGAAGTTAAGTCAATGCGCCGCATCTACTTACTAGATGCGCCGCATCTTCCCTCAGACAGAAACTATAAATACCCCAAGACCAGACGAATTTCGTGTGCGATACCATATAATACCGAAGACCGAACAGGAGAACCCTAGGACGAATTCAGTCAAGGAGGCAGCACAAGACACACCCAAATCAAAGATACAAGAGCTGTAAGAAGGTGCTGCATGTGTTTAATTCATTAAGTAGTTTTGTTTTATTGTGTTAGCAAACTTTAATTCATCAGGATTGGTGGCTTGTGTAATGTGACAACGAAAGATTGCACTCCCTTTAATACTTGCTTTCCCATCAATTAAAGTTTATATGTTGATGTCTTTGGTTACTACTTATTAGTGCATTGATAACCTCTGTGTTTATTAGTGGCTTGCGGGCATTTGACTGCGGAAAATAATGTGGCTCCCACGGTTATTACTAAATTGATCACTTAGGAATAACTTTTAGACATAAGTAATCATTAAGGGTTTACTCGCCGATAAGATTAGGACCAACGAGAAAGGGTTAACTACATACACTTCATATAAAGCTATCAATAAAACAAGTGACAATCTACTTAATCATAAGGACAGCCCTCTTATTGTCTCGAGTATTTATCTGTGTACGTGTGTGCTACTTGCTGATTCGTGCCTATTGGTTTATTTTATTATTTAATTGCAAACAAATCGTGCCAGTCTCTCAGGCTGAAACCCCCTTGCGTTAGGATATTAAAATACTGATTAGAATAACGAGATAATACGTTCCACTCTTAGTGATCGACACTCTACTTACCATTATATTCATACTGACCGGGTACACTGCTCGTTAGGTGTGTGTGTTATTGATAAGTCGGCTAAATATAAATTTAAAACTTGAGTAGGCATTAAAACTGCCAAAACTTTACTACAACGCACGACCGCATCAGAAGTATATATAGTAGGTTTTACTGTTAATGCAAACTTAATATAGCTTGCATTAAGGAAATCAATGATCTCAGTAAAATCTACAGACTCATTGGATTTTTCTAAAAAGGCAACATTATTATGTGGTTCGGTAAAAGTTAGGTTCGACATTATGATTTGATTTGGGGGTTTTGCAATTTGACGATTAAAATTCAATTAGGGAGTGGAAGAGAGAGAGTAATGTGTGCGTGAATGTGATTGTGTGCAGCAATTGGGGGTTTATACCCTTTAAGTAAAAAGTGATACAAACTACCCTGCACTCCCAACCACTGCTAAAAGGATACCCAGCAGTACAACGTTTCGCTAGCAGTACAATTGTTTACCTAGCAGTACAATAACAATAATTGCATTCAAATATCGTAAACTTGTAATAATAACTGCATTCATATATTAAACCAAGTCAAAATAAGTTTACATTTACATAGGCAAAATATATAAAGAAAAGATACATTAAGACACATATTTACTAGCTTCAATACTTCTATAAACATCAACTATTTTCTCTCTTTCTTCTTCTATTTTTTTGTTCCTCTCCTCAATTTTCTTCTGATGCTCCTCAATGACCTCTAAATCTTTCTTGTTCCTTTCTTCATACATCTTTATACGCTTGTTGTGAATTTCTAACAAGGCGTTTTCAACACCATACTGGCCTTCACTACATTTCTCCCAAATATGTTGGGATATGCCAAATTTTTTATATTTTTCAGGCATTGGTGGAGGAGAATCATCCCTTGGGCGTTTGTTTTTGTTGGAAGAAGGAGTTGAAGAGGAGTCAGCCATTGAAATTTAGAAATTTATTTTCTAATGAAAATATCAAAGGAGTTGTATATGGTACGGTTGATTATGAACGGTTTTCCATGTCGAGTTGTACAAATAGCTAGAGAGGTATACGGACGGTTCCCAATACTTTAGGCGGGAAGAGGGACCATCGAGAGGCGCCAAAAGTAAACAGATGGATAATATTGATCGGATTTGGTTTGTGTTTGGTTTGGATTTGACTAGTGTAGTTGATCTAGAAGTGTGTTTGGTGTTGGATTGACTAATTGACTTTTTCATTAGGGTAATTGATATTTTCTATATTAATGATGTTTAATTAATTTGTGTGCTAACTTTAATGACTAATTGACTTTTTCATTAGGGTAATTGATATTTTCTAGTACATGTTTAATGTAAATACATGCTTTAATATCTATAGCAGTCTGAATGTGTTTGTGTGTGAGATGTGTTTGAGAAGTATGGGTATATTTAGGCCACTTCCAACAATAACTCAGCCTTAACAAATTAAATTCAAACGTAAGATAAAGTACAACATATTAACGCTGCGTTAACGCAGGTTAGCCCCAACAATTAAAATTCAAAGTCACGTTAATAAAACGTGTGCATTTGTACCCTATAAATACCAATGCTTCTGAAGCACAAGTCACACAGAAACACATTCCAAACTTCTCAAATACTCAAGATCCAAGCATCTCAAATTCAAGATGTCTTCCAGAAAAGATTTCGGGCAACAATTTCCAAGCCCACCTCGCCAAAAGGATTTTGGCCAACAATTTCCAAGCCCACCTCGCCAAAAGGATTTTGGCCAACAGTTTCCAAGCCCACCTAGCGAAAATGAAAAATTCCATACTCCACCCGAGCATATCTTTCCGGTTTTCCAACCGGAAAATTTTCCGGTGAATAATCAACCTGAAAATGAACCGGTGCAAAATCCACCGGTTCCCAACCAAGACCCAAATCCGTTTGGGTTAACTGAGGAACAACTTAGGCAAGAGGAAGCAGATATGCAAGTCCTCCTGGAAATGGAAGCACTTGAAAGAGAAGAGGAAGCTGATCGTTTGGAGCGGCAAGCCAGGGAGGATGAAGAACGTAGGCAAAGGTGGGAGTCTGGTTTTTTCACACCTTCCGAATCCTCTGAAGATGGTTACCCAGATTCAGATGATAGTTTTTATTAATCGTTCGTTGTTTATGTTAATCGTATGTTGTTTATGTTTATCAATCGTTGTTTATGTTAACGTAGTTTTTATTTCATGTTTAATGTATTTCTATTTCATGTTTAATGTATTTGTATTTGATACTTTAGAAAACGTTAAAGTTTTTATAAAATGTCTGATTTTGGCCCTTTAACGCAACGCTGCGTTATGCGTTGTAAAGGGTCTTATAGGATAGAAATCCACACGTTTTTTAAGATGAGTTTGAATTTGAAATGGATATAAATATATCCCGCCCAAGCTAGGTTCTTTTATTTTCAATTTATAAATTGAATTGAATTTGAATTGAATTGATAAATTTTAAATATATCCCGCCCTTTTGTTTAATTTGAATTTTAAATTTTAAATTTTAAATATCCCGCTCGTTATTAATATGTTGTACTGTTACTTTACGTTTGAATTTGAATAATACTCGTACGGTTACTTTTACTTTCAATCTGATTTTTAAAATAGCCTCCAACGGCTAGTTTAACGGCTTTCCACTATCAAAGCCACTTTCACAACACTTCGTTTTCTCACACAACTTCTTATAAAACTCTCTCGCAAGTATCACTAATTTTAACACAAACACTGTGGCTAACAAATTAACTAGCAGAGGTGCAAAAGGCTATCCTCACCCGATTACGCAATGAACAAGAAAAATAACTCAAATTGATTAACAATTTGCTAGGTGAGATAACTCGTATTATGCTACAGATGCATAATCGTGCTGATCCAGAGGTTGAAAGGTTGCGTGAGTTGCCTCAAGACCATCCAGCTATCAGGGTTGGTCTAGAAATTAAACTCTTTTAAGAAATGATGAAACAGGGTCGAAAGGTTGCGTGAGTTATTGTTGGGTGTGTTGATCATGTACAAACATATCATCTCGGCTCATTCGTTAAACATCTCGTATACAACCATATCATCTCGGCTCATTCGTTAAACATCTCGTGTATAACCATATCATCTCGGCTCATTCGTTAAACATCTCGTATACAACCATATCATCTCGGCTCATTCGTTAAACATCTCGTATACAACCATATCATCTCGGCTCATTCGTTAAACATCTCGTATAACATACATTCGCTCTTCGTTAAACACTGTATACACTATCTCTGGCTCATTCGTTAAACATCTCGTGTATAACCATATCATCTCGGCTCATTCGTTAAACATCTTGTGTATAACTAAAGCTCAGTTAATTAAGGGTGAGTGTGTTAAAGCTGACGTGGCAGTGTGTTAAAGTTTAAAGCTGAGTTATTGTTGGGAGTGGTTAGAGTATTTTCTTTTGTTTTTTCGGTGGATTTTAATTAGCGTGACTTAATCTTAATACCGCCAATTTTGTCCATATAATATTCAACTACGTACGGATAACTGATACCCGCAGGGAAACCCGAAAAACTGATGGATAATATTAATCGGGTATCCGATAGGATATGGGGCGGGTACGGGTATATTATAAACGGGTTCGGTTATGGGTATACTAAAACCCGCCCCGAACCCGAACCGTTGCCATCCCTATTTACCGGCTATAGCCGGATTTCACAGCCACATCATCACCATTAGCTTTTTTTTTTTTTTTTTTTTTTTTTTTTTTTTTAAACAAATCTTGCCACGTCAGCTATAGTTAAACCAAACCACAAATTCAATATTCAACCAGCAATTAATCCCTTTACCCGGTCATTTGTAAACACACACAAAAATCAATAAACCCTAATCAACACACACATTCTTATGGCAAACACAAGCACGCAAACAGCTATAGTTAAACCAAACCACAAATTCAATTTGTGTTTTGTAAATGTAATTAGTAAGGGTACAATAACTTGTAATTATGTAAGTATTTTGGTTTGTTAAATGGGTAGTAGTTTGTACTGTTGATGTGATGGTTGCACAGTATGATACATTATTTGCGATTATTAAGATAGTACTCTATAAAATTTGGAGCCAAAATTTTGATTTATTCAAGTTTATGCTTTAATTAACAGGTTCAAAGGCAAAATTTTCAAATAATTCAATTGTTAATTTCAAATTACAACTTGGAGGCAAATTTTTGGATTGAAATTTTTTGAATCACAACGATTCATATTCTTGGTGTATAGCCTCTTTTCTCTCCTTAAAAAAAAGACTGCAAAGAAAAAACAAAAATCAAATCTTCTCTCACCATTACTCTCCAAGCTAAGCCATAATCATTTTCTTTTACCCTTTGTTGCTCAAGAGTCAGGGGAAACTGAACCCATTGTTGATAACTATACTTTGCTTCCTCCTGATCATATTGTACATGATGATAACGCCTTAGAATATGAATCCGAAAAGTCTTCTGATGAAGAAGATATAGATGAGCCTGTAACCAACCAAACACCTGAGATACTAGCTAAGAGGGGCTCAACCAGGCTAGTAAAGTTTCGCGCGAAGCATGACAAACCTGGTGCAATAAAGCTCAAGGTAACCTTCGATGCATTCGGTAGGGTAACAGGGGAAAACAGAGCAGTGTTTGTGAGTTTTTTAGGAGATGTGGCTCGTGAGCAGATAGGTGTGAAGATTCTACACTGGAAGAAGGTGAATAAAGAATCAAGAGATAAACTATGGGATGAAATCTTGGTACATATATACTATTTTGTAACCCAGTACTACATAAGTTTATGTATGCAGTTACATTATGTGCAACTAATTAACAACATTGTGTTAATCTTTTCAGAAATTTTTTGTTGTTGACGTGAAATACAGAAAATTGATAATGATTCGTCTTGGTAAAATGCTAAGAAATTACAGAAGGAAGCTAAAAATTCAACTACATTTTGCCCAACCTAAATACACCTTCCAAACTGAATGAAGTCACGGACTTGTATAATACAATAATGAAATCAGAAGACTGGGTCGAGTATGTTAAATACACGACCACCGAAGCATACAAGGTTTTAATTAGTCA
Organism: Artemisia tridentata subsp. tridentata; assembly: GCA_021014915.2. Lineage (NCBI taxonomy): Eukaryota > Viridiplantae > Streptophyta > Magnoliopsida > Asterales > Asteraceae > Artemisia > Artemisia tridentata. The sequence continues at coordinate 51,012,220 of CP139508.1, forward strand.
TCTTTAATTAAGTGTATATGTCATTTTATTATTTTCAGTTTGTAGCATTACCGCATCGTCTAAACGCCTTATGATTTTGTGTTTTTAGGAGAAATCTGAGAAAGGTAAAATGGCGCGTTCCCAAAATATTTATCAGCATAAAATGGGACGAGGTGGATATGCTTATGTCAAAGAGAAAATGGTAAGATTACACAATGTTTGTTTTACCAATTAAGAGACGATCAATATGAGAAATGAATCTGTTTACATTGCCCAATTTGCACATTTGCATTAATACCCTCATTTTTCGATTATCTTGGTTTAACTGTACATGTGTAAGCATCCTCATATTTTCGTTTATCTTGGTTTAACTTTACATGGGTATGCATTTGATGTTTATTAGATCGAAAATAAAGAGATTGAAGCGGATGAAGAACCCCCGCGTGATGTAATGTGGGTGAAAGGAAGGGTAAACAAAGACGGCGAATACCCAAATGATGATATTAAATCAAAGGGAGATGAACTTGTAAGTTTGACTGCTAATTCTATTATTATGCTTATATAGTAGCAACATTTAACTGTGTACTAGCAGTAGTAGCTTGTATACCAGCAGTTACTCTAACAGCATCAAGAAGACTTTTAATCCCAACCTTTCCTATATTTTTTGTGCAGAAAGAAGCTGATGACAAGATCAAGGAAGGAACATCGAGTTTTGATGATGGCACTGATGCCATGACATTTGTATTTGGTAAGGAAAAGGGCGGTTATGCCAGAGGAGTGGGAGGTGCAGTAACATACAAAGAGTATTTTGGCCTTCCTCGAAGAAAACAAGAAGCCGATGAAAAAATTGCCTTACTTCAAACTCAACTGGATAATGAGAGACGCGAGCGTGAAGAAAAAGATAAATTGATCAAGAAATTGTCCGCCGAGATGACCGAAAAAGATGTGCAGGTCAATAAATTATCCGGTGAGGTGGAAAACACAAATATAGTGCTTGCTCAAATTCTGCAACAGTTGAATGATAAAGGGATGAATATAACTCTGCCAACTGAACCATCGCCAATAGCCTCAGTTGTAAGCCATTTTTTATGTTGTTAACAATTTCATTTTCTAATGCTAACACCACTGATGCTAATGATACTAGGCATTGAACATAAACTGATGAGTGACTGTATTTCTTAATTTATATTGCAGGTGACTCCAATGGCCATTGACAATATTGCAGGTAACTCCAATGGCACTCAACAAGTGGTGTTGTAAGTCCTAAAGATGCGGGAATTGAGGAGAAATCCAATGGCCTTGAAACTTCTAAAAAGGTAACGGAAACAATGGTAAGTATAGTAATAAAAGATCGCCCTTTGATTTTTGAATTTTACATACATGATCGACTAATGTACCGTGTTTTATATATACGTATAGGAACCTGCTGCTAAAACTGTCAGGCCTAAGCATAACCTTAAGTCACGACGAAACGGGTCTCCAGATTCCCAATTGCTACAAAATGTGTCGTCTCCAACACAACCACTGCCAACAGTATGTATTTCAACATGTTTCTTGTTACTCTTTTGTTTAAATAATGTAACGTGTTTTATATATACATATAGGAACTTGCTAAAACTGTCGGACCCAATAAGCCAAAGCAAAAGAAGCGACGAAACGGGTCTCCAGATTCCCAATCGCAACAAGATGTGTCTCTAACACAAGCACTGGCAACAGTATGTATTTCAACATGTTTCTTGTTATTCTTTTGTTTAAATAATTTCTGATATATACAAAAAAATTCTTTTTTTGTAGACACTTAAGTGCAAACTGTGGATTATAAAGCAAACAAATATTGTTGCTTTGGGTACCGTATACCAGTATCATGGAAAGCAAGTGCTGCATAACCGACCACTCCCAAGTGATTGCTACAAAGTGTCGATTGATGAATCGTTAGTTGATGCAGCATGCGTACCGGACGTAGCAAATAATGGGTTAAAAATAGTTAAGAATGTTGAAGGTAGTTTCGTTGCATGGCCAAAGGATCAAGTTATTTTTGAAGAGGTGGTACGTACATGTGTTTTTTCAACCTACATATATAATTATTCATATGTAATTCAATGTTTGATAGAAGCGTCTTTTGTTTACTACAGGTTACACCAACAAACCATGTGACTAAATGTGTACCACAAGCACCATCGAAGAAAAAATATATGTCTGCTAACGACTTAAGGCAAACTGCTAAGGGGGTGAAGGTTCAAAAGTCTTTAGATATTTGATTAATTAAGTACGACATTACAATTGTATATTTTGTCCAATTATATACATTCGAGTTTAATTCAATTTGAAATTTCTTGTGGTTTTTAATATTGTTTTATATATAATATATATACTCATTCCAGCAGCACTAGCATAGTACTAGCAGCAGTAACTCTGCTTCAGCAGGACTACCTTAGTACTGCTAGCAGTAGCAACTCTGCTCCAACATTATTGGTCACTCTTTGTTTAATTCGATGTGTGACTAAATAGTACCAAAGGCCACACAAAATAAAAATTCATGTGACCATTGTATGAACAATAGTCACGCAAAATACACATTTCTTCACTTTAAACAGCATATGGTCACACTTATTAACAACTTTGGCCACTTTATGCTTAATTGTATGTGACTAAATACCCAAAACAAGCATGCTTTGTGTGACTAAATATTATAAAAGGCCACACAAACATAAAATTCAAGTGGCCATTGGATGATCAATAGTCACACAAAATAAAATTTTCTTCACTTTAAACAGCATATGGTCACACTTATCAACACTTTTAGCCACTTTATGCTTAATTGTATGTGACTAAATAACCAAAACAAACATGCTTTGTGTGACTAAATATTACAAAAGGCCACACAAACATAAAATTCATGTGGCCATTGAATGATCAATAGTCACACAAAATACACATTTCTTCACTTAAAACAACATATGGTCACACTTATTAACACTTTTGGCCACTTTATGCTTAATTGTATGTGACTAAATACCCAAAACAAACATGCTTTGTGTGACTAAATATTACAAAAGGCCACACAAACTAAGAATTCATGTGACTATTGGATGATCAATAGTCACACAAAATACACATTTCTTCACTTAAAACAGCATATGGTCACACTTATTAACAGTTTTGGCCACTTTATGCTTAATTGTATGTGACTAAATACCCAAAACAAACATGCTTTGTGTGACTAAATATTACAAAAGGCCACACAAACTAAGAATTCATGTGACCATTGGATGATCAATAGTCACACAAAATACACATTTCTTCACTTAAAACAGCATATGGTCACACTTATTAACACTTTTGGCCACTTTATGCTTAATTGTATGTGACTAAATACCCAAAACAAACATGCTTTGTGTGACTAAATATTACCAAAGGCCACACAAACTAAGAATTCATGTGACCATTGGATGATCAATAGTCACACAAAATACACATTTCTTCACTTTAAACAGCATATGGTCACACTTATTAACACTTTTGGCCGCTGTTTTTTAAATTGTATGTGACTAACTCGAAAAAAACAACACACGCTGTGTGACTAAATCATTAGAAATGTCACATTTTTTATATTTTCATGTGGCCATAGGATGGGAAATAGTCACACATACTGATGAATCCAACAAAACTTGTGCCTAATTAGTCACACATATTCGGGTTTTGGTCACTCTTTTTCAATGAAAACGGTCACAAACTAAACAATGTGACCATATGATACCTACGGTGGCGCGACTTTTCGTCACACACACCCAAAAAAACATGTGTGACTATATGCATATAGTCACGCATTTTGGGTGTGACGAAAGCCACATTCTGTACCAGTGTTAGATACCTCAGAATCAGAACTTGATGAAGAAGAGTAAGCCATAAGTGCAAAGTTTGGTCCTTCAGCTGCTTGGTCACTCCAATCATATCCACCTAAACCATCACAAGACACCAAAGCTGTAGAAGTCTTAGGTTCCTCTGACACAGCTTTCCTTGAGCTCTCTCCATTCTTGTAGTCTTGGCTCCTTGGTGCCCTGCATTCCCTTGCAAAATGTCCCTTCCTGTGACAGTTGTAGCATTCAATCTTGGATTTATCAAAACCCATGTTATCCAGCCCATTGACCTTGAGGTTTCTTCCAGTCTTCTTCAAAAATCTCCTTGCCCTCATTGTCAACATTGCCATCTGCCACTTCAAGTCCATCTCTTCAAGATCATATGGATGAATCTGTTCCAAATCTTCGTGCATAATCTGAGGACTAGTAGATTGACCAGCTAAGAAATCATAGATAATAGCATCACTCAAGTTATCAAGAGTTGCAGACCCAGCAGCATTAACTTTTGTGCCAGCAGTACTAACTCCATGAGCAGTATTAACTGCTTCATTAGTACTGCCAGAACTGTTATTAGAGGAGGACACAAAAGCTAAGTTTTGTATGCTTGAGGATGAGCTAGATGACCCTTTGACTTCATGTTCATAAACTTTAATATTGTTATACAGATCATCTAAACTCATTGTATCAAGATCAGCCTTGTTTCTCCATACCACAGTATGTGTATTCCACTCTAGTGACAAGCTTCTCAGAAACTTTTGATTTATATCTTCTTGAGGAATTGAGACTTCCACAAGTGCTAGTTGACTAATAAGTTTCTGAAGTCTTTCAAAGGTCTGATCAAGATTCTCAGAACTTGGAGCAGCAAAATTCTCATATTGTTGCTTCAAAAGGTTCTTCATGGTCTTCTTGGTAGCAGCATTCCCTCCAAACATTTTCTCAATAGCTTCTAACAACAATTTAGCATCTTTGATGTGATTGAAAGTCAACTGATGGTCATTAGGAATGCCCATCATGAGAGTGCTTCTTGCCTTAACTTCCAGTCTTCTTTGTGCCTTGTCTTCAGCAGTTTTAATAGGCAAGGTAATGACAACACCATCAGCAGAAGTTTCTGTTTTAGGTAAAGAATTGCCAGTCTCTATGACCTCCCACATAGAATAATCAACCATCTGAATATACTGCTCTATTCTCATTCTCCATAGCTCATACTCTCTAGACTTAAGCATTGGTACCTTTGATGCAGTAATCATGTGTGTAGATTCTGACTCCATGTCTTCAGTAAGATCAGAACAGTCTTGAGTCTAAACAGGTTCTTCTTGATCACAGCTTCTAGATCACAAGCTCTGATAGCACTTGTTGATCCCAGTTATATACTTGATCAAATCCTTTAGCTTGTAAAGGTTTAGTTATCTTAGATAAATCTAAAACAACTAAATATAGAAACTGTCTTGAAGTATATCAAACACAATGCGGAATCTTGTATTTGATCTTATTTTAGGTAAAAGGGAGTAATCTTCCACCCTGGTAAATATATTAAAACCGAAAAAGTTAAGTACAAAGGATATGGGTGAATCCCATATCTCAGCCCGTTACATAGGCGAAAAGCTTACATAACAAGGAACTTCCTATTTTCTAAACAAGAAAATAAGCCACTACTCATAAAATAACAGAAAACTCCTATGAAGACAAAATTACTTCTTGCCAAGACCTTGGAGCTTGATATCATACATGTCATAGAAGGCATCCAAATTCTCGGGAAGATCATCAATTTGTTCCGCATAGTCATCATAATCATATTCCAGGTTGTTCCCCCCTCCAAATAAGTTCACGGACTCATCAAAAGTGTTAACGACTTCCTCATCACTATCAGAATCACCAATATCTCCCACCTTAGAGAATGGGTTCACTCTTTTAGTGGCAGAAGTAGATGGAGAAACTAAAGAACCAGGCTTACCAACTACACCCTGCACCTTCTCTTTCACAACACTCACAAGTGGTTCTTGTGACACATTACCAGTCTTAGAGATCCATCCTTCTTGGCTTCCATTGTATTTCCAGAATCTAACTCATTCACCTTATCTTGCATTGTACTACCAGCAGCCACATCCTTAACCACATCGTTAGTAGGAATACCCAAGTCATCAGTATCATCCATATTAAGGGCATCAAACTGATAAGATGTAACAAACTTTTTTCCACTTGTACTCGCCACATCAGCAGCCTTCTTCTTAGTGACATCCACTTTCTTAGGTTCAGGAGGAGTCTTTTTAGGTTGGTATTGAAACTTCTTACCAACAACAGGTTTCGTAAACCCTCCTTGACCCGGAGCAACTGGACCACCTTGTTTACCTTTCTTCTTGTTGTTGATAGTTTGGAAACCATCATTAGCACTCTTAGTAGGCTGAACAGGGGGTAGAACAGATTTTGGACAATCAACAAGAGTATGATCAAAGATCTTACATGTATCACATCGAGGTGGTTTCCACTCGTACTCAACCCGTATCTTTTCAATAGTCAAACCCGACCCATCAAGTAGAGGTATTTCAACAGTTATGCTGTCCCTAAGTACCTCATTCGCCTTAACGTCAATCAAGCATCTAGCAAAACTATTGCGGCCCCATGATTCCTTGCACATTTGACTAGTATAAGCATTTAACATTCTCGTTGTAGCAATCAATGTAGCAAGAAGACTAAGACCGTCATCAGAGAACATAGCAAGAGGAACATCATGAAATTTAACCCACACCGGAATGTTGGTCAAATCCTCTTTAAGTAAGTTGGTGTTCAAGGTCCATGGCTTAAGAATAATAGGAACATTTCTAATCAACCATGACCCGTTTTCAAGGACATCATCAACACCTTTCTTCGAATTAAACTTAAAGAAAAAGAACCCCTTTGCATTCATCATAACCCTCTATATACCATACTTAGCCCACACATTGCAAACATAATAATCAACAACAGGAAAAGCAATGCGTTTACCAAGAAAATAACCATAGAGAGTATTTTCAAACCTAGTGTTCACCTCTTCAACGACTTTCATAGGAACAGAAAGATCCACACCATTAGTTTTCTTGCTACACTCCAGCCTACGAAAGTTAGACGTGTGTTTCATAGGTTGTTTCATAGCACTCTCGGCATTCTTAGTTTGGACAGCATGCATTACATTTTCAAAATCCTTACAAGCATCCAAGACGACCTTATTAACACTATGGGCTGAAGTAGGTGCAACATTATGACCAGCCTCATGTGAAGTAGAGGTAACACCACTCGAATCGTTAACCACTTTAGGAGCTTCCTTAGAATGATCAAGTGAAACCGGCTTCACTTGCGTAGGATTAAGAGCATTGGCCTCAGAAAGTGTTGGGAACTCATTAGGATTAGGATAGTTAACAGTAGCTCCATCATTAACAGCCCATGCATTATCCACCACATCACCAAGATAACTATTAGGGTTCATCGTTGAATCCAAACTCAACTCCCCAAGACTAGTAGTAGCAGCTCCAATAGCCTCGGTGCCATCAGAATCCAACATAGGGTTTTTCAAAACCCTAGTAGCTTGACGTAAGTGTTGCACACCAGAACCTTCATCTTGTCCCTTCAGCCTACTCATACGAGCAGCAAATTCACTAAGATCAACATTAACCTTACCACCATCCTTCGAACAAGATGCATTTTTGTTATTAAGAAACCCTTTATTTATCATCTCTCCTAAAAACCCACATACAATAAAACCACAGCAGTTCAACCAAGTAGAAAGAAACCCTAACTAAAAAGTTAGGGTTTAGACGAATAGCACCAGAAAACTAACCTCCAACCATGATATAGTGTCGATCAATACCAGATATAAGTGATAATGATCAATCGATCAACAATAAATAGGCAAAACCGATTACAAAATAGAAGTAGATATAGGTCGGTTTAAACCTAAGTGTAGCGATACCCTAAAAAATGATATGCAAGAACCTTTAAATCGTGTGAAAACAAACACCAAACCAATCAATTAAACAATTAACAATAGATGTTGATCATTAACCGAATCAGTTTGATGTAGTAGACACAAGAGATAATTTCTTGTATTTGATCTTAAGAAGAACTTAATATTGAATTATTAGTAAATAATGAATATCAAACAAAACACTTCAATATTATTAGTAATACGAATACTTAAAAGTATTACGGTTTACAACCTTGAAGTATATAAAAGAATCGTAAGAATCATTATGAATCTCTATGCCCTAGGACCTCCTTTTATAGACTAAGGATTCGTAGTCGGCTTACAATTACTTGCTATACAAGATAAATCTTAATAGAATTTTTTCTAAACTTATCTAGACATACTATACATAATAACCGACTCTAATACTCTAGAAACACTAATAATGCATCAGCAGCACTAACTTTTTGTTCTAGCAACATTAAAACTTCAGCAGCATTAACTTAGTACTAGCAGTACTAAGTTTTCTTCTAGCAGCATTAACTACTTAGAGTATTTTTCCTTGAAGTCTGTCAGCAGTCTTAATTTACTATAGCAGTCTTAACTTCCATAAGCAGCATTAACCTTTACAACTAGCAGCAGTAATGACTTGTAACATTTTTCTTGTAATCCCTGAGCAGTCTTAACATCATGAAAGCAGTAGTAACTCAAGAAGCCTTTAAAACCCAACAGTTCCTAATGAAGCACTTATCATATTCATACCTGTAATGAAAGATCCACATTTGTCGGGTAAGGGGAAAGCCGACTTTCAAAATTCGTCCCGAACCAAACAGTAGGCTGGTGCGCTGCTGGTGCGTCGGAGCACTGGCAGCGCGTCAGGCCCAGTTATTAGGGAGGGAGAATTTTGGCTAACGTTTGTAATTTTATGTGTTGCGAAGGTTTATTTTTCATCATTAAAATATAAGGAGACTTGAATAATGTTGTTCCAACACCCCCCAAATCAGCTTCAAACTTCCCCAAATAAACTTTCACCACTAAAAAAAAAATATGAGTGTTTTTTTCTGGCACGGTACCACTAAATTCCTAAATTTAGTGGTACCGTGATGTATTTAGTGGTACCGTCCCTTTGTAACGGGCAAATTTTTTCTGCCTATAAATATCATTCCATTTCATAGTTTTTGGGTACCCTTTTTCACACAAAACTTTCTGAGTTAAATCCCTCAATCACATTTACATTTCCTTGATCATTTAGATAGTTTTCTTTTGTTTAAAAGTGATCCAATTATCCAACTAAGTGATCACCATCATTCCTCTACTAGTGCAAGAGAAGAACACAAAGTATCAAGAAGATACAAGGTGTTGTAGTATTAGTGTAGTGCACTCGTAACACTTGTTACATACTTGTTGTATCTTGACATACATCATGTCTCATTTCATCTTGTCTAGTTATATTGTGTTTCATCTTGTTTAGTTATATTATGTGGATCATTGTGATCTTGTAGAGATCGTGTGGATCTCGTGTAGATTGAGTTGAGTGTGTGTAGATTAAGTGGATCAAGAGTAGATTGTGTGGATCGTGTAGATCGTGTGATAAGTAAGGATCATGTGGATCGTGAGTGAGATTGGTACTAGCTAGATTAGTACTCGACATTTAGCTTAGTGTCGGAAATAGTGATAAGCGACGTTGTTCGGTTTTCTCCGCCTGAAGGAAGTTTGTTGACATAGTGCTTAGAACTCTCGAGTTGGGTACTCGGGGAGTGGAGCAGGGCGAAGAAGAGCTTCGTTACTGAACCACTGTAAATCTCTTTGCCTCGGTTTGATATTTCCATCTCTTACTCTTTATCTTTTTGTTTATATTTGATTGTTGTAGTTTAGTATTCATATTGTTGTTGGTTGATTTCACAAAGGATTGAATCTAAGTTTTTCAGAAAGTAAACTTTTATAATTAACGAAAAACCAGTAAAACTATTCGACTCCCCCTTCTAGTTTTTCACACAGTTGTATATATAAATATTAAAAAATGTTTTATTTCATAAATAAATCGATAAGAGGTGATTAAAAAAATTAAATTCGGTTAATGCTCTTAAATAAAGTATTAACTCAAAAACAAAGATTAGTAAATATATGAAATAAATATTAGTATGCATGTATGACAATTAACATTTCTACTCAGTTCTTTTTTTTTTTTTTTTTTTTTTTTTTTTTTTTTTTTTTTTTTTTTTCATCAAAGGGGAAATCAAAAGTAAAGTAAAGGTAATAAAAGGAGTGGAGAGAAGGGTACGAAAATTGGTATTTATTTTGTGTTCTTATGCTCAAATAAAAACAGAAGAAAGTGAAAGGAAGACAAAACTTTATCTACAAAAAACTTCATCTTACAAAAAACTTTATCTGAAACAAATCCAATAATTGACCCACCAAATCAATGCAACACTTCAGTGATGGATGGATGGATCTGAAAGTTTAGTTGCTTCTCCAAACAATGGATCTGAAAGTTTAGATTGCGTTCTTTTTTTTGACAAGACACGGTCACCGCTGCCGCCGTCGTTGATGAAGGGATGGAAGATTCCGACGGTTTTGTTTTTGGAAATTTGGTGTAGAAAGAAGAAGAAGCGTTTTTGAAGTTGTTGAGTTTTTACAGCAAGTCAATTATTGGATGAAAGACTTTCACTCTTCCCTTCACTTTTTTTCCATATTTGGGATGAAAGACTTTTGAAGAAAAAACATTAAAATCTCCACTCAGTTTTATCCCCCTCCTTTCCTTTTCTCTTTTCAAAAAATCTGAGAACACCATACTTTTTTTAATTTTAGTCCATTTCTTTCACTTGCTTCCCAAAACTAAACTTAAGAACACAGTGTAAGACTAAATGTTAAAGTATATAAACATATGCTAATAAGAGGTAACATAAGAGTAATTATAAGAAATAAACGAGAAATGTACGTAGCTCAATCTACTAAGGGTGCGTTTAGTTGGAGGAAAACACCCTTGTTTTTCACAAAATGTTTTGTAGAAAACAAGGAAAACAGAGATCACGTTCAAATTAGCGTTTTCCAACAAAATATTTTCCAAAACACAAAATTTCTATTTCCAACTCTAATAAACAAAACCACAAAACATTTTTTTTTTGTTTTCTCTATTTCCTATTTCTACTCTATTTCCCTTAAAATAACATAATGTCATACCCTAACGCCAAACACCACCCTCCCACAGCCCACATCAGCCATCACCACCCTCGTCGGCGTCGCTCCAATCGTTTTTTACGTTTTCGTCCGATTCTATACATTTTCGTCCGATTCTTTACGTTTTCGTCCGATTCTTTACGTTTTCGTCCGATTTTTTACGTTTTCGTCCGATTCTTTACGTTTTCGTCCGATTCTTTACGTTTTCGTCCGATTTTTTATGTTTTCGTCCCATTTTTTACGTTTTCGTCCAATTTTTTCCGTTTTCGTCTGAATTTTTACGTTTTCGTCTGATTCTTTACGTTTTCGTCCGATTCTTTACGTTTTCGTCCGATTCTTAACGTTTTCGTCCGACTTTTTACGTTTTCGTCAGATTCTTTACGTTTTCGTATGTATTTTTACATTTTTGTCTGAACTTTTACGTTTTCGTCCGATTCTTTACGTTTTCGTCCGATTATTTACGTTTTCGTCCGATTCTTTACGTTTTTGTCTTTTTTTATATTTTCGTCTGACTTTTTACGTTTTCGTCCGATTCTTTACTTTTTCGTCTGTTTTTTTAAGTTTTCTTCTGAATTTTTACATTTTCGTCTGATTTTTTACGTTTTCGTCTAATTCTTTACGTTTTCGTCTGATTTTTTACGTTTTCGTCCGATTCTTTACGTTTTCGTCCCATTTTTTACGTTTTCGTCCGATTCTTTATGTTTTTTTCTTTTTTTTTACGTTCTCGCCTGAATTTTTACGTTTTCGTCCGTCTCCTTACGTTTTCGTTCGATTATTTACGTTTTTGTCCGATTTTTTACGTTTTCGTCCGATTCTTTACGTTTTCATCTGTTTCTTTACGTTTTTGTCTGACTTTTTACGTTTTCGTCTGATTCTTTACGTTTTCGTCTGTTGTTATACGTTTTCCTCCATTTTATTATGCATTCATCCTTCTTTTATGTTTTTTTACGTTTTCTTACGTTTTCGTCTTTTTTTACATTTATTTAGGTTTCGTTTGACAAAAACGTAAAAAAACATAAAAGAGAGGACGAAAACATAATAAAGCGGGCGAAAACGTAAACAATGGACGAAAACATAAAAAAACAAATGAAAATGTAAAAAACAAACGAAAACGTAAAAATATTGATGAAAACCCTAAAAATAGATGAAAACGTAAAAAAACGGATGAAAACGTAAAAATTGAGACCAAAACGTAAAAAAACAAACGAAAACGTAAAGTATCGGACGAAAACATAAAGAATCGGACAAAAACCTAAAGAATCGGACGAAAACGTAAAGAATCGGACAACAACGTAAAAATTAGGACGAAAACGTAAAGAATCAGAGGAAAACGTAAAGAATCGGACGAAAACATAAAAAATCGAACGAAAACATAAAGAATCGGACGAAAACGTAAAAAATGGACAAAAACGTAAAGAAACAGATGAAAACGTAAAGTATCGGACTAAAACATAAAGAATCGGACGAAAATGTATAGAATCGGACGAAAACGTAAAGAATCGGACGAAAACGTAAAAAAATGGACGAAAATGTAAAAAAACAGACGAAAACGTAATAAAACGGACGAAAACGTAAAAAAGTGGACAAAAACGTAAAAAACAGACGAAAAAGTTATTAAAAAAAATAATAATAAAAATAAAATAAAAACATTTATTAGTTATTTCACGTTTTCGAATTATAGTTTTCGAATTATAGTCGCTTGAAGATTTTTTGATGTTATATTTTACTTTTTTAATTCTTTATTTTCTCGTATTAGATTTTTTTAGTTATTTTATAATTTAGTTGGTTAGTTTATAACATTTGTTTTTGTGTTTTGAAGCTCCTGCCATGTTGTTTCTAATTTTTGTTTGTCTTCGAAAGCGGATGCCACCAAGGCATCGAATTCCTGGCATCATGTAGGCAAAATAACAGAACATATAAGAGGCAATTCAATAAATGATTAAGAGAAACCTAGATGGAAACAATACACACAACATAAACACATACGTGTTGGACCAGTCCGAGAATCCCAGATATACTAGGAAGTATCTGCTTCTCTACCTGCACACATAATTAACAATTCAAGATGTCAGCTCCAGGATATACAAAATTAAGCTATAACAATCACAAGACGCTGATGTGTGCCTAAACACACATCATTTTTATACTGGAAAAACACACTAAAATAGACTAATAACCTTGAAAAACATTAAATTATATTGCAAATATGTTTGGGTTTTGTTATTATGTCTTGCAGGTACAAGGGTTTGAAAGCAAAGCGAAAACGGTAATTACTCGAGCACTCCATTGGAAAGAGCACGAAATTACGAGTCCAAAGGCACGAGACAAGAATTATTTGGTGCAATTGCTAAGATAAAGATAATTTGGAAGATTATGTGCTATGCAAAAATTTATTAATTGAAGCCCAAATTTAATAGCTCAATGATGAAGAGAAGCCCAATTTGAAAAATAAAAAGGCTAAGATATTTTAAATGGTGAGGCACGTGAGTCATGCTGTCTAGAAGGCCTTTCATATGCGACAAAAGGAAAAATATTTAATGAGATGCCCATCCCACGTGAAGGAGAATTAGCAGAGACTTTTAAAGGGTGCATTTGAATGTGAAGGAGAAATTAATATATTGGCACGTGTAACTAACTTCTTTAAATTAATTCATCAAACAAAGGCGTGTCCTCCTTTGCTGCTCCACCAAGCCACACGCTCCATTCTCTTTTTCAACCAATTCGATCGCGACACGTGGCCATTGTGAGCTGTTTCATTTTCGGAAGGGACTAGAAGAAATCCCATCATTTGGCTATAAATATGATTGGCACCAGATCCGAGAGGAGGCTATTCATTCATATTAACTCCGCATATTTATTTCACACACACAGTTGTATTTTTTTTTAGTAGCAGTTCGTTTTTTTATTGTTTCTTTCTTTTAGCTTATTAAGATTTAATATCTTCTAGCTTATTTGTAGTGCTTATTTTATAAAAAAAATTTAGCTTATTAATGAAAAAGATGTTTATTACTTAGGCTTATTTCTCTTCTTCTCATCTCTTTCTTTATTTTCTTTTTCTTTTTCTCATCTAATAAGTTATATTAGCTTATTAGCTTATTACATCTTTTTATTTCTCTTCTTCACCCTCTAGCTCGATTCAAACACAAAAAGAGATGCGTGAGCTTATTATGCTCGGCTTATTTTCCAAATAAGCCTTGACACCTCTTAGTTTGAGAGCACTTTTCTTTATTTTTAGCTTTTTATATAGCTTATTAATTAGATCTATTAGTTTTATCAAGTTTTTTCATAAAAAGTTTGCAACTTTTTGAGTATTTTTTGAACAATAAGCTATTTAATAGCTTGTTCATTTAGATCTAGTCCTTAAACATACCCGATTCGCGTCTATTCTTCGTAGTAGGCAACTTAGCTTCGGGTGGACTTAGATCTATTAGTTTTTAGTCATAAAGTTTTAATCTTTTTACTTTTTAGACTATTTTTAGCTTATTCCATATAGTAGTAGTGCTTATTATTGCTTATTATTCACTAACCATTGATAAAGTTTTGATCTTTCTTTGTTTCTCGCCATCCTACATCTAAGGCGTGGAGCTTACGGGTCTTATAACCTTTAAAATCATTAAAGCTTACAACTTTATTAACTTTTATTAAGTTGTTTAGTTAATAAAGCTTTAAACTTTATTAACTATATAGCAAAATTAAAGTTAACAAAGACATAAACTTTAATCATTTATTTAGTTTATAAGATCGGGTGGTTATTCTCTCGTATAAATCACCGGGTCATAATCTCCTTCCTTTTTATCATTTTTAGTTTAAATATCTAGTTGTAGATCATGTTTATTATTGTGAAATTATTTAGCTTTTGTTAGTTTGATTAATATGAGTAGTGAGTAGATCTTGTTATATGTTTGTTAAGTGTTGGTGAATTGTGCAATTAAGTGTGAAACGTTAGAAATTATTAGTTGATAACCTTTGGTCTACTTGTTTTGGTTTTTAGTAACTTTTACGGGCAAAAGCCGTAAAGGTAACTAATTATCTAAACCAAATAGATTTTACCTAGTTAAAAAGAAGTGTTTTCAATATAAACCAACGTTGTGAGAAAACATTCCTTTTTAAACGGGTATTCAAAGGTTGTTGATTAATAATTTCCGGATTATTTGTGGATCTTTTTAGTTGGTTGTTTTTTAACGGGCAAAAGCCGTTAGGAAAATTGATTATTTAGATCTAATAATTATTACCAAGAAAAATTGATTGTTTTCAATATAAGCCAACGTTGTGAGAAAATGATTTATTTTGATAGGTATTAATTAAAAAGGGGCTTAAAATGATAATTCACACTTAATGATCTTTTCACAACACTTGACAAGCATATCTTTTTATATCATATTCTTAGCTAAATTTTATTGTCATTTAGTTGCTATTTGATTAGTTTAAATTTTGATTAGTTAAAATAGATCTTAAATCTCAAAAATCCAAACCAAAAATATCCGACAATCAAGCATTAAAACTAAAAACACAAACGTAAATCTCAATTCAAATCTCGTTGGGAAAACGACCTCGGAAGATCAATTTATCACTTGTCCTCAAGTGAATCTTGGTTCTAACGGGAAAACTTACAAATATTAAAACTGCTCTATCTATAACGAATCAGTTTTTGGCGCCGCTGCCGGGGAGATTTGTTAAGAATTTTGCGTTTTGTTTGTCGTTGGTGCCTTGAAGATCCTTTCTTTCGAAAGTTTATTTTGTTAAAAATTTGAAAAAAATCCAAAAAAATTAAAATATACAAAAAGCCAAAAATATTTTTCTTTTTCTATAACTCTTAAAAAATCCAAAAATATTTTTCTTTTCAAAATATTTTTCGAAAAAATCCAAAAATATTTTTTCTCTTATTTCTTTTTAGTGCATGAGCACACGATCTTCTTCCAACGAACTAAATTCTCCCCTTTCAAATCCCGAAAGATTAATTCGACAAAGAAATCGTTGTGATCCGTCACTTATTAATATGAATAATCAAAACCAAAATCAGGGACTGCCTCCTGCGGGACCTATTCCTCAAAATCCGGCTCCCGATCTCCGAACGATGGAGGAGCTGTGCCAGCCGACTATGAATGGACGAGGCGGACCGATCGCTCCCGTTAACATTCAGGCTACGGATTTCGGACTTAAGAATCATATGATTCAACAAGTCCAACAGATTTGTCAATACCACGGTTTACCGGGGGACGATGCTAATAAGCATATTGACAAATTCTTGACCGTTACTCAGAGTATGAAGCAAAATGGCGTCCCGCATGACGTCCTTCGCTTGAATCTCTTTCCCTACTCTTTGACACATCATGCCACCGCTTGGTTTGATCGTCTTCCAAAGAATTCTATCCATAGCTGGGAGGAGATGGTTTCTAAACTTCTATCTAAATACTTCCCTCCTTCTATGGTCACAAAATTGAGAAACGATATCAGTAACTTCCGACAGCTTCCCGACAAATCTTTATTCGAAGCTTGGGAACGTTACAAAGTTTCGATTGACCGGTGTCCTAATAATAATATGTTACCCGTTACAATTATAGATACATTCTATAACGGGTTAACTTTGAGACACCGAGATACAATCAATGCGGCTGCTGGAGGCACCTTTATGAAAAGGCGGCCCGAAGAGTGTTATGATCTCATCGAAAATATGACCGCTCACCACAATGACTGGGATACCTCAGCTCAAAGGGGCGAGTCATCTGGATCTATCACTTCTTCTCCTGAATTAGCAGCCATGGCTAAGCAAATCGAAGAAATGAACAAAATTTTTCTAAGAATGAGCCAAATTAATCAGCAAGCTAATGTTATCAATCCTGGTTGTGAGACTTGTGGTGGTCCACATCATTATTCCGAGTGTCAAGCCGCCGGTGGCTTCACTCAAGGAGACGTATATGCTGCTACGGGATCTTTTAATATGGGAAGTAATTCTTACCAACCACAAGGAAACCGTAATCTCTTAAGCTATCGTTCCAACAATTATCTTGGGCCACCCGGTTTCAATCAAACAAATAACCCTAATCAGAACAATCAAAATTTTCAAAACAGAAATAACCAAAATCAGTTCCAAAATCGTTCAAATCAAGGGTTTAATCAAAACAACCGGGGACAAAATTTTAACCAAGGTTACAATTTCAATCAAAATCAAGGATTTAATCAAAACCAAGGCCAAAATTTTAACCAAAATCAAGCTCAGACGCATTTTAACCAAGCCCCAAATACTCCATCTACGGATGAGTTGTTAAGAAAACATATGATTGCGTCTGAGGCTAAGTTTCAATTATTAGCAAATCAATTGACAAAAATGGAAAAGGCTTTAAATGAAAGACCTCAAGGTGGGCTTCCTAGCAACACCGTCACAAATCCTAGGGAAGACCTTAAAGTAATTACCACACGGAGTGGTCTTACTTTGGCTGGACCCTCAGTTCCACCACCTAATCCTTCTTCTTCTAAGGAGGTGGAACGAGACCCGGAGACTACCATGGACCAGGTGCACATTTCAAGTCCAGAAAGTACCGCACGAGTCCCACCTCCGGTAATTCAGCCGACTCCCGTTTCTAAACAAAAAGAAATCCCTGAGCAAAATCCTCATCAACCTCCCATTCCTTATCCTTCGAGGTTGAACAAGGAAAAGCTACAAGACAAATCTGATATTCAAATTCACAAGTTCTTGCAAATGTTCAAGAAACTTCACATCAATATCAGTTTTGCCAAAGCTTTAGCTCAGATGCCAAAATATGCTAAAATGTTGAAAGATCTCCTTACCAATAAGGAGAAACTTCTTGAATTGGCTAATACTCCTCTTAATGAGAATTGCTCAGCGGTCCTCCTTAAAAAGTTACCTGAGAAACTAGGAGACCCTGGGAAATTCCTCATTCCTTGTGATTTCGGCAAGCTTGAGGGATGCATGGCCTTAGCCGATCTAGGTGCCAGCATCAATTTGATGCCTCTTTCTGTATGGGAAAAGCTAAAGCTTGGTGAACTGAAACCCACTCGAATGACCCTCGGACTAGCTAATCGAACGGTTGCTTACCCAGTTGGTATAGCTGAGGACGTCTTCGTACAAGTGGGAAAGTTCACATTCCCTGCTGACTTCGTTGTTGTAGACTATGAAGTCGATCCTCGTGTTCCCCTTATCTTAGGGAGACCTTTCTTGAGGACGGCTCGTGCTTTGATTGATGTCTACGAAGAAGAGATAACTATAAGAGTCGGTGATGAAAAATTGGTCTTAAATATTGGGAATACTTCGAAGTATCCTAATGAGCATGAGTCAATCCATCGGATTGATACCATTGACACGGCATGCGAGGATCATTTCCATGAAGTGTTAAATGTTCAAAAATCAATTCATCTATTGAGTGGCAGTCCCACTCCATCTTCTGATTCTGTTGTCGCGGCTCTCTCCCCATCTCTTACCCCCTTCGGGGATAGTGATTTTCTCTTGGAGGAGACCGACGCTTTTCTTGCTCTTGATGATTCAATTTCACCGGAAATTGATAATGGAATTTATGATTCAGAGGGGGATATTCTTTTTCTTGAACAATTGTTAAATGATGATTTGACAAAAGATCTCCCTCCGAAAGAGCTTGAAAATGACGAAACCAAAAAGGCTAAATCTTCCGTTGAAGAGCCTCCTGAAGTAGAACTTAAAGACTTACCTTCCCACCTCGAGTACGCGTTTTTAGAGGGAACTTCAAAGTTACCCGTAATTATCGCTAAAGACTTGAAGAGTGAGGAAAAGGACGAGCTTATTAAGGTTTTAAAGTCACACAAACGAGCGATTGCTTGGAAAATATCTGACATCAGGGGCATTGATCCTAATTTTTGCACCCACAAAATATTGATGGAAGATGACTTTAAACCTGCTGTCCAACACCAGAGAAGGGTAAATCCAAAAATTCATGAAGTCATTAAAGAAGAAGTTATCAAACTTCTCGATACTGGATTGATTTACCCTATCTCGGATAGTTCTTGGGTTAGTCCTGTGCACGTCGTACCCAAGAAGGGGGGTATGACGGTGGTTACTAATGATAATAATGAGTTAATTCCGACAAGATTGGTCATGGGTTGGCGTGTTTGTATCGATTATCGAAAATTAAATGATGCCACCCGTAAAGACCATTTTCCTCTTCCATTCATGGACCAGATGCTAGAACGTTTAGCTGGGAATGAATTCTATTATTTTCTTGATGGTTTTTCTGGTTACTTTCAAATTCCTATCGATCCCTAAGACCAAGAAAAGACCACATTCACCTGCCCTTATGGGACATT
Organism: Artemisia tridentata subsp. tridentata; assembly: GCA_021014915.2. NCBI lineage: Eukaryota > Viridiplantae > Streptophyta > Magnoliopsida > Asterales > Asteraceae > Artemisia > Artemisia tridentata. Next base: position 51,031,459 of record CP139508.1, read on the forward strand.
TGCATACCGTAGGATGCCTTTCGGTCTTTGCAATGCCCCGGGAACTTTTCAAAGGTGTATGGTCGCAATCTTTCATGATATGATTGAGAAAACCATGGAAGTTTTCATGGATGATTTTTCGGTCTTCGGGGATTCGTTCTCTTCTTGCCTCTCCCATTTAGACAAGATGCTCAAGAGGTGCGAAGACACCAATCTTGTCTTAAATTGGGAGAAGTGCCACTTTATGGTCAAAGAGGGCATTGTCCTCGGCCACAAGATTTCTAAAAATGGTATCGAGGTGGATCGTGCTAAAGTTGATGTTATTGCTAAATTACCTCCTCCCACCTCGGTCAAAGGAATTAGGAGTTTCTTGGGTCATGCCGGCTTTTATCGTAGATTTATTAAAGACTTCTCCAAAATAGCCCGGCCCATGACCCATCTTTTAGAGAAAGAAACTCCGTTTGTGTTTTCGAAAGAATGTTTCGAATCATTTGAGCATCTTAAAAAGAAATTAACTGAAGCTCCTATTCTCATTGCCCCTGATTGGGACCTACCGTTTGAACTTATGTGTGATGCTAGTGACTTTGCGGTAGGTGCAGTCTTGGGGCAACGAAAGAACAAATATTTTCAGCCTATACATTATGCAAGTAAGACCTTATCTGGTGCTCAGACACATTACACCACCACAGAAAAAGAACTATTGGCGGTGGTGTATGCGTTTGAGAAATTCCGATCTTACCTTGTCTTATCTAAGACAATAGTGTATACGGATCACTCGGCTTTAAAGTATCTATTTGCTAAACAAGACGCTAAGCCGAGACTGCTCCGATGGATTCTCCTCCTTCAAGAATTTAATATCGAAATTCGAGACAAAAAAGGAGCGGATAATCTAGCGGCTGATCACTTGAGTCGTCTTGAAAATCCTCATCAAGGGGATCTCGTTGAAATGGAAATGAATGATAACTTTCCACACGAGTCCCTAAAGATGATTTCTGTAAAAAGTGATGATGAACCCCCGTGGTTTGCCGATATTGCAAACTACCTAGTGGGTAATGTGCTTGTGAAAGGGATATCATCCCAACAGAAGAAGAAATTCTTTAAAGATATTCGACATTACTTCTGGGATGACCCCTATTTGTTTAGAATTTGTGCTGACCAAATAATTAGGCGGTGTGTGGAGGGAAAGAAGCTTCAGATATTCTTGCAGCTTGTCACCATGGTCCCACCGGAGGACATCATGGCCCGAACTACACCGCCAAGAAAGTCTTCGATTCTGGTTTCTATTGGCCCACGATTTATCGTGATGCCCATGACATGGTCAAAAATTGTGACTCATGTCAGCGTCAAGGAAAAATCTCACAGCGGGATGAAATGCCCCAAAATTCTATTCAAATTTGTGAGATCTTTGACGTATGGGGCATTGACTTTATGGGGCCGTTCCCGTCTTCACGAGGGAACAAGTATATACTCGTGGCTGTCGATTATGTGTCTAAATGGGTTGAAGCCAAGGCTTTACCCACGAATGACGCCCGAGTAGTTGTGAAATTTCTGAAACAATTATTTTCCCGATTTGGAACCCTACGGGCCATCATTAGTGATCATGGTACTCATTTTTGCAACGATCAATTTGCTAGGGTGATGGAAAAATATGGTGTCAAACATAAACTTTCTACATCATATCACCCTCAGACTAGTGGCCAAGTGGAGGTGTCCAATCGCGGTTTGAAAAGAATTTTGGAAAGGACAGTAGGTGAGCATCGTGCCAAATGGGCTGACAAATTAGATGACGCTTTATGGGCTTTCCGTACTGCTTTCAAGACACCCATCGGGTGTACTCCTTATAAGCTCGTGTACGGAAAGGCTTGTCATCTCCCCATTGAGCTCGAGCACAAAGCCTACTGGGCCTTGAAATGGACTAATTTTGATTTAAAGACTGCGGGTGATCACAGAAAGATCCAATTAAATGAATTAAATGAACTTCGTGATCAAGCCTATGAGAATTCTTTGATCTATAAGGAAAAGACAAAGAAGATTCACGACTCAAAAATCAAAAACCGAGAATTCCATGTCGGTGATCGTGTTCTTCTTTTTAATTCTAGATTGAAGATTTTCTCGGGCAAATTGAAATCCCGTTGGTCTGGCCCGTTTACGATTACTGAAGTGTTTCCTTATGGCACCGTCGAGTTATCCCAACCCGACGGTCCCAACTTTAAGGTAAACGGGCATCGGATTAAACACTACTATGGAGGGGACATTCCTGATTTGGATGTCCCGGATCTCCAACCTTCCCCCATGGACAACTGAATTCGGGGGCGAGTCAAGCTAGTGACTCATTAAAAAAACAAGCGCTTCTCGGGAGGCAACCCGTGTTATCTATCTATCTATCTTTTATTTTCTAATAAGTGTGTTGTGTAGAATAGTGTGGGGGTGTGTTTCTTTCCATGTGGTTTTGCAGGGTACCGTTTTGCTTTTAGGACTCCCTATGATCGAGAAGACCTCCGTGCTTGTTTTCAAACCCTCCAATCACTCGGCCTCCGATCATTACTTACCTTGGGATATCCTTTAGTCATATATATATTTATAAAAATGTTTTTCCCCTTTCACACTTGGAATTTTTAAACAAAAGCCATTTTCAATCCTAAGTGTGGGGGTAACACCCGTCATTTTTAAACATTGAGGCCAATGTTCAGTTTTAAGTGTGGGGGGGATTTCCATCGGAAATGACTATACCTTGTACTTGCTTTTACCTCACGCAACCCCGTTTTTCCTCCTAAAAAAAATTGAAAAATTCAAAAAAATGAGAAAATTTAAAAAATTTTGCAAAAATATAATAAGTGTTTTGACACATTGTTGACTTTCCGCTGGTGAGAGTAGGAATAAAATTCTGACTTGACCGGGCATGTTGAGCCCTAGCTTGTCCCCTTAACCTTTCTTGGCTAAGCATTCGCGGATCTTATTATTTAAGATTTTAAATTTGCGAAGAACGAGAAATGATAGAGTTGTTTATAAGTTAGATTGCTAAACGTGGAGTAGTTGGATCTCTTTAGAGCTCATCGAAGTTATTTGTGGCTTTTTGTTCCCATAAGCTTGTTTCACCCTAAAAATAGTACTCTAGGAATAATTAAAGGTATTTTGGTTTCGGTGATGATTAGTTTTTATTTCTTCCTTAAAGAATCCTTGCTTATGGAAGTTGGGTACACATCAAGGTACTGCCAGTGTTACGGTGTAATAGACTATTCCATCTTGTCGGCTCGCAACCGATGTTGGGATTGTTATAAAAGCCGTAGGACTTGGGGTTGGGCAACACAAATAATTAATGATAATGTATAATAATAATCCAAAGCCATAAAAAGTTTTCTACATCTTGCCGGTTCGCAGCCGATGTTGTAGACTTCTAATAAAGGCAGAGGAAAAATTCCAAGGTCATAATAGACTATATCATCTTGCCGGTTCGCAGCCGATGTTGTGATTGTTATAAAGGGCCAAGGATTAAATACGTTAATGTGCTTGAATATGTAGATAAAGTGTTATAATGCCAAACTTCGACTCGGGGGTATCCTAATAAAAGCTTCTGTCTCTGGACTCGTAGATGAGTTGTTGCGGTCGTATATAAAAGGGATATCCTCAAAATCGTGTTAAATCAGAGACCTTGATGTGGACCTCATTTTTGTATGCAACGATTTTCAAGGGAAGGTTTGGAAACTACTTAGCGTCTAAACTAGTTATCTTTATCGGACTAAAAACTTATCGAAACGAGAATATGAAGAAATTCATTTCTCACCAAAAATAAAATAAATAGAGGAAAATAGGAATTTGGGAACAAGAAGTAATACACAATTAGCTTCCATGGGTAGTGATAGCAATCTACCTTGTAAATAACAATGATTTCGTTTTTAAGCTTAGTTTGGGGGCTCGTGAGAAATCAGGGACGATGAATTTTATCCGTATGGTCACTTTTCATGAGTTGTGTTTCCTACTCCGTGATCCTAAAAGTTATCGTGAGATAATGAAAGTCAACACCCCGTCACATGAATATGAGAAAAAAATACAAAAATAGAATAAATTGGAAAAACGGGGCGTTTTTAAAACCTTTGATTTCTTAATCTCTTTTGAATATTTTGCTACTTTTCAAAGTTAGTAAAAAGAGGTTTGAAATTTTTGGTTTCAAAAGCGTGTGTAATAAACATTGCGTGAGGGGCCAGCAATGGATTAGTGTGGGGGAATTTTGATGTGTGCCTAAACACACATCATTTTTATACCGGAAAAACACACTAAAATAGACTAATAACCTTGAAAAACATTAAATTATATTGCAAATATGTTTGGGTTTTGTTATTATGTCTTGCAGGTACAAGGGTTTGAAAGCAAAGCGAAAACGGTAATTACTCGAGCACTCCATTGGAAAGAGCACGAAATTACGAGTCCAAAGGCACGAGACAAGAATTATTTGGTGCAATTGCTAAGATAAAGATAATTTGGAAGATTATGTGCTATGCAAAAATTTATTAATTGAAGCCCAAATTTAATAGCCCAATGATGAAGAGAAGCCCAATTTGAAAAATAAAAAGGCTAAGATATTTTAAATGGTGAGGCACGTGAGTCATGCTGTCTAGAAGGCCTTTCATATGCGACAAAAGGAAAAATATTTAATGAGATGCCCATCCCACGTGAAGGAGAATTAGCAGAGACTTTTAAAGGGTGCATTTGAATGTGAAGGAGAAATTAATATATTGGCACGTGTAACTAACTTCTTTAAATTAATTCATCAAACAAAGGCGTGTCCTCCTTTGCTGCTCCACCAAGCCACACGCTCCATTCTCTTTTTCAACCAATTCGATCGCGACACGTGACCATTGTGAGCTGTTTCATTTTCGGAAGGGACTAGAAGAAATCCCATCATTTGGCTATAAATATGATTGGCACCAGATCCGAGAGGAGGCTATTCATTCATATTAACTCCGCATATTTATTTCACACACACAGTTGTATTTTTTTTGAGTAGCATTTTGTTTTTTTATTGTTTCTTTCTTTTAGCTTATTAAGATTTAATATCTTCTAGCTTATTTGTAGTGCTTATTTTGTAAAATTTTTTTAGCTTATTAATGAAAAAGATGTTTATTACTTAGGCTTATTTCTCTTCTTCTCATCTCTTTCTTTATTTTCTTTTTCTTTTTCTCATCTAATAAGTTATATTAGCTTATTAGCTTATTACATCTTTTTATTTCTCTTCTTCACCCTCTAGCTCGATTCAAACACAAAAAGGATGCGTGAGCTTATTATGCTCGGCTTATTTTCCTAATAAGCCTTGACACCTCTTAGTTTGAGAGCACTTTTCTTTATTTTTAGCTTTTTATATAGCTTATTAATTAGATCTTTTAGTTTTATCAAGTTTTTTCATAAAAAGTTTGCAGCTTTTTGAGTATTTTTTGAACAATAAGCTATTTAATAGCTTGTTCTTTTAGATCTAGTCCTTAAACATACCCGATTCGCGTCTATTCTTCGTAGTAGGCAACTTAGCTTCGGGTGGACTTAGATCTATTAGTTTTTAGTCATAAAGTTTTAATCTTTTTACTTTTTAGACTATTTTTAGCTTATTCCATATAGTAGTAGTGCTTATTATTGCTTATTATTCACTAACCATTGATAAAGTTTTGATCTTTCTTTGTTTCTCGCCATCCTACATCTAAGGCATGGAGCTTACGGGTCTTATAACCTTTAAAATCATTAAAGCTTACAACTTTATTAACTTTTATTAAGTTGTTTAGTTAATAAAGCTTTAAACTTTATTAACTATATAGCAAAATTAAAGTTAACAAAGACATAAACTTTAATCATTTATTTAGTTTATAAGATCGGGTGGTTATTCTCTCGTATAAATCACCGGGTCATAATCTCCTTCCTTTTTATCATTTTTAGTTTAAATATCTAGTTGTAGATCATGTTTATTATTGTGAAATTATTTGCTTTTGTTAGTTTGATTAATATGAGTAGTGAGTAGATCTTGTTATATGTTTGTTAAGTGTTGGTGAATTGTGCAATTAAGTGTGAAACGTTAGAAATTATTAGTTGATAACCTTTGGTCTACTTGTTTTGGTTTTTAGTAACTTTTACGGGCAAAAGCCGTAAAGGTAACTAATTATCTAAACCAAATAGATTTTACCTAGTTAAAAAGAAGTGTTTTCAATATAAACCAACGTTGTGAGAAAACATTCCTTTTTAAACGGGTATTCAAAGGTTGTTGATTAATAATTTCCGGATTATTTGTGGATCTTTTTAGTTGGTTGTTTTTTAACGGGCAAAAGTCGTTAGGAAAATTGATTATTTAGATCTAATAATTATTACCAAGAAAAATTGATTGTTTTCAATATAAGCCAACGTTGTGAGAAAATGATTTATTTTGATAGGTATTAATTAAAAAGGGGCTTAAAATGATAATTCACACTTAATGATCTTTTCACCACACTTGACAAGCATATCTTTTTATATCATATTCTTAGCTAAATTTTATTGTCATTTAGTTGCTATTTGATTAGTTTAAATTTTGATTAGTTAAAATAGATCTTAAATCTCAAAAATCCAAACCAAAAATATCCGACAATCAAGCATTAAAACTAAAAACACAAACGTAAATCTCAATTCAAATCTCGTTGGGAAAACGACCTCGGAAGATCAATTTATCACTTGTCCTCAAGTGAATCTTGGTTCTAACGGGAAAACTTACAAATATTAAAACTGCTCTATCTATAACGAATCAGACGCAAACCTTTGCCGTTTTTAACGCAACTAGGTCTTCCAAATTTAACTTTTCTTCTGTTACTGGACATTTACCGCATTCCTAGTCAAAATCAAATAAATAACATTAAAACACATATAAACCAGCAATAACAGCCACATTTACACTTCAATAGGAATCCTGTTACAAAGTCTTATTCTATTTCAACCACATAAACTCACTAATACGCAAGCTTTATACTCAATAAATGATCGATATTTGAAATAAAATGTTGATGTGAGCAACTTTATACTCTTAGTATTCCATCCCTAGTTATTCTCGAAGCCATGTACTTCTATACATCGAAGAAGCTTTAACATAGTATCCGCGCACAAACTTAGTTTTCGAGACATAACTATTCTTAAAATCCTGCTTTTGCATTACTTTTAACTACTTATAATTCAGTATTTGAGCATCAATTATTCTCAAAATCCCGATGTTTCTTTACTTCGGAAAAGTTAGAAAATACTATTTGAGCCACAATCAGAGTTTTCTTTACTTATGAGGACTTATAATCTAGTATTAGAGCGGTATGTATTTATCACACCCTACATTTTTATTATTTATAAGGCTCCCTAAATTAGTATCCAAACGCTTAGCATTTGAGCCCTAATCTGCACAAACTATAATATAAATTTATACATACATTCACCAAAATTAATATCATAAACCCTAATTATGAAAACTAACTCACAGCTATTTGCAGTTCGATTAACTTTTTCTCAAAAACAAAACCCAAATATTTTAAGACAACAGGTTCCTGCGGCACCACTCCGGAAACTGTACGGACAACATAAAACAGCAAATAGATCAGAAGTACAATATTTGTAATTATAATGAAGTATAAGAATGTAAATGGAAACTAACGTTAGCAAATCATCTTGGGTTTTAAAAGAAGAGAGACGCCGATTGGGAAGGGAAGGCGTAAAAGAATGGATTGCGGATGGTTTGTTCGAGAAATAGGAAAATGATAAGAAATTAAGGTGCAGTTTGGTTCGGAGGTGTCGAACTGTAGGATTGGATCTGAGGTTATAAAAAGTTGTTTGGTATGTCTAAATGAAATGAAGGAATGAAACAATACCTAAAAAGTCATACCACAATGAATTGGCTGGTTTCCCCCAAAAGATATGACACTTTTTTGTACTTCTCATTTTGCCACCACTCATTTAGTTACTCATCATTCCCACTTTATTTTTTAACCACACATTTTATTTGTGTTAGTATAAATTAAAATAAAAACTTGAAATTAGTTTTAAAAAATTATTATAAAATATACTTATATAAATATAATTTATCTCTCTTAAAACCACCCCAAATCCGAATCCTAATCTGAATCCAACCTTACTTATAAACCAAACGGACCCTAAGAAGTTTTGTTAGGAGGTGTTTCTTTAGGCCGGTTGATTGAACCTTTAACCGAATCGGTGACCGCGTTTCTTTAGGCCGGTTGATTGACCCCTTAACCGAATTGGTGACGCGTTTCTTCTGTTAGCAAACCGAATTGATAATCAGTCACTCCAACCTTTTCAAAGTTATAGTTGACCTGCCAACTAAAAGGGTCATTCTCTTTGTGTGTGTATTTTTTTTATTAGTTTTTGTGAAGTATGTTTTTGGTTGTGTTGCAATCGCCTTATTAGCAAATTATGGTTTGATGTAGTCTTAGAGAGAGAAAGCTGATATGACGTTGATATGGCAGGAGGTGACCACAATATTATTGTTGCCATTAGAATTGGCCTTAAGCATATGCGGTGCTTATTAGTTTATTTATGTTGGGGTAACCATCGTTTCTGACTTTTTGGCTGACTAATCCATGGGGTTTGAACCAACCGCCACACAGACTCAAAACAGGTAAAACTCTCCCTTTTCAGGAGGTTAGCATGGCCACTTCAAGGTTGTTTGCAGGGTAATATTTCATACACTTTTAATTTTTTGGCTTATTTTTAGATTTGTTAGCTTATATAAGTTTATTATGATACGATAAATTTATATAAGCTCACAAGTTTCCAAATAAACGAAAAATTAGGGCTTATCAAATATAAGACGAAATCGAATAAATTTATACGCCGACATATAAGCTTAAACAAACACCAAATCTTCATCCTACCTTTTGAAGGAAAGAGAAAAAAGAACCTAAATATATTCCGTATAAAGACTAATATACCTCTTTTAAAATATTTTGTTGGTGCATATGATTACTAAGATATATTTTAAGTTTTAATGATGATAAATATATATTGGGAGACACTTTTTCGCACAAAACTTTCTGAGTTAAATCCCTCAATCACATTTACATTTTCTTGATCATTTAGATAGTTTTCTTTTGTTTAAAAGTGATCCAATTTTCTTTTGTTTAAAAGTGATCCATATCCAATTATCCAACTAAGTGGTCACATTGTTTAGTTTGTGGCCGTTTTCATTGAAAAAGAGTGACCAAAACCCGAATATATGTGACCGATTAGGCACAAGTTTTTTTGGATTTATCAGTATGTGTGACTATTTCCCATCCTATGGCCACATGAATATATAATAAATGTGACATTTGTGATGATTTAGTCACACAACGTGTGTTGTTTTTTTCGAGTTAGTCACATACAATTTAAAAAACAGTGGCCAAAAGTGTTAATAAGTGTGACCATATGCTGTTTAAAGTGAAAAAATATGTATTTTGTGTGGCTATTGATCATCCAATGGTCACATGAATTTTTAGTTTGTGTGGCCTTTTGTAATATTTAGTCACACAAAGAATGTTTATTTTTGGTATTTAGTTACATACAATTAAGCATAAAGTGGCCAAAAGTGTTAATAAATGTGACCATATGCTGTTTAAAGTAAAGAAATGTGTATTTTATGTGACTATTGATCATCCAATGGTCATATGAATTTTTAATTTGTGTGGCCTTTTGTAATATTTAGTCACACAAAGCATGTTTGTTTTGGGTATTTAGTCACATACAATTAAGCATAAAGTGGCCAAAAGTGTTAATAAGTGTGACCATATGCTGTTTAAAGTGAAGAAATGTGTATTTTGTGTGACTATTGATCATCCAATGGTCACATGAATTTTTAGTTTGTGTGGCCTTTTGTAATATTTAGTCACACAAAGCATGTTTGTTTTGGGTATTTAGTCACATACAATTAAGCAAAAAGTCACCAAAAGTGTTAATAAGTGTGACCATATGCTGTTTAAAGTGAAGAAATGTGTATTTTGTGTGACTATTGATCATCCAATGGTCACATGAATTTTTAGTTTGTGTGGCCTTTTGTACTATTTAGTCACACAAAGCATGTTTGTTTTGGGTATTTAGTCACATACAATTAAGCATAAAGTGGCCAAAAGTGTTAATATGTGTGACCATATGCTGTTTAAAGTGAAGAAATTTGTATTTTGCGTGACTATTGTTCATCCAATGGTCACATGAATTTTTAGTTTGTGTGGCCTTTTGTAATATTTAGTCACACACCGAATTAAACAAAGAGTGACCAATAATGTTGATAAGCGTGACCATATTATGTGACTAAATCTTTTAGTCACAGGGTTACTAATGGTATTACTAAGTTAGCACTGTTGGAGCAGAGTTGCTACTGCTAGTACTAAGTTAGTCCTGTTGAAGCAGAGTTACTATTGCTAGTACTATACTACTGCTGCTGGAATGAGTATATATATATATATATATATATATATATATATATATATATATATATATATATATATATAACATTATTAAGAACCACAAGAAATTTCAAATTGAATTAAACTCGAATGTATATAACTGAACAGAATATACAATTGTAATGCCGTACTTAATTAATCAAATTCTCAAGTAACATAATCTAAATACTTTTGAACCTTCGCCGCCTTAGCAGCGTTTTGCCTTAAGTCGTTAACAGTTGTATATTGTTTCTTCGATGGTACCGGTGGTACACATTTAGTCACAGGGTTTGTTGGTGTAACCTGTAGTAAACAAAAGACGCTTCTATCAAACATTGAATTACATATGAATAATTATATATATGTAGGTTGAAAAAACACATGTATTGTTAGGAACACGTTTTATTAACATTACAAGTCTTGATCATATGGTTTAATATGTTGCACGTTAAGGACTTTAAGTAAGCATTAAGGTCCGGTCCATTAGAAGTCCATGGGCCGGCCTTCTTATCATTTTTCCTTCTAGAAACATTCATGTAAGAGTTGCCCTAATCTTCGCCTATAAATAGAAGGTTAGGGAGCTCATTTTATTTGTTGGTTTTCATTTCTAGTGCGTAAGCTATGTCAAAGTGTTTAGTGAAATGATAATCTTCCCGTCTTTCTTTCTATTAATCTCTTCTCAATTTCTCTCTAATCTTTCGTATAACATTTACTTATTGTTATTTACATTTCGTAGCTTAATTGGTAGTAGTAGTCGTGGTTTATTAGTGTGATTACGTGTGTGGTTTACATATTAAAGAGGACCTACAAGTGGTATCATTCGCCTAAGGATAGTTATCGTGTGTGTTTAAGAGTAGATTAAATCGTCATTAAGTTTGGTTTTTGTCATTTACGTTTGGATTTTTTGAGTTTTTGTTCGAAGTTGTGTTAAAAAACAAGGGTTCTAATCGTTGTTAGTTGTAGATCTTCACAAAAATCTTAGTTTTTCACCTTAAAAGTTGCAAAAATCTTCATATTTACGTAGCTTTAATCATTAAAAACCATCGTTATCGACTAATCATCATCGTGGAAAATTCTAGATGAAATTCGAAAAAAGTCGGTGAAAAGAGGGTTTTTCGGAATTGGTGAAAAGAGGGTTTTTCGGAATTGGCGAAAAGAGGGTTTCTCGCATTTGACAGTGTTTCTCGCAAATCACAAGAATCTTCGGAATTGGTACTCAGTATTTTTCTAGCTTGTATAAGTTAGTGAAAATACTTCGACTTGGCTTTAATTCTCACCTCTTGTATAAGAGATTGAGAAAGTGATCGAAATTGTAATTTTGATAATCTTTCGAAATTGCTTGATCTTTCGCAATTCTAAATAATTTATCGAAATTGCTTTTTCATATCGCAATTCAGATAATTTTTTCGCAATTGCTAAGTTCTTTCGCAAATTAGTTAGTTTATCGCAATTATCAATTCTCTTTCGCAAATTGTTGAAGTTTCGGAATTCTTTGTTATTTCGCAATTGGAAGTTTCTCTCGCAATTGGATGTTTCTTTCGCAATTCGCAGAATCTTTCGCAATTGGCAGTGTGAACAGTGTTTTTCGCAATTGGTGTGAACAGTAACATTTCTTCGAAATTGGACAAAAATCTCACTTAACCAAAACCAAACCTCATAACTCATAACACACATCTTAATTATCTTAACGATCAACAAAAACACAAGAATGTCTCAACCACCACATTTCAATTACTACTACCAGCTACAGCAATATCCACAGCAACAATATCATCAGCAACAACAACAATTTCATCCTCAATATTCACAACAACATGCTTTTGTGCAACAACATCAGTTTTTCCCTCAACAATCAGTACCTCAGCAACAAATCCTTCCACAAACTCAAATGCAGATGCAAAATTACCAACCTTCATCATGAGAACCTCATTGGTTTACAAAAATGTGTGAAGCTATCAGTAGTCAGCAATCCAGGCATGAAGCATGATCGTTTGAAACACCACCAATGCTGACTCCTGGAAACTATGTGCAATGGTCTAGCCGGTTTCTTCGATTTGTTGAACTAAGGAAACCACATGGTCAATATCTCAAAAAGGTCATAATGGAAGGACCTTATCTACTTCCTTCAACATTGGTTTCGGGTGATCCAACTGCTATACCTCCACGGGATGACACTACAACTCCCATTCCAGTATCTCAATATTCCACTGAACAAACTCTTCAGCAAGAAGCTAATGAGATGGCCATGGCTTACATACTCCAGGGAATTCCTAACCCAATCTTCAGGAGTATTGATGCTCAGAAAGCAGCCAAGGACATGTGGGAGCATGTACATCTTCTTATGGAAGGCACAGAATTGAACCAAGAGGATTTGAAATCCAAACTTTACATGGAATACAATAACTTCATGATGGAACCAGGGGAATTCTTAGAATCATACTATCACCGCTTCAGCAATGTTGTCAATGATTTGGAACGTCATAACATATCTCTACCAAAGATTGCTATCAACTCCAAATTTTAGGATGTCTTGGACCAGACTGGCAGAAGTATGTGACATTCGTGAGGCAAGCAAAAAAGATTAATCAAGTTTCATATGGGCTTTTGTATGATTATCTCAAGCAACATCAAACTGAGGTAGACAAGGACATTGCAGCAAGAGGAGGTTATTCACCAGCACCAACTCCAAACTCTCTTGCTCTGATAGCTCAGTCACACTTTCCACCCTCAAATCAAGAATTTGTTCCAACACCATCTCAACCAAGTTTCCAACCACAACCAAACAATCAGATTGTTCCTTATGAAGCACCATCTCAAAGTTCTGATCACCAACTAGTCCCATACAACAATAACGACTCCATGTTCTATTCCAATGCTGATTATGATGAAGAAGATGATGTGTTTAACTCTCTCAATGAAGGATTTGCATTAATAGCAAGAGCATTCAACAAGTTCTCTAACAAGTCAAACAACCGTCTTCGTTCTTCATCAAACACCAGGAACCAAGCAGTCGTAAATGATGGTCGAGTTGAGATTCATAATCGGTCTTCTGGTAGATTTGGGTCTGGAAACATGGGAAATTATGGTACAAGGTTTAACTCAGGGGGTCAGAGGTTCAACACAGCTGGGGCAGTGGAAATAATCTGGGGAATGCACAAAGGGGAATTCAGAATGCTGGCACTAACAGAAGAGGAATTGCAAACACGTCAATCACTTGTTACAATTGTGGAGGCAGTGGTCATATGGAAAATGCTTGCCCTAAGCCTAGGACTCAGGGTAGTGCATTTCATAAAGAAGCTCTTCTAATGGCTCTCAAAGATGAAAAGGCTGCTGGAATGTTGACTCAGAATGAGCAAAGCTTTATGGCTAACACTTATTCCGATGATGAGATGGAAGACTTGGAGGCAAATGCTGCAGTGATGCTCATGGCCAACATGCAGGAAATTAATGTCAACGAGACAGGCCCGATATATGATACCGATGGCTTATCTCATGAATCATAATGCCTTATTCATGAGATTGCTTCACCATCTGCATCTTCATCTTCACAAGAAAATCCTGTTCAAAATGATTCATCATTCTCGTCTCAAGAAGATGATCAAATAAACACTGTTGTTTCATTCGATGATGATAACACCAATGTCTCATTTGATGATCCTATTGATGATGATAATCATGATCACCTTGAACATGATGATCTTATGCCTGATCAAGATCCAGAGCTTATGACCTTATTGCTGACCACCCAATCACAATTGAATGCACAAAAGTCACAGATTGACAAATGCAATGAGATTAACCAGAACTTAAAAGCTAAAATTACAATGTTAACAAAGGACAATGAGTGCTATAAAACACAACTTTCAAGTATGAAAAACAAGCACAACGTGAGAAGGCTTGAGTTGCATTCCAAAAGACATACGTTCAGGTCAAGGATTTAGAGCATCAAGTTCGTGAGCTAACAGTTTCCAAAGCTGATTTGCTTTCTCAAAAAGAAAAGGAGCAATTTGAATTCAAAAAACAAATTGATACTTTAAATTCTGAGTTGTTAAAAGCTCAATCTGAGTTTTCAACATCTCAGAAGGATCTTCTTGAAGAAAAGCAAGCCACTAGGAAACGAGTTGACTCATATCTTGAGGAGATTGTGGACTTGGAATCCAAGCTCAAAGAATTTCAGAATGTTGTATATAAAACGGGTAATTCAGTGACACAAATTCAAAGACTAACTGTGAAACCGAGTCCTAAAGGATTTGGTTTTGCACTTGGAAGTGACCAACCACGTTTTTTACACAAAGCACTCAAAGATAATCCTAAGTTATACAATGCAGAATTTCTGTTTGATGATACTTTTCAACGTACTGTTGTGTATAGTAATGATGAAGAAACTGAATATCTTGAAAATAAGATTGAGAGTCGATCAAAGTCAGAAAACAAATTTTCAAGAGTTCCATATGATTATTCAGCAAGACCTCACATCAGTAAATCTTTTGTTCCTCCAAAGGACAAACCAGAACAAATGTTGTCTTTAACTGAAAAACATCCCTCTTCTGAAGTTGCTACTGTTACCACTCTTGTTACACAAATCAATGGTCCAAACGATACTGTTGATCCACAAATGCCTCAACAATGTCGGATTCTTGATACTTTAAGACATTTATGGATGACATTAAACTTTTGGAACAAGTGATAGAATTTAATTCTG